>PVKB01002087.1:0-138902 GCA_004027205.1 Ctenodactylus gundi
TATAAATATGTGACTGTGTATACATCGATATATATTCATGTGTTTCTTTCCTGTCTTCCTCCTACCCACCTATAGACTAGCAGACACATCTGCCCATCCTTTTCCAACACTCTTTTGACAAGAGCTTCCAGATCAAAGATCTTGATGAATCTGTAGTGTAAAAATGCTTATTGCAGAATCACAACAAGGTGCAGTTGAGGACCAACCTTACCAGCCTGGAAATTTGGAAGGCATCTTAGTGTGATTGAGGCTTTTGGTTTATGTATTAGAACACTAAATTTCCAAGAGATAACCTCTGTGTGCACCTTAGGAAAGCCTAGTGTGTTGTTGTTGCTGACTTTTTGATATATGGGGTTCAGTCACTTTTTATTACAATTATAAATATCAGATCTAGCATTTGGGTTTTTGTTGGGTACTGGGGATGGTGAGCATTAATTTTAGAATATAATGAATTACATAGTACATAGCATGATATAAATTTTAATATCTGTTATCTTACATGTTTGAGAATTTAATATTATATATAGATAGAATCTGGATCTCTTAAGAAACAATGAAATAAAAAATGACTAGAATATTTTTACTTCTTAATTTTGTTGTGATGTGTGATTATTGAGATATTTATTATTCAAATACCTAAAAGATGGAGAGAAATGGTGTGCTTGATATTATTATTATTATTGTTTTTACAGTTGCTTTCAGTTGAGGAAACAATGTGAGTTATGTTTTCAAAGATCAATGGTTTATGCAGGTTTAAAATTAAGTCACCCCCAACTAATTGCCAGGTGCAAAGCAAAGCTAATCGCTTGCTGGGAAACAGGTATCTCTGCTCCCACTGTGTTGATGTGCTGCTTTTGCTATAGCCAAGCCCAGATTTTCTGTAGTTCCTTTCTTCAGCCTGAGCCCTGGCCAGGGCCTCACGGCTCTTGTTTGCACTTGTTTAAAGATGAAACAACAAAGGTATGTTTATTCATGAAATGCATAAATATGTTGCCATAAATGAAGCATGTCAAACTATAGTCTTTCTTGATGTCTTCATAATGCATAGATATGTGGCTATAAATGAAGCATGTCAGATTATACAGTCTTTCAACTGGTTATAAAACCACAAGATTCGGGGAAGGTTCTTTCTAGTAGCTCCTTAGAAGTAATTATAGTTGAATTTGCTGTTTCTTGCCTCTGTAACATCAAATGTATTCATGCAAATAATTTCATTTAAATGGGGATGACATCTTTTATAATACATCCTTGCTGAAATTCAGATTAAAGGAGGAAAAAGCAGTTGTTCACTTGGTGAGAAACTCTTCTATAATAACTATGAATAATAATAATAATAATAATAATACTGATAATTACAAACCACTGTGTACCAGGCCACTTTCTAATGTGTTTTATATATAGTTACTGATTTAATCCTCATAACAACCTTAAGAAGTAGAGACTATTGTTTTCCTTATTTTACAGGTTTGAGATGGGATCTCAGACCAAGTAAGTAATTCACCCAGAGTCATACAGTTTCGCAGTGGTAGAGTAGACACTATGCTCTGGCATGTTTTGCGAGATTTTGTGTTTTGGAGTAATATGTTGTAATGCCTCTCGATTATAGAACCTTTTGGAGAAATCCTCTTAAAGATGCAGTATATTATAAATTGTAATTAAAATGACATTAAGAACTAAAATAGGACAATAATATTGCCACAAGTTATTAAGTATTTGCTATATCAGGTACTGTGCTAAGTACTTTGACTGCAATAATACATGTACTTTACATGTATTATTTAATATTTTTGATAATGTTTTCAATTATTAGCATTCACATTTTATAGGTGAAAAGGTTGAGGCTTACAAATTTTTACTGAGTTGTTATGGTCAGTAAGTTTGAGGTAAGAATCAAAGCCACTTCTTGATTGAAATGCTTGTTTTAAACCCTGTACTAGCATGTAATAAATGGTCTAGTTGGACTGTTGCTTGTGTAGGCTGTAAGTCGTGACATTAGTTTTGAACTTCTTAGTCAATGTAAGTAACCTCTACAAATCAGAATAGTTGCATATTCCCAAATAGTGTTTTAATCATCACATTTAAACATAACACAAGCATAATGCTTTGAATTATTGGGTAAGATATTCAACAACAGGCATGCTTAGCCTTTTTTAATGTCATGGCCATCTTTGGTAGACTAGTAGAATCTGTGGTCTGTTTCTCAGAGTAAAATATGTGAATGCGTAAATTAAATACCTAGAATGACAAGGAGGCAATTACACTGAAATAGTTATCAAATTATTAAACCAAATTTGGGTTATAACAATCTACATACTTCTTCATTATCACATTGTATTAAATCTAGCAGTGGTGTAATGGGGTCTAGTGACCATTTTTGTTTCAAAATGATGATGACCATATATAATATTTTGAGATATCAGCAGTAATTGCAATGAGATATAAAAGCATTTGTAGTTTTTATTGGTGACGAATACACATATGATGCTGATGCTACCATGATTTTTTTTTGCCTAAATTCATAAATAAAACAAATTCCAAATTTCAGTTTGACCTTGCTGACAATTGAGGTCTTTTCCCCCCGTGTGCGTGTAAGTGCTTTCGTGAATTCTGTGCATGGATTCCTTTAGGATCCAAAGACTTAAATGAATAAGTTTCATACTCTAGAAGGTATTTAATCTTGCATACTTTAAATGATTCGTGTTAAATATTATGTGCTGCATACGTGTAGGTCTTCAAAATTTTTTGCCTCAATATTATCAAATGACCTGAAATTGCTTTTACTGCTATGGTATAGGGGTTGGTAGTAGAGATTCTCTCTGGTTGTCAGGAATGCTTAGAAATAGTTTCTTCTCTGCATAGTTTGATGGTTACTTTCCTGATTCTGAGCATTGCAGGCACATTTCTTTTCATTATAGAACCTGTAGTCTGGAAAGAGAAGTCAGAAAGCACAGAAATATTTTCAAGAATAATGGGTGGCTGGGAAGCCTGCCTACGAAAAGCAGTAACAAGGGTAACATCAATAATTGGGAGACTTTGATGATAAAAGGTAGTTATTTGATCTTACTACAACAATAGAATATGCCAACATACTACTGTTTTGTATACCTAGTTTCATAAGCAATAATATCAAGAAGTAGCATAATGCATCATTTCCTTTATTCACTCAGAAACATTTGTTATCAAAAGAGCTGAGTGATCAGCTATGTGTCATTTAAATTTCTCGAGTCTTGGAAATTACACCTAGTTTTCAGATTAGGAACGTGAAGAATGAAGTGGTCGTGTTATGGTTGTGAATGCGTGGATGGCAGAGTTGTTTGTTTATTCTTTGCAGTATTAGGGATTGAACTCAGGGCCTTTGAACTGAGCTACATCCCGGTTCTTTTTTATTTTGACAGTTTGGTTAAGTCGTTAAGTTGCCCTTGGAGGGCTTCTGTTATCCTTTTGTCTCAGCCTCCTGAAACTGGAATTACAGGTGTGCACCATTGCAAGTGGCTCATTTTGTCTTTTATACTGAGAGGTACTCCTTACTCTTGTCACCCTCTGGGCCCTCTGATGTAGAGTGGCAGGCCCTGTAACTGAACAGTTTAGCTGCCTGGATTTCCAGCCGCCTCTGAGACGTGGTGACACAGACAAACATGCGTAAAAATGTTGAATTTCAGCTGGACTTTGCTGAACTTGTTAAGGGCAGACAAACTGCATTTTGAAGTTCAGATTGCTATTGGAATCAAGAAAGTGGATTTGAGGTGAAAGGATTTGGAGCCGGATTACTTTGTGCTTGGCTAGCTTTCGGTAGACCGGCGATGTGTCACGAGTCCTCATAAATCTTTTGCACTTGCTCCTGTTTTTACTTTACGCGGTTGTATTCACTGTTGCTCATTAATTCCCAATTACACTTTTTTTGCTACCTTCTTTTCTTCTCTATTTCAAAAGTTTCACATCACTTTTTCTCCAACTTTGTATATGAATACTGACCGTTTGTGCCCATGAAATTGTCTTCTATGTTTCTGTGCTGCTTTCTCCTTCCCCCTGCCTCTGGCGTAGTGCACGTGACTGACCCTTGCCGTGGAGGAGCCCAGCCCAGCTTAGGCCCTCGTGTTTATCATGGGCAGGTGGTCTATCTTCTGCCCTTCCCTGGCCTTACCCTCTCTTAAATTACTGAAGAATTTAACTTTTGTCATCCCAAATAAACTTACAAAATGTTTGTCCTCATATACCAGCTGTTTCCTTTTTAAATTTTTAATTCAAAATTAACTTTCTCATTTAAAATCTTCTTTCCCAACCTGGATGAATGGCTCAGCTGTTAAAGCAGTTGCCTAGCAAGCAGTAAGTACACTAGTTTGATTCCCCAGCACCACATAAGCTGGGCATGGTGGTGCACGCCTGTAATCCCAGCACTTGGGAGGCTGAGACAGAAGGATTGCCTTGAGTCTAAAACCAGCCTGGGCTCCAAAGTGAGTTCAGGACCAGCCTGGACCACAGAGTGAGACCCTGTCTCAAAAAAGTCTTCTTTCTCTCATAACTCGTTATTTAAGTTTTATATAAAATTTAAACATTACATAAATGCATTAATATATGGTGAAAATCTCCCACCCCATAATTTCTCTTCTGTTTAATGCCCATTGCTGTGAATTCTTTCTTGTGTACATGTCATCATATATTAATATAGTTGATTATTTGCCTATAAATTATTTGCCATGCATATTTTTATCAACTTGTCTTTTAGAAATATCACTTGGCCTTGTCAATGTTAGTAGACTTATCTCAATTTTGAGGGTGGTGTTCATGTTCCATTTATGCAAGTGTTCTTGATGTTGGATACTTGTTTCCTCCCCCCGCCTTTTTTCTTACTATAACAGATAGCTGTAGTGACTATTCACATATACTTTAATTGCCTTTAAATTGATGATGTATGTGCATTTATTGTAATATTAATGGCAATTTCAAAAGAAAGTTGATAATGCAGAGTTCTATCACTTTCATCTTGTGATTCTGATTTCTCCATATTCCCTTCCATCCATCAGCATTTTCTATATGTAATTTTAATTCTTTTCATTTTGTATGTTACTTTTCATTTAATGAAATTTTATAAGCACCTTTACATGTTGACAGATTTTCTTGATGGCAATGCATGGAAATGCCACGTTCCATGCTGTCTGCCATTCTCCCTCCTGTTGCTGTCCTGTGCCTCATGACACCTCACCCCTTCAGGCATCTGTTCCAATTGCTTCCCTTTTTGGTATCATGTCCTCTGTTAATTAGCTTCTTTCTCTCCACTCTTGTGAGAACTCTGACGCCCAAAGTTGCTGTCTCTTTGCCACCTACTCTGTAGGGCTCAACACCCAGCACACACTTACTGCTCAATAAACAAATGAGCATCAAGTGTGGGTGAATGCTTATGCAGTTACCCCAAGAGTTTTCATCACACTGCAGTGTTTTTATAAACACTGTCTCGTGGAAAAACTGTTGGTAATCCATAATGATAGAATGCGTTGTAGATGTAATTTATATTCACAACCATTTACTCAATGTATTATTAAGGCAGTTCAGCACCAAGGAGAGTGACTGTTTGCTTTAGCTTGGGTTCAAGGTCAGTGGAGGATTTACTGTTTAGGCCTTTGTAGTGCTGTTGGCAAGATGTAATTTTTCCATAATAGATGAAAAGCCAAACCCTGTATAAACATTCTTTAATAATGGTGAAAGCACTAGCAGAGCTGTACACTGAGAAAATATTAAAGTTCACACTCCTGTAGCTTAGACTTAATTGAAGCAAATAGTCTTTGTGTTTACATTTGGGTTGTTTGTTTTAATACCAGTTCTTGGAGTGGTTTATCACACCTTCCATTCCTCCACAGATAATTGCTTAATAACCCAGTCTAGGCTTCCACTAGGTCTTTGTCTTGTCTTCAAGCCTGAGGACAGATTGTATCTTCCTTTGTGTTCCTCGGAAACCCTTGACAGGGTTCCTGGCCTCCTTTCCTTTGAACATCCCCAGGGCTAAGAGTCACAGTGTCCTTGTTAGCTGTTAGTTCCCTGGAAAAAAAAATGACTTCAGGGGTTCATTAGGGTGTTGAGCTGAACTTCTTTTGTCTGTCTGTATCACAGGTTCTCAGAACCAGTTCAGGGCTGCTGAGAACTTATTTGCGCAGACGCCCTGAAGCCTTATGTTTTGGCTAGAAGGGAACATTAGCAGGTGACATTCTTTATGCCCTGTGGACTCAGTAGGTTTTCACTGAGATGGAAACTTTTTCCAGGGTAGAAGGGAGTAGGAAGGTGTTAAATCCAGGGGAAAAAATCATTCTTAAGCAGAAGCTGCTATGGTTCTGTTCTTCCCTGTGTGTTGCAGTACTTAGCCTTCTTCACCTGCTTCTCTTGAGGCCAGGGCAAGGAGGTTAAGTCTCTTCAAGGAACACTAGAGTTGCAGTGGCTTTTTCAATATATGGGGTGAGTTACTTAGGTTATGCCTTGACTGTCTTCTCAAGGGGCTTTAATAGAACTTGAGGATTTATGCCTAAGAACCCCCTGGGCTGGACCTAATAGAAAATCTGCTACAAGAGATGCTTGAGTTTTCTGAGTTAATAGGGAAGGAGGCTCTCTTGTTTTCCATTGAAATGTTTATGAGGAGTATGATTTGAGTGGCACCTGAAATCCATGTATACTATAACATCTTCTCTATTGATCTGTGGTCGAATTTATATTCTCAGTTATTTTTTCAGCACAAGTTATTGTGCCTCTGAGGAGTACCAATGACATTCACATGAATTCCTCATGGGGGATTATCAAGGTAGCCTTCTGACTATTTTCCGTGCTCTCATTCCTTGCTCCATCTGTTTTAACACAGCATCCTGAGTGATACCACTTTAGCCCAACCCAAAGTTGCTGTGTGTCTGACTTCAAAACCCAAATATTAGATTCAATTTACATCTGTATCCTTTTATTTTCATACCCACATTCAGTGTCTCAGCTGGTTCTCTCAACTCCATTATCAAAACATCTGCAATTCTAATACTTCTTACCACTCCCTCTGTTACTTACTGGTCAGGCAATTATCATCTCTTATCAAATAGCTAGTACGATATTATTTCTGGTTGTATTTGTGAGGAAAGGTGTTTCCAGAAGAGATTAGCATTAGAATCTGTGCTGAGATGAATAACATGGATCTCACTGACATGGCTGGGCATTGTCCAATCTGTGCAGGGCTAAAGAGAAGAAAATGATTATAAAAGGGTGAATTCTTTCTGCTAATATTGGCCTTGTTCTAACCTTGTGCATTAATATTTCTGGCCACTGAGCCTTCAGACTTTGGCCAGGACTTACATTACTGGTTCCCTTGGTTTCAGGCCTTTGGGTTTGAGCTGAACTATGTCACCAACTAATTTGGGCCTCTGGTTTGTAGATCATGGGAATTACCAGTCTCTATAATCATGTATGCCAATCTTTCATAATAAATCTTCTCTTCTTTCTCTTTCTTTCTTTCTTTCTTTTTATTTTTTGGAGACAGGGTCTTGCTCAGCAGTCCAGGCTGGTCCTAAACTCACCTTGTAGCCCAGTCCCCTAGAACTCACATCAATCCTCCTACTTCAGTCTCCTGAGTGCTGAGATTGTAGGTGTGTACCACCTGATTTAGCTTATGTATTGCTGTGGAATCAAACCCAGGGACTCATGCTTGCTAGACAAGCACATTAACTGCTGATCTATGCCTCCAGCCCCAGTAAATCTTGTACCAATATATATACATATGTTCTGTTAGGGTTTTTTTCCCTCTGGAGAACCCAGATTAATATACCTGGCTTATGGCAGTAGCTTCCTAAATTGTCTCTCAGCTTCTTTCTTTGCTCACTTTGTTAAAGTTTAAGGTAGTTCAACAAAGAAACAAGATCATTCAATAGGAGGTCATACTGTTTTCTCCAACAGGTGATGCTGAGACAATTGGATTTCTACATGGAAAAGAATGAAGTCTTACTCCTTTCTTTATACTATGTGCAATACTTAATTTAAAAATGTACTAAAGACCTAAATGCTATTAAAACTATGAAACTATTAGAAGAAAGCATAGGTATAAATCTTAATGACTTGTATTAGACAAGAGTTTCTTCTATGGCATTAAAAGGACAATCATCAACAAAAATAGATAAATTTCTAGGAACATGACATAAGATTGTAATCTCATCTACTTGGGAGGCATCTACTGAGGCAGGAGAATTGCAAGTTTGGGCCACCTTGAGCAACCTGGAAAGACTTTATCTCAAAATTTAAAAGTTAAAAAAGGCTAAGATTATGATTCAGTGGTAAAATGCTTGTCTAGCATTCATGACGCTCCAGATCCAATCCCCTTCTAACCACACATTAAAAAAGGACTTCATCAAAATAAAAAAATGTGTTTCAAAACATACCTAAAAATGGAAAAAAACACACAAAATGAGGGAAAATATCTACAAATTATGTGTCTATCTGAGAAGGGATTTTTTCTAAGATATATAAAGAAGTCTTATAATTCAATAATGAAAAAAACAATTAAAAATGAGAAAAAAGATCTGAGTGAACATTTCTCTAGAGAATATGCACAAGTGACCAATAAGCACATGAAAAGAAGTTCAAACTCATTAGCCACAGATGAAATGCAAATCAAATCTCACAATGAGGTATTACATTATGCTAACTTCAATGGTTGTCTTCAGAAAAATTGATACTAATAAGTGTTTTTGAGGATATGGAGAAGTTAGAACCTTCTAACACTGCTGGTAGAGTGTAAAAAAGATTTGGCTATTCTGGAGAATAATTTACCAGTTTTTCAGAACAGTAAACACTAGTTACCATATGAATCAGTAGTTCTCCATATTTGGATATTTACTCAAAAGAACATAAAAAAGTCTGCACAAAAAATACACAAATAGGAAGGAGGGGATGGTAGGGGGAGGGACGTAAAGAGAGTGGGAAAGCCCTCGTCACCTTGACAAGATACATATGTGCACAAAATGCTCTACTCCATTGTAAACCTTAAATTTTGCACGTATACATATCAATAAAATGGAAAAAGGTACACAAATGCGCATAGCAGCATTAAACATAATTAAAAGAGAGAAACAATCAAAGTGTCCATCAATGGATGAATGACTAAACAAAATACACACACACACACACATGCACACACATACACACACAATGAAATATTATTCTGCTGTGAAAAGAAATGAAGATCTGATGGATTACAATAAGGATGAACCTTCAAAACACTATTCTGAGTGAAAGAATCTGGCTGTAAAAATACTACATATTGTAGGATCCCATTTATATGCAACGTCCAGAATAGTCAAGTCTATGGAGATAGTAGATTATTGGTTGCCTTGAGCTGGGAGGTTGTAGTGACTACTGATGTGTTGGGGGTTTCTTTTGGAGAGATGAAACTTACCGAGTTGACTGTGATGATGGTTGCAAAGCTGAATGTGCTAAAAAATGTTGAATTATGTAATATAAGTAGATTATCTGGTGTATCGGTTTTAACACAACAAGGTATATATTTGTCCATTAATGGTTACTAGTAGCCCAATGTCAATAGACTAGATGAGTTATAAGGAAAAGGCTATTTTTGGCTTGTGGTTCAAGGTGGTGGAGACTGACAAACATATTCTAGAGATAGCAAAGTTTTTTCTCAAATAACAGTATTAGGTAATGTCACTTGTTGGCCCAAAATCTTCCAGTGGTTTCTCTTCTTATTCAGAGTACAAGCAAGTTCCTTACAGTAGTTCCTGGCATCCCCTAACTGAAATATGCACTGATCTCAATAGCTGTACTTTGGATGCATTGCCTTCATTTCTGTTTCTCAGAAATGCTCATCTTCTGACATCTTTCTGCTGGGGACACTTTCTCCACAATACCATGTGGCTTTCCCTTCACCTTCTACTTTATCCACCGCCTTATCTAACGATCTCATTTAAAGTGCAGCCCCACTACAAAAGCTCTTAGTTTTTTCCGCTGGTCTGAGAATCAGTTAACATAGCATATATACACATTTACATACATTAAAATACATAAACTTACTTTGATTAGTTGAATAAATATTATGTTAAGTTGCCCTTCTGTGATGACAGATATTTTGGTATGGCATTGTTTACTAATGCATCTGCAGTATCCATAAGAATGCTGGCACATACCAGGTACACAGTGAATTTTGTTGCATGTGTGAGTCATGTAAGATGATCGGTGAATAACTGATATCAATCTGATTATCTAGGTGGATCCTAGAAAACAGTAGATAGTAGGAGAAATGTAGAATATAATAGAATTTTTCTTTTCTTACAACATGGCTTTGCGGATTGGTTAAACACTGCCCTTGAAGGGACAACTCCAGTAAGCCGGTGGTGTGAAGGGGGTTCCTGGGTACTAGGTGAGAAAAAAGGCGTAGGAGAAAGTTAAATGGAAGAACTGTCTAAGCAGAACTGGGAAGGATTAAAGGTAAGTGCTCCTTTATTTGCAGTTTTAGTTGGAGTGAGTGTGAGCTTTCTTAAAAACTGAGTCATTGAGAAGCAGCACTGGAATGATTAGAGAAGACAGTTTCAAAGTTTTGAGACAATAAAAATCATTCATGTGTGCTTGTTGTGGTTAGGTATAATAATAAAGCACAACTAAGCAAACAAAACCCAAGAACAATCAGTTGCTGTCTTGTTACATTATCTTAGGTATTAACTTACTTTATTTTGAAAAAATCATCTCTAATGATATGAAATGAAAGAATTATTGTTTGGAAAGTTTGGCTTTGAAAAATAGTAAAGGAAAATTAAGTTTTTTCAATTTAAATATGATGAGTATGAGTTATTTAATAGATTTAATATTCTTATCTTTAGTAATTGATGAAAGCTAATTTACTTGTAATTCTATATATGGCATGGAAGACTGATAACTGTAGAATAAATATTTTCAGTAGAAAATATCTTTTATTTTATAAAAATGAATTAATTAATTTAGAAACAGAGTTTCACTCTGGAGTCCAGGTTGGTCCTGAACTCATTATGTGAACCAGGATGACCTTGGACTCACAACAATCTTCCAGTCTCTGCTTCCCAAGTGCTGGGATTGTAGGTGTGTGCCAACATACTCAGTTTATGTGGTGCTGGAGAATTGAATCCAGAGCCTTGCACTTGTTATACAAGCTCTCTAACCCTTGTACTATTCCTCCGGTCGCCATACACACACACACACACACACACACACACACACACACACATATATACATATATATATATATAATTTCCCCCCACCCTCAAGTACTGGGAACTGGGTTCACATTGAGCTCTATGCCTAGTGCTTTTTCATTTTCTCTTTTGAGACATGATGTTTGATTAGTTGCTCTGTTTCCCAGACTGGGCTTCACCTTCAAATCCTCCTGCCTCAGTTTTCCAGAATGCTGAGATTACAAACATACATGACTATGCAGGGCCCTTAAAATATGTGTTCTTCATTGATGTTAAGGAGTTTTGTTTTGTTTTGTTTTGTTTTGTTTTGTTTTCTAAGGCAGGCATCATGTCATACACCTATATTTCCAACTACTGGAAAGGCTGATGCTGGAGGTTTACAAGTCTGAGGCCAGAGTGGTCATCTTAGTGAGGCCTTGTCTCAAAGTGGGGTGAAATAATGAAAAAGACTATTGTTATGGTTTGGATCTGGCCGGTCCCCCCAAAAGCCTCATGTACTGGGGAGATGATTGGATTCTGAGGGCTTCATTGCTTTAGTGGATAAATTCATTGATTTCCTGTGTTGTGAAGAGGTGAGGCGTGGGTGGCAGAGGGGAATTACTGAGGGTACGGTGGATTGTTAAGTGAGCAACCTGGAGGAATATGTTCTTTCCTGCCTGTCCCCATCTTCTTTTCCTTCTTGTGATGCTATGAACCACAGTTCTGTGCCACACCTGCTGCCATGCTGCCATTGCCAGCTGCCCATGAATGGACTGAGACTTCTGAAATGTGAGCTAAAATAAACCTATCCTTCCCTTATGCTGTGGGTGTCAGACACTGTGTCCAGCAACAAGGAGAGATTGCGTGGGAAGGAACACTATGGAGTTATAAATACCAAGGGCATTTTGATACACAGAGGCGAAACACCAAGGGCTTCTGTGTTAATGAACTTGAAAATAGATGAAATATATGATGTTTTAGAAAACAAAATTATCAAAATTGACCCTAAAAGCAGTAGACCCTTTAGGGAAAGCCATACAAGAACTTGTTGTTAGATGGTGCCAGAGATTCAACCCCAAATCTCCACAGAAAGCAGTGCATTCAGACAAGTATGTGCTCTCATAAATCCAAAGCAATATGCTGCATAATAGCCAAAGATGGAGACAACCCACAAGACAATAAATGGATGGACAGATGGATATACACAGAGAGATCTAGCCACATGCTAGAATATTACTCAGCCAGGAAAAGAAGCAGAGCTCTGACATTGCTACAAGATGGATGAACTGAGGACTTTGTGCTCAGTAAGAGATGCCAGACGCAGAACACCTAGCATGTGACTCCATGGGTAGGAAGTACATAGAATGGGCCAACCCAGAGGCAGGAGGTAGACTTGTGGGTGCCAGGGGCTGGGGTGGGAACAGGGTGATGATGGGGGGAGCAGTTCTTGTGACACTGATGGAATGTTCTGAAATTAAATAAAGGAACAGCAGTTGTACAACACTGTGAATATAGTAAATGTCAAACTGTGCAGGAGAAAATGGTCAGTCGTGTGTTATGTGGATTTTATCTCAATTTTTTTAAAAAAGAAAAAAGCTGAGAAAAAGGCTCAATGGCAGAATACTTACCTCAATATGCACAAGGCCCAACGTTCAACTCCCAAATGAAGAACAAAAAATGAAGCTTTTTCTGTAGATTTCTGGCTAGTTAGTTGATTATACATATGGCTGCATAACTATATACTGTTATGCTGAAAAACTGGCTAAAGACTCTTACATTTAAATACTGTGACCTAATTCATAAAGTTATTCCTCTAGGTGGTATCATATACTGCGTACTCTCTGAGCATGGGTAAAAGGGGTTTTGAAGGTAATCATACCATAAAATAATGTGGAACTTTAGTGCTTTATGATTATATTTGGAAAGTGTCACCTTTAGATAGCATTTTTCTAACCATTTCACTTAAAAGAAAGGATTTTCAAGACAAGAATTTATGATGAGTTAAGATCCAAATTAAAGTAAAAATTTTTCAGAAGAAACAGAAATGTTTTAAAATCATATTGGTAGTTTTTCTATCAGCACTGACTTACAAGGGTGATCCTGGGCATAGATATGTGCGATATGGAAGGGAATAAAAATTAGAACCTACTTTATTCAGCATGTTTGCTATGCTAGGGTCCATTGTGTGTTTAGCATGATTGGCAAATTAACTGTAAGTGAATTTTAAATGATAAAAGTCAAGGTATATTCATGATCTCCACAAATTATGACTTTTTGAAGACATATTTGTGGAAACTGGGCCTTTTTTCAGATGACGTCTTCTAGAAGCTCAAGTTGGTTTCCTTCCTCCATGACTATCTTGTCACTGATAATTATATTACATATGTGGTTCCATCTGGGACATATAAAAATGGACAGTGCACTTGGTCTGTGAGGCTCCTTCAGAGGAAGGGTTCCCTTCCGTTTGGGATCGTTCACATGGAAATGGTGTTTCTTAGTCTCAGGAATAGTGAAGCTTCAGAGAGAGTAGAACTTGGTAGCTGTAAAGAATTCATTGCCACTGCTGAGCAGGGTAGAGATCTCTCAGACGTTCAGCTTCATAACAACAGCTGCTTGGGTAACTGTTTCCATTTCTAGTCCAGCACTCACACTGCTTGGTATTTACTATTAATGCCTCAAGATAGGAAGCCCTCTATTAATGATCACAACCCTTCAAGCCAGAAGTGGCAGATCCTCCCATTATTTTGTAGGAATGGGAAAACCTAAGAGACTATGGAAAGAAACAATACAAATTTAGATTGTCATTTTAAAATTTGATCCATGATTCTAGGAGTGTCTTTGATATACAAACAGCGCGTTGATATTAAGAAACACAAGTTTCCATGGAAAACAAATCTGTTGGTCAGTACCCCCCCCCCCCAAAAAAAAAAGTCTTTGAAGTTGGCTTCCATTCAGAATTGTCTGTGGCAAAATCGAATTATGCCTGTATCAGTACTGCATCTTCTAGTTCACTTGATTCATCCAAGATCAAGCTAACAGTTGAAGGATGGCTAGAGTGATATTTCAGGAGAGATATGTGACAAACCCCTTTCATCTCTCTTTCACCTTTAGTCTCATGTCTTTGTTGACTTCTGAGTCTTCAACATTACCCCATCCACTTCTACTAAGTCCCCATCTATCACCAGAGCTTGTGGCTGGTTCTGTAGAGTTTTCTACCTAGTCAGTCAGTCTGTCTGTCTCTCATTTTCTTTTGTACCAGGGCCAGAAACCGGAGCCTTTGCACTGAACTACATCCTCAGCCCTCTTCTATTCATGTATTTAAAAATTTGATGCAGGGTCTTGCTAAATTTCCCAGGCCAGGCTTGAGCTTGCAATCGTCTTGCCTCAGCCTCTCAGTGCTGGGATCATAGGCAGGCGCTGCCATGCCGAGCTCGTACTGTCCACTTAACTATTATTGTTAATCCAGTATACCATATCTAGATGAGAATGAACCTTCCCTAGGAGTACGAGACCATGCTGTAGATCAGAGGAGTATTAAGAATTAATACATGTGGGATAAAGTAATTCCCTAGACACTATGTACCAGTGTAGTATGTTCACACCTGTTAACACAGACTTTAGTCTTGTGGTAATTTCTTGCTAAAAAGTGTACTAACCTGATGTTACTCTGTATAATCTAAATACAGCCACGCTTAAATGGAACACTTGCTTGTCATTCCAGGGTCAAATAAAGGGCATATCAGAAAAAAATGTTCTTAGAAATTTGTTAATTTTTATTCAACGAATATTGAGGCTAATATAATTCTGGTTTTGGAAAGAATTCTTAACAGCCCATTTGAAACACTAGCCCTGGTCTAGCCTTTTTAGAGGGACTAAGCTAGCTATCATGCTGCATTTGCAGGCAATTTTTGATAATTTTTTGCTATAATTTTGGAAAATAAAAAATATTTACAATAAAGCTTTTTGGGTTTTGTGGTCTACATTAATAATTAAAAGATCAATAAATGCAGTGTAGCAAAGTTTCTACACAAGTATAAATGTGTACAATTGAATCAATAAGGTACATTAAATGATGTTCTTTTGCAACCGAGCTGACCGGGAGAGTGCAAAGTGGATTTTAAAAAAAAATCAATAAAAGGAGGGAAATGGAAAGAGTTAGTCCTGAAATGGTTTTGATCATCATTGTGTATTACTCACTTTACCTTCTGTAATGTTGCATTTTTTATGAGTAGTCTAAAGAAGCGAAGATTCTTTCTAGCATTGTGTGTGCTGTGGTAAGTATGTAATGAAAGGGCTGATGTTGTTTTAAGCTCCAATCTTGAATGACCTTCTGGTGTGGGGAAAGAACAAACAAACAAACAAACAAAAAATATATATATATAATTTTAACTGTCCTTGAAACTTAGACATTTTGAATTACTTTTCTCCATGGCTTTTTGTCTCTAGCATTTCATATTTTCTTCAAATTTCCTTTTCTTTTTTATACTTCATGGCTTTACAAGCACTTGTGTTGGTCAAAATGAGTGGAGATAAGTTTTATAGTTTCACTTTGCAAATAATGGCTTTTATTGATTATACTATCACTTTGTTATAAATATTAAACATCAAGGAACAATTTTTTGTATCTGAAAAAAATTTAATTCGTGTCTTTGAAGGCCCAGTAACTATATTATTATCTTAACTATCATGCTTTCTTATGCAATTAAACATTTTGATTAATATTTTAGTTTTACTCTTATTTACTTAATTTTTTGAGGAAGAGCCTCTATAGTCCAGGCTGGTCTTGAACTCATGGCAATCATCCTGCCTCAGCTTCCTAACTGCTGAGATTATAGCCATGTGCCATCATGCCCAGTTAAATTTTTATGTGTTGCTGAAGAGTGCATGCTAGGCATGTTAGCTACCCCAGGCTCTTGATTAATATTTTATAGTATCAGAATATGTTCCCCATCTTCTGTTTTGGAATGGTAGGCTGGCTTCCTTCCTTCCTTTCTTTCTTTCTCTGAAAGAGAGCTGGGAAGCACATTATAAACAAGTATTATCACCCCCTTTTGCAGACTGGATTTCAGCCTGGTAGAGCCTGCCTGGGCCACGGCTGGCACTGTGTCTCACAGATGTATCTTCAGCATGATTTTTCTCATTGTAAAATTATGGTATGAGATCTCTAAAAATGTCACAACAAGCTCTCAAATTGTTCTTCCTGAGCATCCCTGTCCTTGTAACTGTGTCCCATCTGTCTTTGTTCCGAACAGAGCAAGCTAGAATCGTCTGTATGCTACATTATAATGTCTTCAGCAGGAACATTTAATTTTCCCAGTCGCTAGTGGTGCATACTGTGATTTCATTAATTATCTATGTACTCAAACCTGTGGATAGTAGAGCCAAGTTACTAACGGTCTTCAGGTCCGCATGATCTGAAAAGTAAATGACAAGGGTCTGAAGTCGATTGCTCTTACTTGTGGATTTGCCTCATCCCTTCCCTCAGGGTGACTCCCTCAGCAAAGGAAGGCACTCCAGGCCTTGATGGGTTCCACAGATGCTTTCAGTTTTGAAGGTGTCAGATATCATCAAAGGCTTTTTGGTTTCCTATGAGACTTTCTGATGTGGAGTGCTCTTACCACTGGGATGGCCTTTGTCAGGATTAACCTCCATGTACTCCCGTTTTAAGATAAAAATGTGAAAAAGATAATCATTATATTAATTTCCTAGGGTTATTGTTAAAGTACTACATATGAAGCAACTTGAAACAACTAAAAATTCCTAATCTTATAGCCCTGGAGGATGGAAATAGAAAAATCTAAGTATTGGCAGGGCCATGCTTCCTTTTGTAATTAGAGAGGAGGAAAGCCTTTCTTGCCGCTTCCTACCTCGTGGTAGTTTAAGGTCCTTGGTAGTCCACGGCTCATGATGCAGCTGTCCAGGCTGTGCCTCCTCATACACATCCTTCTGTCTCTCTGTTCTCCTTTCATATAAGGACATCCGACATATTGGTGCCCTTGTGAGCTATTGATTACATGAGAGACTCCTATTCCAGATAAAGTGAGTATTGGTAAGTATTGGATCGTACAGCTTTAACACACATCTTGGGGGAAACACAAGTCAAGCCATAATAACCCTGAAGCTTTTTCCTGTGTTGAAGATGAAAAAAGTCTTTTGGTGAAGGGTTGAACTGGAAAATCAGCAAGCTGAACAGTGTACTTGGAAAACAATTGTCAGTACAAGGAAGGATGAGAAAGCTTTTTAAAGGACAGTGCTTTTGGTATATTGAAAAACTGGGTCTTTCTCTCTCTCTCTTTTTTTTTAGAGCATTCAGACAAAGTCAAGGATAAATCACCACATTGGATGTGGCTTACTCTAATGCCTTTTGATGCTTCTGACATGTTTGTAAAGCCCAAGCTTTGTTTGTGCATAGAGGTTATTATCTTTCAGTTTTTTGTGTGGAAAATAACTGAGCCGATGGTGTGTTTCAACAGTGGTGGCTCCATATACCTTCCATGTAGAAGTGGCTATCTGGTCTCTGCTCTTCTCCTCCTACATAAGATATTATACATACTATTTATTGTATTTTTTTCTTATTGTTGTTATTCCCCTATATGTGTGACATAAAATCATTTGGCACATATTAAGTCTTTATATTTTTGTTCTTTAATCCCAAAATATACTTTTCATAGAGGATGGGTTCCAGTAATGCAGGTATAAAGATATATTTTCCAAGTATGGAGGAAGGGCTCTAGGAAGGGACTAGTTAGTAAGATTTGTCTTGTAGCTGGCCCTGCCAGTGGGGTGTGGGCTGTCTTTTACTCTGTGTGTGTGTGTGTGTGTGTGTGTGTATGTGTGTGCCTTTGTGCAATTAGGTGTAATTTGTGTCAGTGAGGGGAGCTGTCACAATGTGCAGCATGGAGGTGACTTTGCCACATTCAGAGGAGTCTCATGGGCGGGTAGGGAATATGCTGTTTCTTGCATTCCTAGGGCAGACTGAAAGGTCAGGGAGTTGTCAGTGATTGTCAAGGGCTACTAACCAGAAATGGTGATAGACAACATTATTCAAACTCATGCTCTGGCCTCTGAACTTTTGAGTCTACCAGATTAATTATTGGTCCCCTCACTGAAGAAATTTTTGGAGCTAGATTTAATGGGGAACCTAGTATTCTTTCATTCAATAGTATTGCTTTTTCCTTAAGGGTGCTGATTTTGATATTTTTTCTGTAATGTTTAAAAACCAACTCACTTAAATTTTTTTTAAATAGTAGGGGACTGATTGGTCTTATATCATTGCTTATTACATTTTGTTTGCTGACAGAAAATGAAGCTAATTAGATAAAAATTCAATACTAGAGGCTTAAATTGGTTATACATTAATTTCCAATATTAGTCTTTGGTAATAAGGATGTGAGGGAACATAATTATAAACAAGCATGGTATGAGCTAGTGATAAGTTCCATGTCATCTTAGTTACTTTTTCATTGCTGTGACTCAATACCTGCAATTCACACATTTAGGGGAGGGAAGGTTTATTTTAGCTCCCAGTTTCAGAAGGTCACAGTCCATTCAGGGGTGGCCACAGCAATCAAAGTACATGGCATATACAGATGTGGAGGCAGCTTCTCACGACACCACAAACAGGAAGCCAAGTTGAGATTAATTGAGACCAGTCCTAGTCCTAGTCCTCCAACGAAGGCAGGATGCAGCATATATAACCTTCCAGATCTCATCCCAGTGATCAGCCCCTCCTGGATCCAGGTGTGGAAGGTGTGATAAACACCTTCCTACATGCCTATTGTCTACTTTACATGCCTGCTGTCCAATTTACATGCCTGTAATCCACCCCTCCAGAGTAGGCCCCGATCTCCCAGCAGCACATAGTTCCATAGACAATCTATGACATTCAAATACATGAGACTTTTGGGAGACATTCCAGATCCAAACCACAATATGTGTATTTTCTGGCATTGCATGCTTGGTGATAGGGAGTGTGGGAAGACAAAAAATTGGAGAAAAGTATTGAATCATATAGTAGCACTTGAACCCTGGGGTTCATCTTATGTCTCCAGGTAGTTGTGCCATGGCTGTGTGAGGCTGCCTAAGAACCCCAAAGATACACTGCTCAGGAGTTAGCCAAGTAGAGAAGGGAGCAAAGGGATATCAGGTGGGTCTGAGAGTGCTATAAGGCCTCTTAAATTATATTCACATTACAGATGACTCCTGTAAGGTTTGAAGTGAATTCTAATGCTGTTAATATTGATTTAAATTTTCTTTCTTTTTCCCTTCTCTGCTTGGGATAAAATGTTAATTAACTCTCACCTGTGAAACTTGTGTGACTCATATTGCTTGTTTAATTTAGATTACAAGCCCATGGGGCAAGGTTCTTTTTTCTTTCTTGGCAGTGCTAAGGACGCCAATGGCAGAAATATTTATTATTATTAGAAATTATAATAATTGTGATGTTCTGCTAGAATATTATGCTGATTACATTTACTCAGAAGGGATTGCATCCGTTTATTTTTTAACCAGAAAATATTTCATTTTGCTTAAAGCTGGATAGATATTGATTTCGTAAGGAAGACTAAGCTGGATACTAAATTGAAATGTAGTTTGAACGTGTGTTTGAATTATGTTGGTTATTCTGAGCCAAGAGCGGCTATACCTTCTGTGGAAAGTGAGCTTTAATCATTTCCAATCCCCTTTCACTCCAAAATGGTTAAGTGGATTTTTTTTTTTCCGTTCAAGTTATTCTCAAAGAAAGAAAGAAAACAAAATAGGAGTAGGGCCAAGCTTAAAAAGGGTTGACTGAAGAAAGGAGGTATGATTGAATGAAGACCCTGTCATTTACTGTAGAGGCCTTTACCCGTAGGAAGTGACAGAGGACTGAGGCAAAGGTCAGAAAAATTCAATCTGAGAAACACTGTGTGAGAAATCTCAACAAAGAGAGTCTCCTTAATTAAAAGTGACTTGGAAAGACCATCCCAATTTAGTGATGTTTAAATTAGAGTAATATGGAGTGTATGGGAGATTGACGTGATTATCCAAAGCCAGTACCTCAAACGTGGCAGGGGTTCTCAGGAGTGGGAAGGCCCTCAAAGGAAAGGTGGGCTCGGTGAGCCTCGCTGCTCTCCTCTGGGTGCTTGTTTTATTCGCTCAGTGGACACTTAATGGGTACCCACACTGTATAGCTTTGTGCTGGGAACTGGGCAAACACAGGTAAGAAATTGCCTCTTCCCTCGAGGGTGGAAACACTACTAAAATTAGGAAGGGACATTATGGAGCAGTTACATATTCAGAGTAGCAGAGGAATACTGGGAATGCCCAGCTGGACTGCTCCAGGAGACAGGTGGAGCTGGAGGAAGCCTTGCACGAGCTGAGTCTTGCAGGATGAAGGGGGGAAAAAGGAACCCTGGGATCAGAAACAGAAGCGCTCGGGTCAGAAACAGCCTAGACAGGCAGGAAGCCGCAAGTAGCTCCTGGATCCCACCAGGGAGGTGCAGTGACAGAGAGCTGGGCAGCAGGCAGAGGCTGGATCAGAACCTGCTTTGAGGATCCCGGGTCCATCCTGTTTTAGGCAAGGGTTGATGGTTCGTTTTGTGTTCTATAAAAATATCTGGGATTGGCTTCCTGACGAGAAGATAGATTCATGGGTGGGACAAGTGCGGAGGCATGACGACCAGGTAGGAGACTTTTGGAGTTATCCTGCAGAAAAGGAAAGAATTAAAATGCTTTTGGAGAAAGCAGCAGACCTTGGAAATTCACTGTGTGTAGGCTGTGACAGCAATTGATTATGTGTATAGAGTTTGTGTTTGGGTACCTGGTGGATTTCTTCTGCTATCTATTGAGACAGAGAAGAAAAGAGGTGGATCACAGTTCACGGGTGCAAATGAGGACAGGCTTAGTTTGCCGTGCTTGTGAGCGTACACAGATCCCTGCCGTGAGGCCAGCCTGGAGGTAGTAACCTTCCTTCTCTTTCTTTTCCTTCCTTTTCTGCTTTACTGCAGACTTGTTTAAGTTTGCCAATTATAACTGTAATGGATATGGATCATTAACTCATGGACGGTGGATGAAACCCTGAAAGCAAGAGGAATCCCTCCTCCCTGTGTGTAAAGGAGATGCCTTTGAGTGTGGTGAGGAACCTCTTGTAGGGCAGAGGTCTCCCAGAAAGTGCAGAATCCCCTCAGGAAGGAGTGAGGTCCCCTGGGGTAGGAGGAGGCCTCTGTCCCTCTCAAGTAAGACAAAGATGTACTTGCTGTAGTTGCTCCATAGAGTAACAATTATTTTTGTCATTTGCTTTCTTTTATGGTTACCTTTAGTATATTAACCTTTAAAAATTTGTTTCACTTTGAGTTAAACATTGACTTGGAGGGGCTATGGAGAAGACATACGATAGAGAATATATGATGTTAAGAATAGTTGAGAAAGATATTTGTATTTGTTTAGATTTTTTGAACCCAGAACCTCATATATACTAAGCTTGCCTCCCAAAGTAGAATGCCCGAGCTATACCCTCTGTCCCAAGTCCTCTCTTTACTGCTAATTTTTACTGCTAGAATATTATTCAGGATATAAATAACACAACAAAATGTTACAAAGAATGTTTTAGTAAATTAATGAAAATTAGATAACAAAACTTGAGTTTTTGGTGAGCTCGTTAAAATATCTGAAAATCGTCTTTTGGCAGTCATATATGAATTAAGTGTTCCTTATGCCGGTCATGTTTACATTAAGCATCTTCTTTCTTCATAAGTAGTGCAAGGAAAACATGAACCTAGACCTAGCTAAATTATCCTAAATGTCAGATTTGCAGGGGAGGAATTAATAAGGTTTTACTGTAATTTAATCAGAAGATTGGTATTTTAATCTGTGTTAAACAGATACTTGTTTGAATTTTATAGTGTATCTTACCTTATATAATTATATTCAGAGTACATATTGAGTAAATGATTTTGGAGAATACTGGGTGCTGAAGAATATTGGATTTTGTGTTTCATATTCTGCTACTCTCTCACTGAATGACCTTAGATAAAGTTGATAACTTGGGGCCTCAGTTTTCTCATGTGTAAAACATAGAAACTGAAAAAAAAAATCAGTAGACATTGTGGTTGCTTCTTTTTCTTTTTTTTGGAGACATTTATTCATACGTGTTTTTTGGTACATTATGGCAATTTGATACATCTGTACAATGTGTAATCAGAGTAATAAAACCTTCTATCTTTTTTAGTATTAATCATTTTTATGTGCTGTAAATTTTATACTCTTGTATTCATTTTGAAATGAGAAATCATCTTACCCTGGTTAGAATGACATCCACTGAAAAGAAAAATAAAACAAAACAAAACACAAAAATGGGGGCAAGGATACAGAGAAGGAGACTGTTGAGCACCTTATATATTATCACAGCATTATGGAAAATAATATGGGAATTCTTTAAAAAATTAAAAATAGAACTACCACATGACCCACCAGTTCCATTTCTGTTTGCATATCCAAACAGGTGAAATTATTGTAACAAAGAAGTACTTGTATTCTTATGGGTTTTTTTGCAACATTTTTCTCAATAGCTAAATTATGGAATTAACCTAAATGCCTATGAGTGTATGTACAAATGCACAATAAAAAATTACTCAGGCGTGAAGAGCATGAAATTCTGTCACTTGCAGCAGCATGGATGGAACTGGTGGTCCTTATGTTAACTAGAATAAGATAGACATGAAAAAATAAATGCCACATATTCTCAATTATTTGTAAAATAAAAAGGCCAGTCTCATAGAATAGTAGAGTAGAATAGTACTCACTAGAGATTGGGAGGGGATGAGCAGATGTTAGGTAAGAGGCTAAAACATAGTTAGACAGGAGGAAATTGTTCTGATGTTTCTGTATCTGATAGTGCAACTACTGGTAAAAAGAACCTATAATTGTTATATTTTTCATCAAGTGAATAAAGTTGAGTGAGAAAACATGAGAACATCAGCTGGCCAAGAAATGTCAGAAAATTTCTTCTGCTTTTTTCCCCTAATTACTCAGATCCTTAATAATACACCACATACCTGTATTAACCATTTAAGAAAATTTGGATAAAATATTTCTTAAGAGTGCATGAGTATAGTTTAAATATGCGGTAGATCCATCTTCCCCCTCCAGCTGTGCCTTATGATGCAAATATTAGTGACTCATAATGTGTAACCCCAAGAAGTTAAAGGTCAGATTAGTCTTGGGAAATGTTACTCACCATTCTTCCCTCCTAGGAGTTCCCCCATGCATCCTGTCATCTCCACATGGTTCTTTGTAGGTGACACTTAGCCCTGCAGTTTGCAAATGAATTTGAAACTCCTATTTTCTTTTTCTTGATATAGAGTCTTGCTTTGTAGTCCAGGCTGCCTCTGAACTTGTTATGTTGCCCAGAGTGGCCTCAAACTCAGGGACATCCTCTTGCCTCAGTCTCCTGACTGCAAGAATTACAGGCATGTACCACTATGCCCAGTTTATTTGATACTATGGAATCAAATCCAGGGCCTTGTGCTTGCTAGGCAAGCACTTTAATCATCGAGTTACACATATTTTACTCAGAATCTGATACTATTCAAAGAGCCTTTACTGTACATTTCTGTACTTGCCCAAGGTGTCCAGATGTTCTCAGGGAACAGAATGACATATCAGAGAAGTGACTGCTGCGTAGTAGATTTGGATGCATATCACCACCCATGAATACCTGCAAAATACAAAGACATGAAGAAGAGATGTGGAAAGAAACTTCATGCTTTCTCTGTCCAACCCCTACAAAGTCTTTAAACTGATAAGTGCTGCTGTTTTGTTCAGATTGTCTTTAATTCTACATTAAGCAGGGAAATTCACATAAAACTTACACATGTGAGGTTTTCACTTTTTCCTTTTCTTCTCAGGACAGTCCTAGAAGAACCTGCTCTGACTTGTGAAAAGTGACATGACTTCATTCCCAGATCACCTGCCCTACCCATGCCTCACTTCTGCCCTTCCCTTTTCCCTAGGAAAGAAGAAAAGAGAGATGGAAAGAAAATAACAACAATAACAACAGAGGAGGAGATGTTGGGTTTATAAAGGCCTACGGGGTATTAAATTCTGGTGGCTGGTGCCATGGCCTTTAGTAGTTGAGATTATTATACATTTTCTATAGTAGAAAATAGTAGAGGGAGCTTTTGTCTGAATATTATTTCTTGTGTGGATTTGTGGTGTTAGTGTTTGTACTAGTTGTGCTAATGTGTTAGTTATTTTGCCTGCACAACTACCCTTTACCTTTTAAATTCTTTAAAATGAAGACTCAGTAGGCAAATGAAAAGAACTCGGATTGCCCTCACTTTTTAAGTTTATGTCTATGTTACCCACAAGAATGAGGAACAGTACAATCCAGGCTATGGTTGCAGAGGTAGGCTTCTGCTAGGCATGGCAGGATGCAAATTGCCATTGTTGCTGGATCTAGAGGAAGGCGTTGCTCTCTTACTCCTACCTGGTTAGCAGATGTGATGAGGAATTAGCTCCAGAATTGTCATTAAAAAGGGTGTGGCTTGAGTCCATTAAAACAATCTGGGCTATGTCTGCCTTTGTTCTGGAGTCTCAAGTGTTGGGAAGAGCGGGAAGGTATATAGTGTGTATTAACACTCCCATGCAGAGAAAATTCTGAGAAGGCCAAGGTGTGTGAAGAAAGACCTTGCTTCAAGGTGAAAGTCAACCACTTCTTCCTACAGGAAAGGATGCATTTCATCAGTTTCTTTAAATCCGGGTTCTGGTCCAAGGAGGAGTTCTGTTTCTTCACTGAGGTCACTGCTTCTTGCTGTCGTTGGTTATTTCAAGTATGTTTGGTCAAGTTCCCCAGCAGCTCCCTTTTTGAGACTTCTGTAGTTGATAGGATCGTGATAGAATAAATATGAGACACAAAAAATAGCATAACAAAAATCAGAATTGAAGACTAGATTTTCTTTGGGATTTGGTGTATGCTTTTTGAGGGTTTATATATTTTCAGCCATTTTGTTTTGTTCCTTTGTTATGTAAATAAGTGATTTACTTTGTTAAAAAAATAGTATGACTATCATGTGCTCCTGGAACCATATATGGTTACCAAAAAACAACAACAACAAAATACTGGTTTTATGTGGCCTGTAGCTGGTAAGAAACACAAAATAGCTGTAGAAGTAACATTAGAAATCAGCAGTCACTTTTCTTGTGGAAATTTCTTTCTGTGGAAGATAAATTTGACACAGGAGACATAAGATAGAGCTGTATGCTGATTTCTGCTCTTCCATTGCTGTGCTTCTCTGAGGGGGAGCTTCATGGTTTTGGATGATACTGGTAAGAGATTTTGAGCCCTGTACTTGGGACATCTCACAGCAAGAAAATAACCACCACTACTTGGTAAACCCAGGGGATTGTAATCTTCAGATCGGTGTGGTTGTGAAAGTCCAGTTAACCATATCCTGATCCTGTAAGTTTCCAGCATTTCAGGAAACCAAAGTTCTTCATAATCAGTGCATCAGGCTAAGATGCACTGATTGACAGTTGTTTAATCTGGGAGACCAGGACCTACTTGGTTTCCTCAAAATCGCAGAATTTAAAAATAAAAACCCTTTTTCTATCTCTTATTCTAAATATCAGTCAGAAAACTTTTAGGTTTTTCTTTCTCACCAAGGTCAAACTCTTCTACACTTACGATTTCCTAGTCAAGGGAGGCAAGCACATCCACGTAGTAATGTTTATGTTGTGGATAAGTGAGAGAACTTTATTTTGGCTCTGTCATGCCACCCGGGTCACTTCTCTCGTTCTTCCCGGTGCATCTGCACTGGCCAGTGGGAATAAGAGAGACACATACCTCTTCTTTTGTGCTTGCCTCGTATACGCTGCACTCCTAGCATGGTGAAATAGGGTGATAGTGACTGACAGCAAAGTGTATTTCTTCCATGGGTTTAAATAGAGGCAGTGGGGCGGGGAGGAGGGTGAGTTGGGGGGAACACAACCAAGTACCATACATAGCTGGAGAGAGACATAGAAAGAGAGATGGAAGGAAAGAACTTTCTTTTGAAGAAGGGTGCATTAGGTAAATATGAATTGGAAAAAAATCTGGATTCTGTAAGTTCATTTTGGTTTTTAGTTGAAATTCTGCCAACTTTATTAATTACCAGAGTTACAAAACAAGGCCAACTGGGCTGCTTTTTGTTTAATCAGTATGTGTGCATTTGGTGTCTATTGAGATTCTACTCTTGTTCTAGTCAGAGAGACAAACAAAGGAATGGAGTAACCCTTGTGCTCACGTGCAGGCAAGTAGATTTCATGACTGTGGTATGATCTTGCTGCCAGGAAAAGGATGCACAGGCATGGTGGAATCCCCTCCCTGTCCTTGTGTTCATGTGTTGGAAGCATTGGCAGAAGAGGGACATCATGGGTGGACATGAGGAATAGCGCTGTAGCCAGTGGAGCAAGGGTGGGCCTGTTGGATTCAGCACCATTGGTCCTGAGGAGTGCTGGTACACCACCCTGTTGTGCTGGAAGCCTGTGTTATCTTTCATGCATGAAATGTATTCTGTATACATTTGATGTATTTAATTGAAAGGAGTCAGTAGAGAGGCAAAATAGGCGGTTCCGTTGGGGCAGTAACAAAAAGAACATGAAAAATGGATCCCTAGAATCTTTTCTTGGTGTTCACAGCATTATTTAAAAGACCTAATGCAATGTCATATATGATTTATGCTGTGTAGGTATTTTCTCCTATGTTTGAAGCAGATAGGTGTTAGAGTGTAATATATTATGTAGTTTCAAATATAGAGTACTGTGGCGATGTGAAGAGATGTGTTGTACTGCTGATCAGATAGTCCGGAAGAAATGATTCCAATGACAAAGATTGTATTTGGACATTTTATCCTAATGAAACATTCAGGAATCTAATTTCCTTTTTTCCTTACCTGTACCTTGAGAGTTTTCTCTCCTATTTTCTTTTCTTTCCTTGTTTCATGCGTTCATGTAAGTGTGTGTGTGTGTGTGTGTGTGTGTGTGTGTGTGTATTTTAACCTATTCCTACAGATGCTTACAGTGCCACCATCAATTTGAAGAGCTGTAGCCAGATAGAATCTTGGATCCATTTTTAGCTATGATATCATCTCACTTCTAATTTTGAGTATGTTCCGTGACTCTCACTTCTTTGTCTTGGCTTTCCTTTTTTTTTTTTTTTTTTTTTTTTTTTTTTTTTTTTTTTTTTTTTTTTTTTTTTTTTTTTTTTTTTTTTTTTTTTTTGAAGAAGTGTGTTAGAAATGCATTTGTGTGCATGGAGTACTTTGTTACCTACTTGAAATGAATATAAGAAGATTAAGAGTTTGAAGGGCTGTTAGAAATAGACAGAGTTGGCTGTAATCCAATTTTTAATTTTCAGTTGAAATTTGTGGTGATGTCATTTCAGAACAGTCCTAACAGCGTGGTGCAGAGTGCTTACAAGGCTTCGGAGAATGGCAACATTCAAATTCACATCACATCATTTCTTTTACAGTCTTGTTTTCAGTTATGTGATGGGTGGGGAAGTGAACAGTGTCCTGCCTGAGGTAATTTTACACCTGCCATCCTTCCTGGTGCCCAAATATGATTTTCCTGGAGTAATTTTCAAGATATTGAAGTACAAAAACGCCAAACAACATATGTTCAAGTGGGAGAAAGGTGCGGCCTGGCAGGCCTTGCTCCCACTTGCCTGCTGTGACAAGGGTAAGGTCTGTGTCCAGGACGTTTCCTGGAGATGCAGTTCAGGCCTGACTATCCCTTCACATGCAAGGAGCAGATGGAGAAAGACTAGGAACTTAGAAACTGTGTTGATGCCACAGGATAAATTTATTTGGCTCCTTATTGTTTCAATGACTATTCTTTGTGATGACATAATCCTTCTGAACAGATTTAATGTATCTTTTAGGTTTTCTCACGATCCAGCTGGATATTGCCATGTTTGTGTGAAATTAGAATGACATTTCAAGAGTTTTTTTGCATTCAGACATGGGATTTGTAACCATTCTTCTTTTAGCATTTGGATAAATGTGCAATATTTTGTTTCCTAGGGTGTGAAGAGAATTCAGTAGAAGATGACTGGCTTTCTGATCTTAGACTAACTGCTTCATATTTTTCTTTACTCTTAGCTTAATAAGAACCACAGGGGAAATGTTCGCCATCTTCTGAATTTATTGTTATCATTTTAAAAGGTTGTGCATGTGAAGTGCTTTTCATAATGTTTGTGTTTAGTGTTTAGTGCTGAGAATGGGCCAAGAAATAGTCTCTACCACCATTATTATTATCATTCGTGTCCAGTCTGTGTCTAATGGTGTATATTTCTTAAAACTTGTTAAATACTTCCATATCCTCATGGAACTAGGAACTTACTGTATTACCAGGCAACCACATATGTATCTCTCTGAAAAGCTTTCCTCACACTCATTTTGACCATATTATAAATTGCTTATCATTAATCCCTATCATGCTCCTCAGCCTCCTCCTCCCTTTTCTGTGGCAAATTTTCAGCTGTCAGATATTATTGGCGGTGTCTCTCCTCCATCTTCCTTGCTTCCCCAGGCATGATTGGTGAGGCCATTCCTCCATCCTAGTCAGTCTTCCCTAGGCAACTTGTAGTTGGGGTGATAATAACTAACTTTTATGTGGAGTAAAAGTATTTGCAACATGCATTCCACTCGTATTGTTTTTTAATGCACTAGTATCTCTGTTTTTCAAAAGAGAAAATTGAGGCCTAGAAGGTTAACTAGTTTCTATTGATTATATAGCTAATAAGCTGCTGAGGTAGTTTGAACCCAGAACTCATGAATTCTGTTTCATGGCTCTTTTCAAATATGGCTTTGAGAACGTATGTGATACCCTCGGTGGGGTCTGTCCAGCCTGAGTGGAGAGTGGAACTGTTGTCCTCTTGGCTTCAGACCCTAAGACCTTATTCTGTATTATATTCATCACATTATTTAGCCAATGTTTACTGATAACAGAAGAAACATATAAAGCAATGTCCTAAAGACTGCCATCAACTCGTAATGAAGGGAGTAGAGTCCCTGTGGTGCAGATGTCTTAGCAGCAGGGTGTCTGCCTAATTTGCAGGGTCCAATGCGAAGTGAAAATATGGGATCCTATGCTCAACATGCAGAAGCAAAGTGCAATTAAAGGTTTAAAATACAAAGATTTTTTCCTTCTTTCTATACTCTTGTGACTGATGGTGTTTTTTATTTGCCATTTAATGTATACTTAACATTTTAAATTCTTAGCATAAAATTTATCATTTTTCTTTATGCTGTGCAGTGTTGTTTTCAACTGTGAGTATGAGGCATGAAACTCATCTGTGGAGTCCCTGAAATTACACAATTCCACTCTTACCAGAAGAGTGGAAGCACTGCACCAAGCTCAGTTGCATTATTTCCTTTCACAATGTGTGCATTCTTTCGCTAACACTCTCTACCTTTGGGATAAATAATGAGAGACTGAAAGGAAAATGAACTAAGGGTTGCCCCATCTTTTCTTTATTTTTGAGTTGTGATCTTCAGGGTAAGTGGTTGGCTGCTATTTAGATTATGATTCTCCTTTCTGCACTCAGTCCAATTCTACTTTCAATGGAAAACATCTTCTCTGGGCTGTCAGTGCCTGCACTGACTCACTGCCTGGTCATAAATATGGTAGATTCACCCGTGTTTGCTTTGAGTCTTGCTTAACACACACAAACTGTGGAATTTTGACTTCGTGGGACACTGAAGAAAGCATATGCTAGTGACGTGCTCAAGAGTGGTGGACATGCAGTATCTGTCATCCTCACCACATGCTCCCTTGCCCTGTCAGACTTTGCTCATAAAACACGAATTCCAGGTGACAATGAAGCATTAAATTAAGTTTGAGCCCTTCTGAGAATGGGGTTCTGTGTGGCTGCTCAAAAGTCACATGCCTACTATGCCAGTGCTGCAGAGTGGAGAAACAGCTAAGTCCAATGTAAATTGATCAACCCTACCCCCAAAATCAGAAATTTGAAATGTTCCAAAATAAAAAAAATTAAGCATTGACATGATGCCATAAGTGGAAAATTCCACACCTGACCTCATGTGACAGGTTGCAGTAAAAATGCAGCTATACTAAATATATTGTGTAAAATTACCTCTAGGCTATGCATATAAAGTGTATATGAAATATTAATGGCTTTTGTGTTTGTACTTGGGTTCTATCCCCTAGATAGCTCATTATATTCAAATATTTCAAAATCTGAAAAAGTCCAAAACTCCACAGCACTTTCCTGGTCACAAATATTTCTGTGGGGACATTCAAGGAGTAGAAGTTTGGTGGAGGCTGAGTGAGACAGCTTTCAGGACTTGGGTACCTGTGGAGACTCAGGAGGCTTCAAGGAGGTGATGTTGGAGTAGCCATTCAGGGAAGGAGTTGGTAGAGCAAGGCACTGAGAAGGCTTCCATATGAGGAGACACTTCTGCTAGAGCACTGAGGGATGGGAGTGTGGAATCTGGTAGGTTAGGGTGCAGCGCTAAGCCTGGGCAGCCTCTGCAAAGAGAACGTGGTGTGTATATAGAACATTTGCTTTGTGCAGCATGAGAATATTGAATACAATCATTGCTTCCTTATTCTCATTTAGATTGCATAAAGTCTGTAAATCTACAGACACAGTCCCAAGAGAAGCATGAGACTTATATATTTGATTTTTCAAGAATAATTTTAAGTAATTTATATTAACTTTAGACAATTTCCACTCGAAATGAAACACTATTAATTGTCTGTCCCCTTTTTAGAATGATTATGGTTAGAGATATAAACTTTGGATTTTAAAAAATGTATCTCCTTAAAGAGAGAATTAGGTGAATATGCTGTACGTTTTTTTTTCATTTCTATATGAAAATTACAGCAAATTTACAAATGTTGCTGTTATCATGTTCTGAAATGGGATGTGAATCTGCTCTGTTTTCTATCAGCTCATATGAATAGGCCAGAACTGAGTTGTTCATTTGGTCGGGTTAGGGGTTGGGTGGGAGGGTAGCCTGCTAGATGGCAAGTTTCATGGCCAAAGCCTATGGGGGAGCCATGTGGAATTTTGGCCACTCCTTCAGAGTTCTGGTCACCCCAGTACACATTTTGAGATTATCTGTATCTGGTAATCTACGTTAAGGCTCTGGGATAATCACGCCATTGGATTCCCTATGTCTTGGCATGGCTAATCAATGGCCTTGCCTGTGAATCCTCTATGACTTGGTACATTTCCAGTTTCCACTTTTTCGCCTGTGATCTTGTCTTTCAGCTTTGTAACCACAGCATTGTAATCACCAGGACAGGAAGAATTCAGGGGGAGTCTGCATGCTCAGGAACTGCATTTAGCAATTGCAGCTCTCAGGCCCAAGGGCAGGCAAGACAAGACCAAGTCAGAGACAGCAGAGCCCCGTCTAACCTTGAATGTGTGAATGCTAGTACATGTGTATGCATATGTATGTTAATAAATACATGCTCAGTGTAATAATCTAGTGAGGAATATGTGAAGAGAGTTATTATTTTTGTTGAGCGACTTCTAAGGGGCTTGGAAATCCATGTGGAAATCAATATTTGACAGCAACTCATTCATGAAGCAGAGCCCGCCTGACCTAAACACCTCCCAAAAGGTCCCATGTCCCAACATTATTATACTGGGGATTACATTTCCGATACATGAACTTTGGGGAATATGCTGAGAACATTGCATTCTCTGTTGGGGCTCTCTGTGGTGCTGCGACCCCTGTGGCATGTCTTCACCTGGACTTGGAGGCTATCTGAGACGTCCTTTGAAGTTTAGACAGAGTAAGATCTTCCTCTGCAGGGCAAACTAGTATGATAGGATAGCTGCCAAGGCTCATTCATCACTGAACAAGACACACCTGGGCCCACTTGAGCCATAATTGGGACAAACAAAGAGCAGTACTCTGGAATGTAGGGAGAAGAGAACTCTGAACAGTGACCTGAAGATCGCACAGGTGCCCTAGGCCCTGCTCTTAAACACATCATGCCCTCAAGACCCTTAACCTCAGGCCTGAATGGCCGCCACCCTAAAGATCTCTAAAGTGATTGCCCTGCTGAGTAACATCTCATCCTCTTATTCATATAAATCTCTATCAAATGATTGCTTGACCACAAACTTGGTTTTCTGGCTTAAACCTGCCTTTTTACTCTTTAGTTGCGTGGCTGGAAATTTTATAAATCTTTACATTGCTCTTTTCTTTTAATTATAAATTTTATATTTAAATCATTTATTTCTTCTTGACATTTATTTCTCCTCAACAGAAGCAATTAAGAGAAACAACATGAACCATGAATGTTTTGCTGCTCCCAGATTTCTTCAGAATATCCTGGTTTATTGCTCTTAGATGCCACCTTCCACGAAGACCTCAGACACAGACATAACCCATCCAAGTCCCTTGCTGCAATGCCCATCCTGCAGTTTACTGTACCTTATTCACAACTTCCATCTGAGGCTTCATCATAATAGTCTTGACTGCCCGTATTTCTAACCGCATTCTGGTCACAAGTATGTGGATCACTAAAAAGACTGAGGCTTTCCCTACCTCTGCACTGAACCCCTGAACCCTCACTAGAGTCTTCCACTTATAGCTTTTCCTGGTATTTCCTCAAAACTATTTCACCTTTTCCTTATTATCCAGTTTCAAATCTACTTCTACAGTTTTGGTTATTTGTTATAGCAATCTACCACTTCTCTGGAACCAATTTGTCCTAACCTATTTGTGCTGCTATCACAAAATACCTGTTTCTGGCTAATTTATAAAGAAGAGAAATTTCTCGTAGTTCTGGAGTTTGGCAAGTTCATGATCACAGCACTGGCATCTGGTAAACGCCTTTTTCATTTTGCGTATTAGCACATGATAAGCAATAGAGGGGCAAGGCAGAATAAACCCACTCCTTACTTTTTAATAATGGCATTTGGCCATTCATAGGCCCTCATAGTGATTATGTCTCCTAAATAGCATTGAGAATTAAGTTTTTAAAACGTGACTTTGGGGAACGCATTCAGACCATGTTTATTAGGCCACTAATACCGTGTTTTCTTGATTGCAGTAAAAGGTTTTTTGTAAAATTTGAAATCAGATTCTATAAATCCTTAACCTTAATCTTTTTAAAGATTATTTTTATAGCTGTAAATTCTGCATATTTGTGTATAATTTTAGAACCCCCTGTTAATGTTTATAAAAATCCTGCTGAGATTTTCATTGGGATGACATTAAATGTATAAATCACTTTTGGAAAATCTGGTGGCCTAATGCTGTATGTGGCTAACATGTACATAAAACATCTTCTCATGTATGTAGGTCTTCATTTTTTTCCTCTAATATTTTATGGTTTTTAGTGTAGTTGTCTTGCATGTTTGCCATTATATATTTACTAAATATTTGATGTTGTATTATGTTATTGTAAATGGTGTTCTTTTTCAATATAATTTCTAATTATTCATCCTGGTATATTGAAAACAATTGACTGGTATGTACAAGTGTTTCTTTGCTTATGGTGGGGTTATATTCATATAAGCCCATTGTAATATGAAGATATCCTAAGTCAAATATGCATTTTATATACTTAACATACTGAACATCTTAGCTTATCAAGTATTGATTGTTACCCCTAGCACAACATACTGAAAACTATGTCTCATTACCTAGAGAAAAGATGGAAACTTGAAGTATGGTTTCTACTAAATGTTTACTTTACTGTCTTTATACCATTGTAAGGTTGAAAACTTCTAAGGTAAACTGTATTTGTATTGATCTTTGTATCCTGTAACTTCTAAATGAACTTTTAGTTCCATTAGTTTTGTGTATGTGTGTGTGTGTGTGCACGTGCATTTCATAAAATTTCCTCTGTAAACAATTGTATTTCTTTCACTCCAATTTTTCTACCTTTTGTTTCACTTTCTTCCCTTATTGCATTGCCGAGAATCTCTAGTTCAATGTTGGATAAAAGTGGCAACTGCTGATCTTTTTTGTGGCCATAGAGAAAATGTGCACAATACTTAAACATTAATTACGATGTTAGACATTTCCCTAGGTATGGTTAGTCAGGTTTCCTTCTGTACTGGGAGGATTTTTTTTTTGGGGGGGGGGGGGGACTGTGTCTCACTCTGTAGCTTAGGCTGGTCCTGAACTCACTATGGAGCCCAGGGTAGTCCTGGACTCATGGCAATCCTCCTGCCTCACCCTCCTGAGTACTGGGATTACAGGTGTGTGCCACCACACCTGGTTTATGTGGTGCTGGGGAATTAAACTCAGGACCCTGTACTTGCTAGGCAAACATTTTATCCATGTTGTCACTCCCCCATCCCCTATATCGGGAGTGTTTTTCTTGTATGTCTTTTTGTTTTTCAGTGATTTTATTTTCAGTTGCGTGAAATGTCCTTTCTTTAGCTCCAGTGATGGTTGAAGTTTTACTTTCCTTTTATTTTGTTAATATTTTTGTTGATTAGATTAATTAACTTTAAATGTACTAATTGTGCATTTAGAGGTGAATATCATATACCTATAATGTGTTTTTTACATTGTTTGTACTTAGTTTTATAATATTTTGTGAAGTTTTTTATGTTTCCTTATGAGTGATATTTGTTTACATTTTTTTCTTACAATGCTGCTGTTGTGTTTTGTTATTGGAATTGCATTGATTAGCTAATCAGGGACTAAATACCAATACCTACAACTTAAAGAAAAGGGGGCGGGAGGGTTGTCTCCTGATTTCGGAGGTTTCAGTTCATGGTCAGCTGGTTCTAAGGCAGAAGCCTCGTGACAGAGGATGTAGTGGGGCAGAGCTGTTTATTTCATGGCTGCCTAGCAGCAGAACATAGGGGAAAAGCACCAGTGAGCGTTATATACCACAGAGACATGTGCCCCCAGGGACCTGCCTCCTCCAACTGAGCCCTGCTGCCTAGCAATGCAGTGAGCTATGAACACCAGTACATTAATCCCCTGATGAGTGTCCTGCCCCCATGGTCCAATTAAGTATCCAGGAGTTTCCTAATCCAGTTGACTTGACACATAGGATTAACTGACACACGGGATACCTACTCAGGCCCTTCTTGGCTTCCTGGCCAAGAGCTTTTTTTTTTTTTTTTTTTTTCTCTTCCCTTCAGTGGATACCTGCTTGGGTCCCCTCTTGGCTTCTCAGCCAGGTGCTTTCCTTTTTTTTCTCTTTCTTCTCTCTGACAGAGACTGTTTGAATCCCCTCTTTTTGGCAGTCTTTTTCTTTTCCAATAAAGTTTTGCTTGCCTTAAAAATAAGATTAACTGACATATGTTTATTAGTAATAAAAATGTGGTGTGCTGTGCTCTTCTTTTTTCTGATTTATTTTTCTGAATCACACTTGGATTTGCAATATTCACTATTATTGGTCTCTTTTTCTATTTTTTCTGCTATATTTTGTTATTTCATTTCTTCTAGTTATTGTCACAGAACTGGAGACTGAATCCAGGGTCTTCGTATTGAACTATATCCTATGTTCCTATGGATACTGTGTAGGGCTGGGAGGTGGGGCCTGGCTGGAAGGGGCAGGTGCTTGAAATTGACCTGGAGGGGCATATGCCAGTTCCACCCTTCCTCCCAGTCTCTCTGTGTTCCACCGTGCTGTGCGGATCTCTGTCCCAGGAACTCCAGTATTTCGAGCTCTAGCTGCAGACCCTCCATGTGATTCCATCGTTTTCTAGCCACCTACCCATGAATAGACTGAGACCTTCTGAAACTGTAAGCTACAATAAATCTTTCCTCCCTAAGTTGTGGATGTCGGGTATTGAGTCACAGCGATGAAAAAGTAACAAAGACAAACAGTGTCTCACTAAGTTTTCAAGAGACTCAAATATTCCGTCTTTCTGCCCTAGCTCCCTCAGTACTGGTGTATGTGCGACTGCGACCAGGGCTCCTATTTTTCTAGCTTCTTGCCTAGATGAGTAGTTGATTTAAGTCTTTCTTATTTTTCCGTGTAAATTGTTTTAAAACAAGTTTTCCAGTAAGCAGTATTTTAGTTACTTTCATGATGTTATCTTCATAATTATTCAATTCCAAATACTTTTGACTGCCTTATGACTTCTTTTTGGAGCTCACTGATAACTTAAACAAATTTTTTTTTAGTTTGTGTTTGTTTGAGACAGTATCTTGCTCTGTAGTTCAGGCTGGTTCTGAATTCATTATGGAGCCTAGGCTGACCTTGAACTAATGGTAATCCTTCGGCCTCGGTCCCCCGAGTGCTGGGATTACAAGCATGTGTCACCTACCCCTGGTTTATGTGGTGCTAGAGCATCAAACCCTGGTCCTTGAGTTTGCTAGGCAGGCACATTAACTGCTGAGCTACTACTCCAGCTTTAATTTAAGACAAATTTAAGACAATTTCCACATATTTAGTATCAATGAGTAATACTTCTAAATCTCATTATTTATTTCTTGTGTAAGTACTTTGTAGACAGAAAATGTGTCTTTTACGATTTAAAAAATTTTGTTGAGTATTGTTTTCTGTTCAAGTGTATATAGTCCATCCTGTTAAGTATTCTTTGTTATACTTTACAAGAATGTACTTTGTGTGAGTTTTACTTTCTTGACAATAGTATTCTGAATATTTTAAGCTAAATTTAGCTCATTGTGTTATAAATTGATAGCCGTTTCATTGTTTGCTTTTTTATGTTAAAAATCTACTACATGTGGACCTTCCTGTTTTCTTATATCTGCCATTTTTATTTCCTTTAAATTAAAATACTTAGATGTACATATTTTAGAATCATTATACTTTTCTGATAAAATTACCTTCTATCTATACTAATAGTCCTTTGTAATTGTGAAATAACACTTATTTTTTCAAGTAGTAATTGTATAATATTTGTATAGACACACTGGTTTTCTTATATGTGATATTTATTATGTTACATATAGTTTTGTATTTTTTCCCTAACCTGTCTGAGGTTTTGCATGTAAAGTTCATTTTTCGTAGAATATGTGGTTGATTGCTTTCTTATCTAGTTTAGTGGTTTCTGCTGTGAAACTGAAGTGTTTCCCATGAACACTTAAATGTTGCTATTGGGGGTTCGGCAGGCAGTCTTGCTATTTGCTCTCTATTCATCTCCTCTGTTTTACGTTTCTCAGTCTCTCATTTTTAAAATAAATTGAATATTTTTGTGTTAAAATTTATTTGCTCTATTATCTTTTTATCAATTTTTAAAATTATTTTAATGGCTGATCTGGAGATTAAATTTGGTTCAAATTGTTGTTATAAAACTGCATATAAACTGGAACAACCTAATAATAATAGTTTTATTGTCATCTTTCCTTTTCTTTATGCTTGATGTCTTACAGTTTTTCTAAAAATATGTAACAAAACCCACAAAACTACTGTTTTGCATTAGTCAGCTCACTTTTAAAAATGGAGGTACAGAAGCACTGTCTTGTACTTAATCATATATTAACCACTTCGATTTTTCTTCAGTTTTTCAAGAAACTTCCATGTCTAATATCTCACTTATCTCAGTATAATTTTCCTTCCATTAAAAACTTCCTTTAATCTTCCTTACTAAATGGGTCAAGTGTGATGCTTGGCTCCTCTTCAGTGACTTCAAGGAGCTGTTGTCTGTTGTATATAGCGTTTGCACATAACTTTTGTTGTCAGAAGGAGGACTGAGGGCTCCACAATTACTAGACGTCAGAGATTCTCTGAAGGTTCTGGTTGTTAGGTTTAAACTATTTAGAATGCTTTTTAGTACTCATTTTCCATCTTATTCACATTTTCTTTCTACTGCTTTTTTCCTTTTTTTTTTTTTCCCTTTTCTGACTTCCTTTGAATAGACAAAGTGGGGGATTCTCCCTAGTTTGCAAAATATACTCTTTTTTCTCTATTTATGTTGTAATTACATTGTTATCTGTATCTTCTCTGTCAGTAAAGTCACGGTGGCACACATTGTTACCAAAAACTTTTTTTAAATTTAAAAATTTTACCATTTTATCATAAATTTCACAAAGATTTTTTTTTTTTTTACTAAAACATATTCCTTTAGCCCCAGGGTCATTTTTAAAAATTGTAAAATCGACAAGCTCTTTACAGTGATAAAAATCATAAAGATATAATAATGAAAGGCTGCATAAAACTCTTGAGCACTGTGTTCTTAATAGTTGGTGATTCCTTCTTGAATGAATATTAGATAAAACCAAACAGGTCTCATTCAGAATTTAAAGTACATGTGCTTAATTCCCATTGTGTTATGTATTTTACTTTAAAATTTGTAAACTCATGAATAAAAATTATCAAGAGATGAGGTCTTACCATGTTGCTCAGGCTGTCTAGTTTGTGAGCTTAAGAGATCCTCTTGTCTCAGCCTCCTGAGCCTCTGGGACTATCGGCAGGCATCATCACACCTGGCTTGTACATATTATTGATATATTTCATAGAATTAAGTTAGGAATAACCCCATCGATGCTCCTGACAATAAAATTGTGCTCCTGACAATAAAAAAAGAGTAGGTGCATGATATACCCATAGATGCCTGTCAGCGATATCTAAGAATGCTATCTAAAGCTACCTGGGTGTGTGTGTGGGTGGCCTCATGGTGTGTCCACTCGGGATTGGCCACATTTCTGGCTGTCAATTATGAAGGGGTTAATAAAAAAAAAGAGAGAGAATGGGATAAAGGAAAAGATTGGTGGATGGGACCAGTTATCCCATACTTCCCAGATTTCTGTAGAGGAGAGAGAGATTTGGACTCTGCACCTAACAGAGGAGAAGTGTGAAAGAGTGCTCCAGGCTGTCTGCCTTCCTGTCTGTTCCTTTCCGTGGACTGGTGTTATCCGTCTTAGTTTGTTCCTTGACTATAACAGTGTACCTCAGCCTGGGTAGCTTTTAACCGTAGAAATTTATTGCTTGTGATTTATTGCTTATTTATTGCTTTATTGCTTCTGGAGTCTAAGATGAAGGCATATGTTGGGTTGGCATCTGCCTGTTCCCTATGTAAGAGGTGATTGAAATGTAGGATGAATGTTTAAATTGTTAATATTTATTACAGTAAAAGACATATTGCTATTAATTCCCCTCACAATACTCGCCCTCACTTTGAACACACATATCCCTTTATTAACACTTCCTGAAGCAGTTCTGGAAGTCCTCTTTTGTGAGTGACTTTAGGAGATGTAATAAAAAAATTCAATAAGTGCTGCTGGTGATGACCCCCCACAAGAAAAGCAGGCTCATCCCCCCTTGTTCACTTCATCTGGCATTGCACAAGTTTGGATTGTGCCCCCAAAGTCAGAATGGCCACGAAAAGTAAATGGTTGGAATCAATTCAGGACATTGAGGCAATTAGAGACATGAAGTGCTTCAGAAAGTGGCAGTGGTGAAGAGATACGTAGTTTTGAGTTGTGTGGAGTATATTTCAAGAGAAATTAATGGCAGTGAGTCTTTTACTGTAATGTAAAAATTAAACATTCACCTTAGTGTTTGGTCATACTTTGTAAATGGTCCCTCCTATGTGTGCTTACAAGACAGAAACGATAAGGAACTTCCTTTGGCTTCTACTAATCCCCTTCGTTAGGCACTCCATCTCTTGAAGTTCTTAACCCTTAATACTAAATAAGTTTGAACATTTTTTCGAGGAACACATTTAGGTTATAACATTGTCTGAGATCTGAGTTAGGGAGCAGTAGTGCAGCATGCTCTGGTCTTGCAAATTGGCTTATAAGTAATTGCCTATTTATGTCAGGAGGTAAGTTTAAGCCAGCATGGAGCATTAGCCAACCCTTTGGCAGCATCCCTGAAGCCATGTTCTCCTATAAACTGCAACATTAAAACCCTGATATTGTTTTTATTTGTCTATCTGCTTCATCTGCCTTCTTATTTGGTGTGAAATGTGAAAGGAGTATTCTTTGTCAATCCTTTAAAATCCTAGCATAGGAGAAAGAAATAAAAGGAGCATGAATTGGAAGAGAAGAAGTTAAAATGGCCCTATTTGCAGATGACATGATGATGTACATCAAAAACCCCCCAAATTTCCTGAAAATTCTCTTAGAACTAAGAAGATGATTCAGCATAGTAGTAGGTTATAAGATCAACTTGCACAAATCAGTCATACTTCTATATGTTAATCCAATGAGAAGGAAATCAAGAAATCAGCTCTAATCATAACAATAATAAATACTTAGGAATAAATTTTACTATAGAAGTGAAAGATCTATGTAGATAAAAGAGAAAAAGGTTGATGTGCACTATAGAAAATGGAAAGACTACCCTATGTTCCTGGGTAGGAAGAACCTATATTGTCACAATGGCCATACTTCTAAAACTACTGTAAAAATTCAATGCATTACCAACAGCCTTCATCATAGAACTAGAAAAAAACCCTAAAATTTACATGGAACCAGAAAAAATCCAGAATTTCTAAAGCAAACCTAAGCAACAGGGACAAGGCTGGGGAAATCACAATTCCAGACTTCAAAATATACTGCAAAGTAACAGAGATTAAATCTATATGGGAGTAGCACAAGAACATGCAGGAAAATCACTGGAACAGAGTTGAGGATGCAGAGACAAAGCCAAGCACCCTCAGCCATCTGACTCTTGGCAAAGGGATCCAAACTATTCACTGGAGAAAAGATAACACCTTCAACAAATGGTGTTGAGAAAACTAGATAACCTCATATAGGACAATAAAACTGGATTCATATCTGTCAATATGCAATACAATCAAATCAAAATGGGTCAGAGAGCTGGATATAAAAAAGGAAACACTGAACCACCAGGAAGACAAAAATAGGTAAGCCATTGGAAGACATAGGGACAGGAAAAGATTTCCTGCACAGAACACCAGCTGCACCAAAAGCAAGACAAAACAAAGCAAAACAAACAAACAAGTAAGAGTCAACACATAGAACTGCATCAAACTGAAAGGGTTCTGCACAGCAAAGGAGACAATCGGGAAAGGGTCAGCCCACAAAATGGGAGAAAATTTTTACAAGAGATGCCCCAGATGGATGATTAATACTAGAATACATAATGAACTCAAAAAGACACCATAACAAATGAACCATTAAAAAATAGGCTACTGTAATAAAAAGAAACTTTTTAGAAGAGGAAGTAGAAATGCCAATGAGTGCATGACGAGTGTTCAAGATCTTCGGCCATCATAAAGATGCAAATCAAAACAACACAGAGATTCCATCTCTTTTCTGTGAGAAGGGTTTAGGTGAGGAACTTAAAAACAATTGTTGGCAAGGCTATAGGGAAAAAAGGAACACTTCTGCAATGTTGGTGGGATTGTAATCTGAGTCAATCATTATGGAAAGCAGTTTGAAGATCGGAAACTTGAGAACAGAAACCCCATTTGACCTAGCTACAACTCTTCTGGGCACTTTCCCAAAAGAAATGAAGCCATCGTATCATAAAGACACGATCATGGGACTGTATTAGTAGTACCGTGGTTAAAGCACTACCAGGCCTAGTAATCTGAAGAACTCTGAGTTCCATTCCCCAGCACCACATAAACTGGTTGTGATGACACACACCCTTGTAATCACAGCACTCTAGAAGGCTGAGGCAGGAGGATTGCTGTTAGTTCTTGGCCATCCTGGGCTCCATAGTGAGTTCTGGACCAGCTTGGACTTCAGGGCAAGACCCTATCTCAAAAAAAAAAAAAAAAATCACAATCATATCTGTGTTTATGGCAGCACAATTCATGATAGCTAAATCCTGGAAACAACCTAAATTCCCATCAGAAGAGGAATGGATACAGAATATGTGATATTTATACACAGTGGAATAGCATGCAGCCATTAAAGAAAGACAGTATGAAGCACTTGAAAGAAAATGAAGCCACCTTGAGTCAATAATGCTCAGTGAAATGGATGAAACATAAAAGATTGGGTATTGATTGGCGTCTCTCATATAAGATTGCACAAATGAAAAGATCCTAAAAAAAGATGTCATAAAAAACTCTAACATAGAGACAGAGAGTGAGAGGGGGGCAATGGACTGCTAAGAAAGGCCAGAGATACTGACCATGGGAGATGTAAAGGGGAAGAAAAAGAGAAGAGGGAGGGAAAGTGGTCATACATGATCTATATAGGCACTAATTCCCACATTGCACATTATTAGTATGTTGTTGCATCTGTGGTTCATTCATATCCACAATAAATCCCCCAAATCACCCTGACATATTCTTGTATCATGATGATCAAAGCTAATAGCAGTATTTCAGATCACAGAAAGGGTATAAGTGACACTTGTAACAATCTGGGTTGATCTAAAGGGCATTAAATTGAATGAAAAGTGTCCCAAGAATTTTCCTAGTATGTGGTTCCATTTATTCTGAAGTGATAGAACTGTAAGGCTGGAGAACACATAGTTCATTGGTGGCCAGGGGCTAGGGACGGTGGAGGGAGTAGCCTAAGGCGATTCCTTAGTAGGATAAAAGAATTCTCTTCCTTTTCACATAATTATCATTTTATTGTTGTTTCTTTGAATACATAATAATTACATACAACTTGGAAAATTGATATATATATATATATAAATACTGCATCCAAATCATTTTTACTTCACCTTGATTGCAGTGGTAGTTAATGTGAATCCATACAGAGGATAAAATTATGTACATGTATACTCGAGAGCAAATGGTTGTATGTAAAAGCTTGCAGAATCTGAAAGAAGCCTATAATATAAGTAAGAGTATTAGTATTATGCCAACCAAGTTTCAAGGATTTCAGAGTTACATACATTATCATTGGGAGAAGCTGGGTAAAAGGTTTAGAGAACTCTCTGTACTCTTTTTTTTCAATTTCCCATGAATTGATATTTCAAAATAAAAGGTTTTAAGATTGTGCAAATACTGTTGCTTAATCTAAGTTCCTCTTCACCTAAAAGACAACAGGTAAGAAGATGAATGGATCTTATGAAATCACCATGTGAAGAACGCCTTCCAGGGTGAAATTTATCACAGCTGAAGTCATGATGTAAGTCACCTTAAAACCCAAGAAAAATTTCAAATAATACATTTCTAAATTCTACTTACATCTTCCTGGGCATTTCTGTTTATTCTACCTGCGATGGTTAATTGCCTTGCTACCTGGTTTAAAATCCAAGCCTTAAGAAACTCAAGTTCATTGGCCAATGTACAAATGCATTTTCATTTACTGTTAGCTCTAATAAAAATCAAGAGGGCTTTTAAAAACAATGGTGACTTAAGTGAAATGATTTAGGTGCAGAAGATTAATATGCTAAGTACTGTATGGTTTCTCTGACTTGGAAAACCCAGAACACAGACATTCTATAGAACCACATGAAGTGATAGCCGGAGTCGGGGGAAGGAATAGGGAGAGGGTGGGAGGGTCAAAAATGGGAACGGATTGTAAAGTTGATATGATAAGTATGTGCACGAAATACCCAAATTCATTGTAAACACTATGTATTACATATTAATAAAAATAGTGGGGGAAATTAAAAAAAAACAAATAAGTTTTTGTGGGGAGAGAAGTGTAGACTGTGTGACAAAGATCTTGGTGATTGTTCCTCTATGCACAGGTGAGAACCAGGGCTCATGCTTTAGCAGTAACCCTCCAAACCCTAAATATTCTGAACGTGAACTAATTTTTCTTCATTATTGAAATCTCTGTATGCAAACCTAGTAGCATGTGAAAGCTAATCTCCCTGTGTGCCAGAGTAATTACAGCAAAATAAATAATCTCCAGTGTTCATGTTCCCTATGGAAATGTCTTATCTTCTAAAACTGGGTTTCAGCTCATTCAAAAAGCCCAAGAAAGGTTCTTTAGTATTCAGAAAAGGACTAACGCTGAGAGCACTCGGGAGCAGAGTTCTTCTCGCAGCCGCTGCTGTGCTCCGGTACTTTCTTCTTCATAGGTGGACAAAAGCAATCCTCTGTGCTCCTTTTTCCTAGTACAGGCCTCTGTGCTTTTCTGTGACGCCTCAAACAGACCCGGGGCTGGACGTGGCTGCAGGTACACAGGAAATGATTTGCGTGGCTCGTGGATAGTTCTATAGGCAGCACCATCCCCTCAAATTATTTCTAAACGGATGCCCCAGCATCCTGTTAGGGACCAACCTACTTTTCTAGCAAAGGTTGTATAGAAAATCTGAACAGCCATGTTGATTTATTGTCTACTTTGATTTTTTCCTAATCTTTACAAGTCTGTGGTGTTTATCCCAGTGTCCATGAAAATTCCAGAAAGAATCACTGTGTAAACAATGCCCACGTCATGAAGCCATCACAGCCAAGGATTGCTTCTTTATCAGAAATGCTGAGTATCAGGGTTCAAAATGCCAGAGTAATTCTTGCTTTTTATATACCGTGAAATTGTTCTTTCGCGGGCCTTTTTCTAGTTCATGGTGGAAAGCTATGTGCTCCACAGCCCTCTCCCAAATGGTTAAAGCTGTGAGGAGGATTTCTCGGCATAGATGACTCAGGCTCTTTCTAGAGCAGGGTTGTTGGGAGGCATTTTATTTTAAATAAATACATCTTTTGTGAAGAGTGCAAAGAACTTGACATGTGCTGCTTGCTGTTTGCAGCCTGTTAGAACTTTGTGAAAAATATAGTGGTAATTAACATTTTCTGTTTTTGATCGTGGTGCTAAAATGATTTTTGTTTTGTTTTACTTTTTACCTCAAGAAAAAGTGAGGTGAAAGCTGGGTGTGGTGGTGCACGCCTGTAAACACGGCACTTGGGAGGCTGAGGCAGCAGAACTGCTGTGAGTTCGAAGCCAGCCAGGGCTACACAGTGAGTTCTGGACCAGTGTGGACTACAAAGGGAGGCCCTGCCTCAAAAACTATATAAAAATAAATAAGTGAATGGAGTATGAGGTGAAAATAGCTATTAAACTTTACGAGGTTTTATTTGTACTAAATTGTAACATTTTAAGTTTTTTAAATGCCTTGTTATAATATAGTTCAATTGTTTATACTTGAATTCAAAATCTGTTTTATAATCACTGTACTATTTACATTGTAAAATGGCATTCTGTGGAATTTATATTTTGCTGGCTGCTTAAAAGATTAGAGCCTTTAGAAATCTATATTTTCTGCTTCATAGAGTTAATCATTTGTTTTTAGGAAAGCTTCTAGACCGAGGTTGAACATAGTTTCCTAAAAGTATTTACGTAGTACTTGCCACTGATGTTGGATGCCAGAATAATTGAGTGGGGCTTTTTAATCTGGGCTGATGTGCAAAGCATTATGTGTGATCGAGTGTCACTGCTGGGTACAGAGAGGTAAAAGTTTGGGTGAGAGTCAGGGAGATTTGAAGGACTGCCTGTGCACTGTCCCTGGCTTCTTAGTCCTCTCCTGTAACTTTCTCATGTGCTTCTCTCCATTCTTTTTGATGTGTGGTCTTTACCTCGCGGTCACTTCCTTCTGCGGCACAGTGCTGCGTGAATGCTTGCTCTGCCTTGTTGCCTTCCCCTCTACCTTCTGCCCCGTCAGATGCGAGTGCTCTGAAAGGCGCCTTCCTTTCCAACTCCCTTGCTCCTGACAATGGAGGAACCGAGCTGTATAAGCTCACCTTTTTTGTTTCTGAGCCTTGCCTCAGCTGGGCTGAGAGACAATGGACCCTTTATCAGAAGTAGCTTGGAGGAGCACAAGTCAGCCTTGGCCGGTGAAGGTGTAGGCTTCAGGTTAGGGGGAAAGAGGAGGAGTAGGGGAAGTCCACTTCAGGCGGTGACCCTCCCTTCCTGCTGAGCACTGCTAGGACTCAGTCCCTTGGACTGAACTTGGCTTTATTTCACCCATCCCTTGCTGGCCCTGTGAAGGCCACCCATTAACTCCTGAGGCAATGGTAGGAAATCTGCCCCCGGTGGCTGACCTCTAACTCGAAGTTCCTGCTGCTATGTCTGATCTGCTACAATAAGTCCCCCAAATATCATCACAGGACGGGTTAATCTTGAATTCGCAATGTAGCTCAGAATGTTGTGGCTGGATGGCCTGCTGCCTTCTCAAGGTTCAACCCTAAAGTCAAGCCAGCTTCCTGAACTCTGATTTTGCCTCCCCTGGCCTTTATGAACTACCCCAGTGCCCTCAGGGTCCCATTTGGTTGAAAGTTACAGCATTTTTTTTCTTCATCTGAAGGTTTTAACAATGACTTGTATTCAAAAATTCATCTTTTAGCTCCAATTGTACATATCTCTTTACAATGGTTTCTTTGACATTTTAAATTCATAAATACTCCTTTTTTGTCTTGATAACACATTTGTGTTCATGGCGCGGTCATCGAGTGAACCATCCATGCGGGTCTCCTAGGGTCATCTTTTACTCCACCTTTTTTCTACTTTACTTTCCAGATTCAGCCATTGGCAGAAGGTCAGTTTTTTTTTCTTCTTCAGCTATTCTGTGAGATATAATTTCTCCTCATGTTGACCTGTTTAAATCTTTGTTATTCTTTAATAGCTAATAAAGATGACGTCTGCTCTCCTAAATAGTCTTACTTATGGTATAGCCAGCTGGAGATAGTCTGCCTTGTATATTGCCTTAAAAAAAAAAGAACAAAAACAAAACCTCACGATGCATTATATCATTATTTATGTGGCTGTTGAATTGTTTAGTTCCAATGAAAGCACCTGAATAAAGAGACTGGTGATGTACTTACTGTGGTTTATTGTCATATCCAAACCCACTTAGATTGACCTAAATGAGTCCCTGAGCTAGAGACATCACTGCTACCTGGCAAGGATAGCCTTGCTCTGTGTGTTATAGTGCCATCTTCTGTGGTCCCTAAACTCTCATAAACCATTAAGTTTTGTTTATATTGACATAGAATGGCAAAATTTCTCATCCTGTAGAAAATGTCTTTTCAAGCATCCAGTTTTTCCCCCTCACTGAGCCTATAGCCTATCCAACCAGAAAGCAGACAGTGAAGATGTCACAGAAAAATAAGCAAATAGATTAAATAGCAGAGACAGTGGTGCAACCACTTTGGAAAAAAGCCCAGCAGTTTCTCAAAAGGATGTACAGAGTTACCGTATGACTCAGCAGTTCTTCTCACTCATATGTCTACATCTGTGTCTGTTTAAGAGAACTGGATATACATGTGCACACAAATACCTGTACACAGGTAGTAGTAGCAGCACAATTTGTAATAGCTGAGAAGTAGAGATAACCCGAATGTCTATCAGCTGATATGGATAAATACAATATGTATACTCATATAATGGGTTCCCTCATTTTTATTGGTATATATGCATGTGTATATATATATGCACATGTGTATATATATGCACATGCATATATATATGTATATATGTATGTATGTATATTTATATATATGCATAATATAAAATTACATATGCATATATATACTAATAAAAATGAGGGAACCCATTATATGAGTATACATATTGTATTTATCCATATATGTATATATGTGTGTGTGTGTATATATATATATATGTATATATATATATATACATATATATATATATATATATATATATATATATATATATACCATTGTGCATATATATGTATGAAATGCACAATGGTCACCTTGAACTTGAGAATGTTGTGTACATATATGTCAGATCAACTTCATATTCCTTTCCTCTCCCCCCTTTCTCCCTCCCACACCCTCCCTCATCTCCTCTGAGTCACTCATTTGACTCCATTATTTATTTATATTCTGGGTTTCTCATATTAGAAAAACCATGTGTTATTTAACCTTCTGAGTCTGATTCATTTCACTAAGCATAATGGTCCAAATTGTATCTACTTAACTACAAATGAATCGAATCTGTCTTTGTGGCAAAATAATACTCCATTGTGTACATATACCATATTTTCTTTATCCATTTGTCTGCTAGATATTTTAGCATCTTCTATGATATAGCTATTAGTTGTGCTGCTATGAACATGGATATGCATGTGTTTCTGTTATATGGTGCTTTTTTAACTCTTTTGGAAAGATACCTAGATGAGACACCGCTGGGTCAGATGCAATGTCTAATTTCAGTTTTCTGAGGAATCTTCATACTGCTTTCTATAGTGGTTGTACCAGAGTAATGGAGTTTTATTTAGAGAAAACAAAAGAGTATGAATTTGTGACAGTTGTTGAAGCATAGAGTACCTGGAAGATGTTAAGTGAAAGAAGCCAGTCATGAGGGCCATGTATTATGTAACCCCACTTTCAGGAAGTGTTTCGGGTTAGGCAAACTCATAGGTAGTTGTTACCATGAGGTATATAGATGGGGGGCGGGGTGTGAGGTTTCCTTTTGAGATGATGAAATGTTCCATAATTAAATAGTGGTGGCAGTTATACAATTGTGAAATATATTTAAAACCACAGAATTGTATATCTGAGTTGGGTAAATTCTTATGGTCTCTGAATAACATATCACTAAGATTATTATTTTTAAAAGTAAAGAAAAGATCTACAAATTTAAAAAGAAATGAAGAAAGTGGTTGAATATGTTTGGTTGAGACTGTTCAACTCTTTGACTATTGTCAGGTCAGTTAAACTTTAACCATTAAAATACTTTTGTAAATGAAGAAATCTTCAGAGAAGTGACCCCTCTCAGGCCCCTGCTGTGTGTGGTAGGTGTGGTGTACCAACCTAGTTTTAAAGTATATGCTTGTACACAATGGAGTACTACTTGTCTATAATGACAGATAATTTTGAGGCTTTGTAAATAGATGCAACCTGAGACCTTAATGCTCAATGAAGTGAGTCAGACACAGAAGGTTAAATATAAAATGGTTTTTCAAATATGAGTAACCCAGATTATAGTCATTTCATAGAACTAAATGGGGGGAAGTGGGAGATAGGGGAGAGGGAGGATGTGGGAGAGTCAAAAGGGAGAAGGGAAGAGGTTGTAACTCTGACACAATATATACATGCAAAAAATACTGAAATTCGATGTAAACACGATGTACCACAGAGATACTTATAAAATGGGAAAAATTTAAATAAATAAAAAATAGCATGGTCTGTTTTAAAAAAAACACATTCTTGTTGTCCTAATCATGTTGCCTGGGGGTGGGGCACACAGCCTCGTCAGTTGCTTCTACAGAACATGCCACACTCTGTGGCCCATGAGCAGCATGACTTTGACATCCGGATTAGCTAGGGATTAACCGCACCATTTTCTGTTTAGACTAGTGCTTTGAGTGTGGCAGGCATGGATTTATTATCTTTTAGGCTTTTTTCACTCTACTATTTGTGTTTTCTCTTCTTTCTAGAAACAAAATGGTCTTGAGAGGAACATGGCTAGGGCTTGTGCTTATGAGTGTCTTTAATTTCTTCCATGCACCAAGGTGAAGACCTAATGCATCATACAGTGGAGAGGAGTGTTTTCATCAAGCTCTTTCATGGAGAGAATGTTCATCGATAAAGATTGTCTCAAAGAAGGGCAAGAAATGTTGGGTTTCGACAATCAAGGGAGCATTGAGAGAAGGAGGAAATGGGTGGAGTAGGAGAGGGAAGAATGGTCCTTTGCAATCAACTGCTGCTTTAATACTACATCGTCTCTACAGTACAACATTAAATTCAAACTATGCTTACTTTTGTATCTATATTATAATGATGACAATAAGCAGTAATCTCACTCAAGGGAGTACCTTGTACCCTTTTGACACAATTGAAGTAACATTTATTTACTCTTTATAGGTCAATTTTAAAGAAAACTCAAAAGAATACGAACCAGAGAGTATATAAAGGGGAAGGACTAGCTTGCATGAATCAAGGTGACTCAGTGTCCCAACATAGTGAGGTCTAAGTCGGAGCCACTCGTAGGAGGGAAGCAACAACATAGAAGGAGGGGAACTCCAGAGGCCTGTGACAGAACGATTTTTCCTATGAGTTGAGAGAATAATTTTTGAGCATAGGAAGTGGTCAAAATTCCCCAGAGTTGAGTTTGGTAGACTGATTTTGTTCCAGCACAGAGTAGCTCCACAACAAATTAGTCTTTTTCCTTTTTATTTTTCTTTTCCTAAGCCTAATTTCCATGATTTCACCATATGGAAACTCTGACTTTTAAAAAGTAGTTGCTTCACAGAGCAAGCTTGGCACATTTTTCAAATGTTCCTTGACATTAACAGCTCTTTTTCTCAATTAGCAAAGGGAATAAAGTTGATTATGCATATCCATGGGGTGACAATTTACATCTGATTAGTAGCTTAAGGTAAACATTAGAAGGTCACTATAAATAGCTTTTATTTCTTTTGTTCTCGCAAAGACTAGTCACTATGTTCTGCTTTCTCTACTATTCCCAATGGATGATAAAACCTATTTTAAAATGATGGACGTAAGCTGATATTGGGTGTTATGATCTGCAGATTTTATGGTTTGGTTATTTGACATTTTGCTTGTTACATTTTTCCTCTTGGTATTCTGATAAGCCATCTTTTTTGTGAAAACTATCAGATAATCAAAGACATTAAAAATAAATGTATGTGTAGATTTGCAGTATGTTCTGGTAACCTACTCATGGGTCTATCCTGAGACTGAAAGGTCTTCCATCTTTTTTTTTTTCTAAAGATGGGAAAACTGCCAAAGAAAGAGAAAGAGAACTAGATAAAGAGAGAACTAGAGAGCTAGAGTGAGAGAGAGAGAGAGAGAGAGAGAGAGAGAGAGAGAGAGAGAGAGAGAAATACAAGAATGAATCCTATGTCTATTATAAAAATGATCTGAGTGGTTGAATAGCAAAATGTCATTCTTGTTTTATGTTTATTGGAATGAGAATAACAGCTGACTGTATTTTGTATGAGAAAAATTAGGAAAGGAAATTGATAGTGTTGACTATCCAGGTATTAGTTTAGGTGATTCTATGGTATTGCATTAATTGAATTTGGCAAACCTGTTGAGATGGACTTTGAGAGTTCCTTGTTCGTGAATGGTATAATTTAATTAAAACTACATCTCTTTTTAGACATGTGACTTTCTCTGTTAAGCCATTCATATGAACATGATTGTCTTCTTTCACCTTAAAAAAATTTTTTTTGCAGCCATAGGGGATTGATCTTGAGGCCTTCACAGTATACTCTACCACAGTCCTTATTTTCATCTCTCAAAGTACTGAAATGATAGAGGTGCCCCCCCCCCCCCATGGCTGGCTTTCTTTTTGAGTACCAGAAATATTATATTGATAATAATTATTTTTAATTATAAAAGTATATACATTCTTTATAAAATCAATTATAAAAAAGGTATGAAGAAAAAGGCTTGATAAAGGAATACCTTTACATTTGGTGATTATTCTAGGAATTTAGTGTTTTGCTTTTTTTCTCTCTCTTTAGGGCAAAGTCTCTCTTTAGGATAAAGTCTGGTGAAAGTTCTGAGCTCTCATTTTTAATATGTATACTATTATCCAGAAAAATTTTCCAGGTAGCCTTATATTAATAGCAGCAATATTTAACAGTGCCCATTTTCCACTCTTGAAATAACTCAGAGTATTTTGTAACCTCTGGTATTCTCTTATGCAAAATAGCTCTAATATTTTGATTTTTTTGTTTGAAAGTTTGAAAACCTCACATAAATTTGGAGGCAATTTGTACACTTGTTCGTGCCACTTGTTTTCCTAATGGGGGTTTATCCTTTTTTAATATTGATTCACAACAGTATTTTGTGTATTAAGAAGATTAGCTCTGTGCAATATAAATCAATTTACTCAAAATAAATTACATTCTACATAATGTGCTAAGAATATATTTTGCTGTATTTGATGATTGTATTTTCACTTGGATTTATAACATCTTTTTTATAACTGAAAAAACTACTTATTTGGGCAAATATATCTATCATAGTTTCTAGTTTTCAAAATCATGCTTGGAGAAGCCTTCTATTCCTGGAATTATGGAAATGCTTAAATTTTCTTGTATTTCTGTGATTTTAAAAAACATATAATTATTTGGTCCTCCTGAAATTAATTTTATGAGACTACACTGTGCAGGGTTCATAGTATGCAAAGGTGAGTTCATCTCAATACCATTAACTAACTCATCCCAATGTCATTTAACTCATCCCAGTCGCATCCATTCAGAATCCCCTGCTTCACTGCTTCCATTGACCACAGAGCTCCCAGTTGTCTTTGGATCTATTTCCTCTCGTCTAGTCTATCAACCTGTTACCAAAGGCTGACTCAGAGATTCAAAAACAGATTGTCGTATAGAAATATTTGTACTCACAGAGTTAGGTCAAGAATGTTTGGAGAATATTAAGAATGACTTTAGGGCTTCCTGACAGTTTTATCAGAATAAAATTTAGTGATATGGTAGGAGTGAACCAAGGGTGGGTCTGGTAGAGTGATGGGAAAGTGCAGAGACTTGAGAAGGGATGGCGTCTCAGAAGTAAAAGCTAGCAGCTGTGGATGTGTGTGTGTGTGGGAGAAATATCAAGCACAGCTCCAGAGAAAGGAGATGGTGGCCATAGCCAGGTATCTTGGTTTGGAGGATTCCCTTTGCCGTGTAATAAATGTGAATTTATGCTTAGGTGATATATATTGTTAAAATGTTTTAAGTGAAGGCTTGTTGCTGTCTGATTTGTGTTGTACATAGATTTTTTATAGAATGAATTAGTCTAGAGAAATGAGCCTCTGGCTAAGAAGATCATGAGAAATTCCTATAGGAGATGGGGACCTAAGCTGAGGTGGTGATGGCAAAGGGAGAAAACATAGTGATGGCTTGGGAACAGTGCTGGCGAATACAGACCGAAGGGTGAAAAGTGACCCCAGGTTTCCCAATTCATTGGTTTCCCAATGAATTTATAGGCATGGAGGAGGCAGAAGTGACTTGTAAAGAGGAAGACATGGCAAGATGACTTGTCCATTTTAAGAAACTAACAAGGATAAGAGAAAAATTTGAGCAAACAAACTGATGGTCTTCCAGCCCAGTTGCATTTGAAGAGCTAGTTATATGGTTCAGACTGTGACTGCTCCCCTCACAGGTTCTTCTGAACAAATATGTGCCCATCACTTCTCACAGGCTGTGTGTGTGTATCATGTTGGCCAACTTCTCACACAACTCCCTCTCAGATTTGCAGAGAATATTTTTTAAAATCTACTGCGAATATTTGTTAGCCATTGGAAAACCAATTGTAGCTTTTCACTTTCATATATTTTCTATATCAGCTGTTAAATTTCTAGATGTGTTTTGCAAATGAGATTTGAAGCTAGCCAACACTCAATAATGATTATCCTATAAAAGTAGTAATAAGAAAGACTTGTTGCAGCTGCCAGTAGGTAAGGTCACAAGCCAGGGCGGAAAGGCTGTTTGCAAAGTTTTTCTTGGATTATATACACGGGCTGGTCTTTCTCACATAAACAAAGAATTAATTTTGCTAATTAGGAGGTTATTTCCAATAGTTAAATCCATACCTGATTACAGTGTTAAGAGGAGTAAAAGTAGAATAAAAAGTGTATGATTTGTGCTACTATACTGCCAACGAGTGTCATTAAATAAGGGAATATGTCTAGCATCATCACTGCCTGGAATTTATATTTATTGAATACCACGGTGTTCAAGGTCAAGCTTATAAATAGTCACTTGGTCGGATTGAGTACACTCATAATTTATGCTGGGCAAGTGGAAGAGGTTACTAATTTTATTCTCTTTACTATCTGTATACCTTCTGGACAGGTAATTTTAAAAAATACATTCCTTTTTAACTTATTAATATTTATAAGCAAGGCTGGCTGTTCTTCTGCCAAGAAAAGAGATGGGGAGAGGGGAGAGAGGGAGAGAGAGAGAGAGAGAGAGAGAGAGAGAGATTTTAGATACAGAACTGTGTTTTGCCTTCAAAAGCCTTACATTTTAAAGAGAAAGAGTAGAGTGGATTGAAAACCATTGCCCTGCTATTTGATAACGCCTCAGCAGGCTCTCAGTTTCCTGGTTTTCTAGCTAAAGACGCTGGACATGGGAGCCAAGGAAAGAGACAAGGGTGTTCCTGCCTGAATATTTTACTTAGGGCACATACTTGGATTTAATTTGTAATAAGATGAACAGGGCCTAAAATGTCAGACAAGCCAGAATCTTGTGTTTTCTCACCAAGGACCAAGAACAAGGGTAGAGTGGAAAAGAAGCCTTGAGCAAAACAGAGAGCAAGGAGAATTGCCAAAAATGGAAGCAAACAAGGAAAGCATTTGGTAAAGAATTCTGTAAGTGCTGAGTGTGTTTGTATATGGAGACAGATATATATTCATATTTATGTTAATATGTTCATGTACATAATATCATATAAAATTTTTGGTGCAAAATACACATTTTACCTGTGTGGGTTGATTTATGCATACAAAAGTGAATGGAAAAAATGAATATTACAATATATAGCCCTGAAGCAGAACATTTGCATGGGAATAAAAAATTAGGCTTTTGTGAGGTTGCCATTTTTCTCTTAAATGCAAATTGGCTCATATTTCATCTAAATATTGGAGGTACCAAGTGTATGTCAGCTTGTCAAGATGGGCTCACTGCTTAATGGACAAATTTGTACTCATTGCTACATAAGTTCATCTAGTATCTAACACAGTCTCCTAGTTTTATTTCTGTTTTGTCATTCTACTCTGCTAGATTCTAACCTTGGTGTTCTTTAGAGTGCTGAACTTAGTGTCTTCTTCATAGTTGTGCAAATCACTTTTGCCCATCTACATGCATTTATAGCTTTTGTTTGTATTTTTGACAATTGTGGTAGCTGTCTATCAAAATTCATTCTGCTCTTGATCCTACCAATACAACTAATTCTGTATTTCCCAGCCTCCCCTGCAATTGGATGTGATCATGTGAATCAGATCTCTCTGCAAGGAACTCCTACAAGTACTTTTCTTCGGACTTTCTTCCTTTGGCTGAGTAGGAAGCCTACTAAGCCTTCTGGAATGATAGTCTTCCCTCTCCCCAACTGAATTCCTTGTATCACCAAGTGGGCATGGAGTTAAATGTATTACTAAAGCCATGGAATTTTCCTGGTTTGTAGATATAGACTATCCCCTGTCAGCTTCCAAATGACCGTATCTTTACCTGGAGCCCAGGGCTTTTTCTTGAAACCACTACCAAATACCTGCTTGCCTGACTGTTTTGGGTGGTGTCCTTCAAATACCTTAAACTAAATGTGTCTACACACTGACTACTCTTTTCTTTGGGCCCAAATCCTGCATTTCTTTTCTGTTGATAGTAGACATGGCCAACCAGATACCCAAGCCTCCTACTAGAAACTACTACTGCTACTACCCAGACGCATGTTTTAGTGTTTTGATTCCCACTGTGTTCATATAATTAATAGTCGCATACCTCACCTCTTGGCCAAATTCAGCCTGTTGCCCTTTTCCCTTTTTTCTTTTTCTTTTTTTACTAAAATTTTATTGGAGCAAAAGTACACTCAGTCATTTGCATAGAGTTTGTGTCGTTTTTTTTTTTTTTTTCTTAAGTAAAATAGAAGAACTGAGTAGCAAGAAGACCCACATGGCCAGTAAAGCTTAAATGTTTCTTAGGTGGTTCTTTACCTAAAATTTTCGTCAACGCCTGACCTCAATACTCACCTGTTAGTTTTGTTTTCTTTGTGTTCATTTCCACCTGTCTAGTTTTTCTCTTTCCAATGCCACAATTACCATGATCCATCCTCACTTTCACTTCTGAAATAACTTCCTATGTGGTTTCTATTGCTTGATTTTACCATCTCGTATCCATTCTGTACATGGCAGCCAAAGTAATCCCCTTGAAAGAAGATATTGAGAGTCTCTTTGTTACTTTAGTCAACCACCTGAATGATATAACTCCCCAGTCTTTATTTGTAGCCCAAGTTTCTTTCCAGAAACTGAGGTAAAAATGTTAATACATTGGTTGAAATTCTTCGTTGGCTTCCCATTGCCATTAAGGTAAAAGGGCTGAGGCCTGAGCTCATCTCCTCACTTAAACTCTGTCCTTTCTTAACTTCTTAAAGTGTTTTGTTCATATTATATTTTCTCTTGTCTCTGGGCTTCTTTCTCTTTCACATATTCTTCTTTTACCCAGATAAATCTTACCTCTCAGGTCACACCTTTAAAAAAATACTTTGCTTAGGAGGTCCTTTCTGATCTTCAGATTAGGTCTGGTCTCCTACCTGTTGTACTCCATAACACCCTGTGTGTCCTCTTCCCTATAGTTACTATGTTTTATTGGCCCTTATTTATCTCCCTTCTTCCCATTGACCTTAATTTCTATACTGGGTCTTGTAGAATATCCAGCATTCATCACACTTGGAGTGTGGTTGGCAAGTTATGAGTAGTACTGAGGAGGTCAGAGAATGTCACATTTCCTGCTCTTTTTACCCTCCAGGAACTTACAGTAAGAAAAATGTCTTTTTAGAGCAATGATTTTAAATAAAGGAAGCCAAAGGAAACAAATAATGAAATAGGCCGGCTTAGAGGGTGTAAGAGAGGAAGAGATATATAGAACAAGGAGCAAAGCAAAACTGTGAGGCATACGTACACATGTACCCATGCACACCACTCACAGAGGCCCAAACGTCCTGGGCTCTGAATCATCCAGGTAGACACACTCTCCACTCCACCCCCAGGTCGAAGTTTAGCAGGATAAACCAATCTTATAAAAGATAGAGAAAAAAATTCTTTTGCTCTAGCAAGGTTGCACCCTGGAGCAAATTGTCATTTATTCATCGCTCCATTCAAACTTTCATTTGTTTGTTTTACAAATATTTGTTAAGCGTGGTACCAGATGCTTGGAATACAAAGGGGGAAAAGAGCTATTACACCAGTTGGAAGGCAGACACCTAAAATCTAATTATAGGACAATATGCTGAACACTGTAATTTAGCAATTTGTACAAAGTAGTATGAGAGCACAGAGGAAAAAGTCAATTCTATTTTCACCTGTTTCTGGCAAGATGAAAGTGGAAATGTACATATATATTGTTGTGAGGAGCGAGGGACAAGCATAAAGTTCTCTTCTCTTGGGCTTCAGATTTGCAGGAATAATTCGCACTGTTGTCTTTCTCCCTTTTCTGTGGGGCTGGGATGCTGTTTTCCACATAAATTTGCTTGGCAGATGGAATAATTCATTGCTTCCAGACTAGCAGTACTAGTGTTTCTTTGACATTCTTGGTTTAGTTACATGATGGAAGCAACAGACACTGTTCCCATGATGTCACCATTCCACTCCAAACTCCCCAGGAGACATGGTAGGAAAGCGCAGTTCCTGGGTGTTGACCACTTGAAGTAGCCAAATGGGGACAAATTGCACTTGAATAAGCATGATTTCATTTGAGTGTGGTCCAAGCCTATATGGGAAACCGTGTTTGATAGTACAGTCAATTTCTCAAGAACAAATCTCAGTCTTTGTGTACAAACATTCATATGGTTCAACTTTAGAACTTTCTTTTACCTCATTAAGCAAGACTGTGAGATAGGAGAGAGATTTTTTAAAATCCAATTTCCCTCTTTTTATTCTTTAGTTTATCTAAAAAAAAATTCTTGTTTTATTTTTGCCCACCTTTTCCTTCACCCTCCGAACTTTTTGGAAATAGGCTAAATTTGATAGAAAATTTCCATTGATAAGCACATTATGCTCAGATATTTTCATACCCATCTCTGCCACTTATCTGGGGAGATTTGAATGAGCTACTTGGTCAAGCTCAGTAAATTCTGGTTTCTTCATTGTAAAAATGAGAATATAAGTACTCCCATTTATCTCCAAAGACTATTTTGAGGAACTCCTGCCACATTCCAGGAGCTGCTCAATCACATATTTAATGGCATCTTTTGACCTCTGAACTCCGTTGTTGCTGCTTCTTTGCTTATGCTTTTTTTTTTTTTTTGCTTTGCCCTTTGAACTTTAGAGGGAGTAATAACCTATTGAGAGATATCCTAAGGGATCACTCAAGAATTCTGACTCCTTGGGTGGAGTATGTTGGCTGGGACCTCACTTACATTGGAGATTTCTGAGTATTTAAATCACGTACCAATTTTTGTGTCTTCCTTCTGTGGCTCGTGTTTGTGTTTGCTGAGCAGAGCTAGCCTGGTAAGTAATGGGCTTGCCTCTCAGAGGACCTAGGTGCTCTCATCCCACAGAATGCCCTGGAGGTAGCACCAGCTGATCTCAAGGTTAAGCTCACCATCTTCTCAAAACCCGGAAAGGTGAAAACTGTAGAGGAATACAGATGTCTGTAATTCATTAACCTTTATCCTACTACCAGCTCCTTAATGAAAACAAATCTGTCACAATTTAATGCTTCTCTTCCAGAATTTCCTTTTGAATTAAGGCCTTATGTAGTTCAGAGTCAGAATTGCCAAGTACAGGGACTCATTTCTTCATTATAGAAGCCATTATTAGCAGGTTACTGCTCAAGTCCTGGAATACCTGCTCCAGGCAATGGCAAGGTGCCCCAGTGGTTCTCAGCTATGTCCTTACACTTTTGCTCACCTGGGCTCCCCAAGGAAACTAAGCTCAGTGCCTTACCATTAGCTCAGAGTCCTTCACAGAGGGCTCATTAGCATCAAAAAGCTCCACCTCTCCTCTGCCTTCCTGGCAGTAACCTGCCCAGGGGAGCAGGAGGAAACTATACAGGAGGCAATTTGCAATTACTGGGAAGTGAAACTACTTGTGGAAAATTCAGATCGACTGGAACTTGAGGAGGGGAACACGATGAGACTCAATGTGGGACAGCGTCATCTGATTGAACCTGAAAGCTGGAGCAGGCTCTCAGCTCCAGGTTGTGTGTCAGGCAGACACTGACTTGGGGAGCCTGGGAAACTGAGGAAGGGCAGCGTGATTTACATAGTAAAACTAAAGAGAAACAAATGCTTAAGAAATAGTCATTTCTAAAAACTATGATCTCTAAGGAGATGTCCAAAATACTATTTCTTTTAAAACTACTTAAAAGCTCAAGTATTTATACTGATATTATGTAAATATGATTTTGATTTTTTTTAGTTTGACTGAGTATACTGTATCCATTCCCATTTTGTAATTACATAGGGAAAAAAGATTGTTTTCCAAATCCATGATAAGTTATAGCTTGTCAATATCTGTGATTGACTATAGCTACTACGCAAAGAAGAAAGATTGGCTTGATTTAACTCCGAATTCTTCCTTCTCTTCAGTGAGGAGGTCCATATCATTCAGTTTGGTAAATGTAAACTTGGAATTCAGTTGCTTCTGAAGATGACCTGTTCTGTGTAGGGTGATAGACCTCAGAGAAGTTCATTACCTTTCAGTCACTCATAACAATGGTGTGGGTTAGAAGTAGTATCAGCGATTGCTGTTACTCTTTTAAAAGAATTTTTGATTGCCTTTTGTGACCACTCAGAATGTCATCAAAGTATTCTACTTTTTAAATATGTGTATAAGGAGCCATTGTAGGATGTCAGGCTTTTGTTCATCTTCTTCCTCCACTTAGATGTGTTCTTCCTTCTCTCTGGTAATTCAGTTGTAGTGTCCTATCGGATAGCAGGGTGAGGTCCTTCCTGATCATTTCAGTTCCTCAATAATGGGAGTACTTACTTGTATGGTATGTCTTTATGATACAGGAGGGAAGAACTTGACATTTTTGGTACATATTTCTCTAGCTAGTCATATCATGGTTCAGAAAACTTAGAGACAATAGCACAGTTATATCAATGACTAAAACTTAAGGTAGAAAAGAGCATGAGCACTCAAGTGAGGGAGATGTTATTCCCAATTAGGACAACCTCACGGAGTAGGTGGTCTCCGAGAATAATCTGGTTTTGGCAGGTGAGGTTCATTCCTTCACAGATGTGTACTTAATGAGTGACCTCTGCGAAGGTACGGTAAGAATTCTCTTGATGTTCTTAGTCACACATGGTTCAGTGGTTGACACAGAGCAGGTGTCCAGTGCATATTTTTGAGTTTGAATTCCTTCTGAAAGCAATGAAATGATCATTTCCTCCTGGGAAGTGGAAGTTGAGATGATGTAGCTAAAGCATTCAAATACATGATAGAACAAAAAGCTGTGATGGCCTGGTAGCCCCCAAACACTTTGCAAGATCATGCCTCCATTTTATCTTTATTTTGGCTCCCTAGACCGAGCTGCTCTGATGCTGTACAGAAGAGGAGGTAAAGGAGTGAGTAGGAATCTAAACAGGGTGGCCTGGTTAAATCTTCAGTTATCTTTGGAGGTGAAACTGTGGCAGCTTCATCCTGGGATAAAGATAAACCATCCCAGAAATACAACTGAAGTTGGTCTATTTTTAAATCTCACTGCTTTTTGCCTGATTCTTTTGATTTTTGGCACATCTGTTTTTCACCTGTTGATAATTAGGAAAAGTCACACCAAACTCAGAAATAGCCATCATGTTATCGTAGTGAGCTCTGAAGATGTTCACAAGTCAGGGGTCCATTCATCTTACCACCAGTGAAAACCCAAGCCTGTTTCTGTCACTCTTGTCCCCTCGGGGCTTTCTCCTTTCTCCCTGACACCCGCCTTTTCAGCCACAGATTATTTATCACAAGGCTCCTGTTGGGGGAGGGCAGGGACATGAGTAGGGAGGGGTGGCATGCCTGAAAATCCCTCTGGCTGTGCAGCCCCCTTCCCCAAGGACTGATAGACAACTGCAGGAACCTCAAAGTGGCACAGCAGCCAGCCACTGGAGGGAGGTTCTCAGTAGGTATCTGCCATTGACCTTGACCTGATTTGTCATGATTTGGCTGATAATTCTGAAGATAAAGGCTGAGGCATCTACTAGATATGCAGTGCCACATTTTCTCTCAGAAGCTAAGTTTATTTTACTAGCTACTAATTCTATTCTATTAAAACCCAAGGTTTATTTTATGATAACTAGTTGTTATGTGAATAGGATTCCATAGGCCCTAAGCAGAACATGCAAAACGTTATTTCAAGTGCCAAGTTTTTTTCTAATGCTTTTTTTCCCCTTTTACAGAATTCTGAGAGCGGCTTAAATCTAATTGGCTCCCCCAGGATCGCAACTCCTGCTACATTTGTGGCGTTTCCTTTTTCTGAGAGGCGTCAGGAGAGTGAGCTGCCACTGCTGGCTGGCTGGTGTACGCGGTAGGAAGATGCAACGTTTTCTTTTCTTTCCTTAGAAACTTTCAGATCTTGGCTCAACTTTTCTCTAGCTTTGAATATTTTTATATTTTTGCCATTTTTAAAAAGTAATGTTGGATTCTGCTTTTCCTAATATTGAATTTTATCTGAGTGAAAGTGGCGCCAACTGCCATCGGCTGTGGTGGTCAGCCTGCTTCTTCTGTGACAGAAAAAGAGAGAAAGAAAACTGAATAGGTAGTAGCAAGCAAGGTAGGCCATGTGAACAACACTTACCACGCACCATGCGTGGCACCTGTCAGATGGGTGTGTGCACACCTCACTCATCCTGGAGGAGGGAACATTTATTTAGATAACAGGACTGAATTACTTTTAGTAGCCCAGATTCAGATGTTCCCAGTCAGTGAGGAGACTGCCAAGAGCCTTTTGTTCCTTGTAGTGAAGTCCTACCTTTACGCCCACATGGTGAAGCAAATGAGATAAAGGGGAGGGTAGGGGGAGGGACAAAAGGAGAGCAGGGAAGCTCTTGTCACTTTGACAAGATACATATGTGCACAAAGTGCTCAACTCCATTGTAAACCTTAAATTCTGCACTTGTACGTATCAATAAAATGGGGAGGAAAAAAAAAGATGCTACCTTGGTGCCTAGGAGAGCAAAGCGGGGAGCAGACAGGAAAGAGTCAGGGCTCTCCTTTCTTTTTTTAAACCTCAAAATGCTTGTTGTTTGTTGTCATTATACCTCCAGTCCTTAAGATAAGCATCTAACAGTACAGAAACAACAGGCTTATACCTCAGATCTTCAGGAAAAGGATCTAACAGATTCTATAGTGTTTTCTTGTTTTGTTTTGTTTTTCTTTTTCCCAGATGAGATCTAGCTCTGTTACCCAGGCTGCCCTTGAACTTTAAATCCTGCCTTGGCCTCCTGAGTAAAGATAGGCTTGTGCCATTATGCCCAGATTATGTTTTTTTTTTTTAATATATGAAAAAACAAAAAGGCTGTAAGTTCAACGGCCAGTCTTTCTCTATGGGATTGAAGGCTGGGAGTAAGAGATGATATACATTTGGGAGGCCATGTCCTGGTTTGGGCAGAATATCCTGAGGACATCTGGTCGCCATATATAAGGGCTTATTGAATGAATATACCTGACAGGGTACCTTTTCTGTTGGGGTGGAAGTAGTATGGGAAACATTAGTAAGAAACTCTCCCCTCCTCTGGAAAATAAATTTTTTGAAATTTCTGTACTAAGAGGGTTTTATCTTAAAATATTTAATACTTTCTTGCCCTAACCAAGGTCTAGAAGAATGACAAGAAGAATGGGCTCAAACATTATTTTGATTGAATGAGAGTGTGCGTGCGTGCGTGTGTGTGTGTGTGTGTGTGTGTGTGTGTGTGTGTGTGTGATGGCCCAAATGGCACTATCTATTTAATTGCAATATGGTTGTCCTGTTATTGGTTAGGCAGGACCTGCCCAAGCATGAAAAAAATCTAATTTCAGGCTTAACAGGCAATGAAGTTAATAATAAAACATGTTTATTGAATTAAAAACAGTGAGATTCTTGCTAATTCATTTAAAAATATTTCTCAAGATTTTCTTCCCAAGAGAAAATTTTACATATCTGCCAAATGGGATATGGGCCAGCCAGACTGCGTTTGGGTAAATGGACTCATTTTGTTGTCCTATGGAGACAACACAGGCCCAGGGAGTCTGATTTTAATTTTGTTTGTGCCATTACAGAATTGTACAACAAGCAAGCCTTTGTCTCACTAGCCTTAGGTTTTCTCATTTATAAAATAAGAGAATTGGATCAGGTGACTCCTAAAGGTCTTTTCTGACAACTAATATTCTATACAGAAAAGTGGAAAGGGAAGTACAGAAATAGGAAAAGATAAAGGAGAACCCCAAGGAAGACTTCTCTGGGGAGAGAAGAGGCAGGGAAGATGCTCTTTCCAGTTTCTCTCCTGTGCAGAGTGCCCTTCCCCTGTACGCTCTCTCTCTTTATCCCCCCGTCTCTCTCTCTCTCACACACACACACACACACACACACACACACACACACACACACACTTTTGCTTTTTTCTTTCTTTATATCTCTGCCCACATCTCTACACTTTGATATCTTTACTTCTTTCTGAGAAATGGATGTACTTATTATTTGTCGCGAAAACGCAGGAGTATTGATGAAACCTAAAAAAGTATTTTTCTAACTTGCTTTTGCCCTTCCATTTCTTAGGGTCTGTTATAGTTATGAGTTTATTGAATATCAAAATGAGACATTCTGCCTCTTGGACTGTGTGTTCATAATGGCAATAATTACGGCGATGGTACCAACCTCGAGTACTTGTCGTGTGCCAGGAACTCTGTTTAATGCTCTAGGAATAATGACTTATTTAACCCTTATGATAACATTATGAGGTAGACAATGTAATCATTGTTACAGAAGGACCCTGAGTCAGAAAGGTTAAGTAACTAGCCCAACTTTTATAGCTAGTGGTGGCAAAGTCGAGATTCAGTCCTGGGTGGCGTTCTTCTGATATCACTGCTCTTGTATACCTAGATTTGCTACATTTTCTCCCAGGCAGATACAGTCTATTTTATTCATTTTTATATCCTCTTTGAATTTGGTTTAGTGCTTGAGGAAAGTGTACTTTGAATTTGTGTAGAATTGAATTAAATAAACTCCATCCTACCTGGGAAGGCATAGCTGTCTGTGACTTCCCATGGCTCGAGGCTCTTGTGGGGAAGCAGTGCTCATAATGCCACTCAGTTATTTGTCAGTGTGCTTCCTGACAAATAATTGACTTGTTATTTGAAAGTATCTACTTTCTTTCTGTGTGACACTCATGAACTCCTTTAATTTAGAAGATGTTTCAATTTTAGTAGAGTTAGATTGTGGTTTAAGGAAATCAAATTGAATTTCTCACTAAAACTGTAGGATTATTTAAACAAATATGCTAGTAAGTTAATATATGAACCAAGTGATGGCAGAAGAAATATACAGAAACACAGGGTTAATGAAAGTATCATATTTAGTTATTAGAAAAAAATTTCCTTTAAGATTCCATTTGCCTGAATGCAGTTGATTTCTTTTGAAATATACTAGTTTTTTCAGTCATTAAAAACATTTGACACAGACAAAAAAATCAATGTGTTTGTACTTCTAAGTTCAATATTTCTACATTACATATGGTATTATTGGTGAGATAAAGAGACAGGAGAGCTTGTTCTTTTTATATTTGTTACTGTGGCACAAAGATAATACTTCCTTCATGGGATTTCAGTAGTAAGGGGCCTAGGGCATTGTTTATTCATTTCCACTCTCCAATACCGCACCTATTTGGCGTTTATATTTCCAGCAAACTCTGTCATCTGGAACATAAACATGTGCTTGCAAATGTATGATTGTAGAAGATAACTGTTGGAAAAGAATTGGTGGATAATTTAGTCTGGTTATCTTACTTTGTAGATGAGGATATACAGCCCCAAATGAGTTAGGAGCCTAGCCATAGATTTTTTTAAAAAATGTCTACTAATGTAAAAAAGCACTGAAAATTTTGCATACTGTTTATTTTGTTCATCTGCTCTGTAAACATTCCTTTATGTGAGCTGTTATGTGTGAGACTCTAGGGAAAGAGTAGTGCTTGTCAGGTTACAGCTCTTTTTTGAAACCTTTCATCAAGTACATGCTCATGAGGCCACGGGTGGGAAATACCTGAGCCCTGCTCTTGGTAACCTCTTTGAGGATGACAGTGACCTGATCTTGTTCACTTTCCAGTATCTCCTGCTTTTTAGGGCATGAAGCTGCTGACTACCGGAAGGGAATACTTAGTATGAGCAAATCCAGTGATTTTTTTAAAAAATTAAGGGATTTTAATTTTTATTCTAGTGCTAAGTATAAGCTGGTTTTGATATCCATGAGCCAAGAAAAGATTGAAGTTTATCCCCTCTGGTGTTTTAGCATGGTGGATAATTGTATAAAATATTTTTGAAAGCCTTCAAATATAAAGAGTATTGGAGTCCAAAAGAATGAACATCAGTTATCAGTTCCTTGGGATATTTATTCCAAAGTCATCAAAATTTACTGAGCACTTGTGTGTAATGATTAAATAAATATCATGTTAGTGGAAGGAAAATGGAGTGTCCTTGTAAATAAACTTTATATTTAGCCATTAAATTAATAACAGTGTCCTGTGTACTGAAGTACCACTACTTTGGTTGCTTTTGTTTAAAGAGTCATGGTAAGTAGGAGATAGAGAATGTGGATAGATAAGTAACTTACATTACCTTCTGTAATCTAGACAGCGCACCAGTTCTGTGGCTTCCCTTGATCATGCATAATGCTCCATATTATCCTCATTTTGCTCATAAAGGAAACTTGGAATCAAGAGGTAAGCTAATTTACACACAAGAACATAGCTGGCAGCAGTTAGCCCTGCATCTCTGTTTATCAGATCCTTAAGCCTAGAATTGGCCTTTATGTCTGATGCAAGTGACATTTAACTTTGCAGTTGACATGGAATGTAACTTTATGCTCCCATACATTAATTTATGTGTGTGTTCATCGATCCAGCAAACACTTGAAAATCAAGTCTATTATGTCAAATTCTATAAGCAGAGACTGATCTGATTTAATAGGAAATTGGGATAGTAGAATAATACATAATAAACATGCTTGACAAATCCATTTTGTTACTTTAGGCTACAGACCCAGTATTACTATTTTTATATTATACATTCTATGTGGAAAATTTTTTGAAAATTTAAAAACATCTATTGCTCCTATAGGCAAAATGAAATCATTTGCAGTTAGCCTGATTTTTTTTTTAAAAATTGCATATTGGTTTTGAACTGATGATGTTGGTCCTGATAACTAAATAACTAAATGAAGATCCAACATTCTTCTCCCTGCTCCTCGTACCCAGGACGGTAGGTCTCCCATCCTAGCCTCTTGGATAACTTGTATGTGCAGCACTTATAGTCTCTTCCAGGTGTCTAAAAAAATGGGATATCAAGTTGTGTTTTATTGCTTCATCAGTTCTGAATTAGAGAAGACTACATGAGTGAAATTTATAGTGCAAAATATCGCTCTACTTGTGAAGGATTATATAACAATATACCTATTGTAAGTTGAAAATAATATGTCTAAATATGTCAAAAATGCATTGGCTTTACCTAAGCTACTGAACATGATAGCTTAGCAACACAGTATCCTGCAGAGGTTTGGCTGTGCATCCTGATTGGGAGCCTTGGCTTACTGCTACTGCTTATATCACCCCAGAGTATTGTACTATGTATCAAGGGGGAAAAAAAGAATCAGAATTCAAAGTATGAAATCTAAATCTAAAGATTTAATTTGTATCAACTTATAACTATTGTAAAGTCAAAAGTCCTAAGTTAAACATCCTAAGTCAGGGACCATCAATATATGCATAGAATTAGGGAACAAGAAGCAGATGGAGGGTGTCGTGTTGTAGAAAGTGCAGGGCCTCATTGTCAGAAGAACAGTTTCAAGCTCATATTCTTTCATTTATGTGACGTTGTGCAAGGTTCTAAATCTCTTTGGGTCTCGATTTATCTCATAGTGCTTATGCCACATTATTGTCAGAACCGAAAGAAGCAGTAGATGTAAAAAATGCTTTGAAAAGAGAGCTACAGTTTATAATTGTGTAGATTTTTCCAGGATCTTTGCTGTGATCATCAGAACCTCATAGGACTGGGTGTCAAGTGAGGGTGTTTGTCATGGCCCCAAGCTGTGAGGGAAAGAAGAGAAAAGGACTCTAGAATGAGGTTACTTAGAGTGTGAAGGCAGAAGAGTGTCAGCAATTGCCTTGTACTTGTCATTTCCAGTGCAGGGATCACTGGTGTCCTGTAGCTACCTGTACCTGGCCTCTAGAGTTGCTTCTCAGACGTTTCACAGTGGTGATGAAGCCCTCTTCTCAGTCTCCATGGTCTCAGACCTGTTGCTCCCTTTGGCCACTCCCACTTGTGTGCTTGTCTGCTCACAGGCCTCTCCTCTCAGCCCTTCTTCCTCTCTGACTTAGGATGTTCCTGAAGAAATGGGCTCTAGGTCTAGTCTCAGCTTACCTTCGCTCTTGCCATCTGTCTGTCCTGTACTTTCTTTATAAATTGCAATCACCGCACAATAAAAAGGAAAGAAAAGATAGAGTTAGCAACGTGGTATGTCCAAGCAGTGAAAAGGATTCTAAGGACAGAATGACCAAGGATTTAAGGCCTTAATGAAGAGATTTGGTATGCGGTCCTGTGTGCAGTTTCAGAGACTGCCTATCTGTGTATTTATCTAACATCAGGGCAATGTCAGATTTACTTTTGTGGACATCGGGAGCATATTATTCATATGTCTTTGTAAAAGCACTTGGCAAGACAATCAGTGATGAGTGAAAAATAACTCCATCTTAATACACACGATGAGCATGTGGGCAGCCCTGAAAAGTGCTCCCTGTACTAGAGGCTGCGTGCAAAGGACCAGATATCTCAAACCCTTTCCTGGACCCCCGTTTTTAGTGTTCTCAGTGCAGTCACCTGTTGTCCACGTGTGGAGCTATGCTTATCATGAAGAGAATACGTTAGAAAAATCTTAGAGAAAAACAACAGAGAAGAAGCCTGCAAATCAGCAGCAGCGGCAATAACAGCAACAAAAAAATAACCCACATTTAGTAGGAACAAAAATGTATGACTCACAGAACAAACACAGAGGCAGACACCCCCTCACTGTTTCCCTTTCAAACTGCAAAATGTTGTGAGGGGGTGTTCTAGCTCCTGAGGGAGTGCCAGGCAGGTGAAAAATGGATCCCTGCTTCTGAAACATGGGCATGTGGCTAGGCAGCGCTTGCAGACTCCCCATACCTGTCCCCGATGATGCTTGTCTTTTTCAAGTGAGCTCTGACTTATTTCAGAGCTAATCTCATCTAATTGGATTTTACCTCATTAAATTGTGTTACAAAGACTAGAATGCTTTGGTTCTAGTGATTTTGTTTTTCCTTTCCCTAAAAATTGTTCAATGCATTCATTGTTCTTTCCAAGAATAATAGGTGAGACATTCCACATGAATTGCACACGAAGTTGCCCTGAGGCTGGTGAGTCCCAGGCACGTGCCTCTTCCCATGACGAGGGATCTCTGCCTGTGGAGTTCTTAGGAGGCCTTCTGATGAGCTTGTGCAGCCTGGGCCTTGTTGTTTGTAATTAAAGTGTCTCTTTAGAAATCTATGTCCCATTGCACTTTAATATTGGATTTGCTCTCTCTGTAAGGTTTGCTTTGGTGCTATTGGTTTCTTAGTTTTGTCAGCCACATTTTGTGGATTATTTAACTAGCATCCACAATGGGACGAGGCAAAAATGACAAAGAGAAGTTGGCCGCATCACCCGAACCTCTTCCTTCCTCCTGAACGTGTGTTCTCACGTTGAAGCTGTGCCTGCCGAGCATCCTGAGCATTCTGGAAGATGTGTAAGATTGTCTGATGTGTGATATGACCATTTACAAAGAAGCCACGCTCCTATGTCAGCTGTGCTTGTGATTTGCTGTGTGGCCTTTAACAGCACTCTGTTGATTTGCCTTCCACTTCTTCGAAAGTTAGTGGAGGCACCAACAACAGTCCTTTCTATTCTTTGAAAGGTTTTTGAAATGACTTAAAATTTACTCTGAAATACCAAAATATTAAAATCATGTATATGTGTGCATGTGTACATGTATGTATGCATATATGTATGTGTAGTGTGAAGACAAATGCACACATTGTGTTGCTGTTCACATTGAGACAGAGATCAAGCAAGCTGTGTATTCTCTTGGTGGATCACCTACCATGTCCTGGGATCTCTAACATGGTACAGAGCACTACATATGGTCTTCATAGCGAGTCTACCAGAGAGATCTTCTGTCTTCCCTTTCTCAGTGCATGGGATCTTCTCTCATTCAGGAATCACCCTTGATTTCTCTTTCTTCTTCTTCCCCCAAATCCAATCTTTCATCACTGATTATGTTCGTTCTTCTTCCAAACATATTTCAAATCCACTCTCTTCTTCTGTTCTGTTGCTACTGGCTAGATGAGGCCATTAGCAGCCTCTGTGGACTAGCTTACCTTTCTTCTTTCTTCTTTCTTTCTTTCTTTCTTTCTTTCTTTCTTTCTTTCCTTCTTTCTCCCTCTCTCTTTCTTTCTTTTTCACAGGGTCCTGCTCTGTAGTCCAAGCTTGTCCTGAGCTCAGTATATAGCCCAGTTAAGCACTGAACTCAGGGCAATCCCCCTGCCTCAGTGCCACCACACCCAGGTTGGACAATGTTTCTGTAATCACTTTCTACTCAGTAACCACAGTGACATTAATAAAAGTAAAATGCATTAAATAATCTCTGCTTAAAACTATTCAGTGCCTTCTTGATGCTTTCAGATTGAGATTCAAACTTCTATCCATGGTCTACCTGGTTTAACCTGATGCCTTTTCATTGACGGCCTGCTTATTATACTCAAGCCAAACTAGACTCTTCAGGTATTCAACTGACTGCGTTCTTACTCTAAACATTTAAAAAATAGATTTTATGCTTTACAGAGCACTTTTAGGGTTACAGCAATATTTAGTGGAAAGTACAGTGATTTCTCAAGTATTCTTTAATTCCCCACCTCAGCAATAGTCTGTCATCCTTCCCACTGAACAGACATATTTGTTACAAATGCTGAACTTACAACATTAATGTATCATTATCACCCAAAGTCCATAGCTTACATTAGGGATCACTCTTGGTGTTGTATGTTCTGTGGTATTAGACAAATGTGTAAAGATGCACATTCACCGTGATCGTGTCATACAGAGCGGGTGTCATACAGAGCGGTTCTACTCTGCAAACCTGCTGTGCCCTGCCTTTCATCTCTCTCTCTCACCACTCAGCCCATGGCAACCACTAATCTTTTTCTGTCTTCATAGCTTTTCTGTTTCCTGAATGCCATATAGTTGGGATCATAGCGTTTGCATCCTTTTTGTGATTGGCTTCTTTTAGTTTGTGATGTACATCCAAGTTTCCTGTGTATTTTTTCTTCATGATTGTAAGGATTTTGCTGTATTGTCTTTCCTCTGTTTGACTTTTAATTTCTACCTTATTCAACTGTTCTCTTCTTTTATCATCCTGTTTTAGATTGTATATAATGCTTCTTGCCCTTTTATATTTTCTCTTTTGTTCATTGCATGTCTCTCCCGCTAGAAAATAGGCCTCCCTTAGAGGGGGAGAAAGTCTGCTCTTTCTTATTTCTGGTTGTCTCCCCAGCACCTCGCACAGTGCCCTCTGCATAGTAGGTGCTCAGCAGGTGTTTGAAGAAACAAATGCATGCGTGGGTTGAATATAAATTCTCTTTAACTTTACCCTTCTTCTTAATTTTCAGGGTGATAAAACTCTTCCATTCATTCTACTCCAGATTTTGTTCAGAGCATGAGGCAAAAATTCATGTTATGTCACTGAGTCTGGGAATTATTTCTTGCTCACCTTTGGCTTCCGAAGCTCTGTTGGTTGTCCGCTAATTTAATGGGCCTCCAGGCAACTACAGGTTGGCATACTTGGTGGGAGTCAGTCACATTGCGAGAAAGAAAAGAGGCAGTAGAAAATGGTTAAGAGAAAATAGCAAAAAAGTATGATTTAACATTTATTGAATCACATATCGTACTCAAAGCTGTATATAACATAAACAGTGAATTAGGAGGCAAGTCCAATGTAAAACAAGTACGCACACCCAACACACAAATACTGCTCAGAGGAAGGCATGACTTTAGATGCCCTCATTCATTTACCAAACTGTAGTCTTATCAAAGAAAAAAATACAGGCTAGAGTGAGAGAGAAATAATACAGCCAGTGTCTGTGGCTAGTCATGCCCTGTGGGGCATACAGAGGACTGCAATTTCATTACTGGTTTTTAAAGAAACTTTCTCTAAGGCTAACAGACTTTCCAGGAAGGCCAAACCAAGTGAAGCCGAGTTAATGTTCTCATTAAAATGTTAAAGAGGCTTTATTCATGAACGACTGAAGCTGTAATTGCTCCATCCTTGTAAACTATGAAAATATGTGGCGATCTCTTACAGAGGCATTCACCCAGGCCCCTCTGCCGGAAAGGGCTTGTTTAATGGAGGGCTTGTCTGTGCCTTGGGACGCCAGGTGGACCTTCTGAATTGTGTCTTCCAAGCATGTGGTGGCGTGGGGGTAAGGGTTACTCTTTTTTTCAATTTACTTTAATTTCTTAAAACCTTCCTTGCAAGAGCTATTTGGTTATTTGTTCTGGAGTTCCAATTTGGAGCTCAAACACACACATGCACGCACGTGTTGTGAAATGTTTATTTTTCCATTCTTACAATAAACTTTAGAATGTTGAGATTAGAATAAAGGCAATCTAAAGATACTTCAAGTGGTGGTGAAACTAAAGAGGGAATTAATCTAGAATAAAGCGTCGCATATGTATCCCAGAGGGAGAGGGTGCTCAGTGTGGCTTTGGGAGCAGTGGATCACCCTCCATCCTCTTTTTGTCATCCCTCAATATCCCAGTGGAAAGACAAAGCTGTAGAACATTGGGGAATGAATTCAGGTAACAAATACAACTATTCGTTTTTCTTTTTTCTGTAAACAACTTATAATGATATTTAGGCAAGACCCAAACTGAAGAGCTGTGGTTTTTATACAACTAGCAAATTATACTGCTAGAAATCTCAAGAAAGAATTTCATGAGAAAAAAATGTTAATGCATACTACTTTTTCACTAATTCCTTCTTATTAGAAAAGCCCGTTTGTTGAAAGAAAACAAATCTAGGTCTCCTGAATTGTACTTAGCCATTAATGTAAATCATGTCTAGGAGTTACTCTAGAAAGATATATGCGATGAAAATTATTTTTTCCCCACACATAAGTTCATGGCTAAGAACCCTCTAATAAAAGATAGCTAAAAGGTGAAGAAAATACATAGGAATACATATATATATATATATATATATATGCTTTTATTTAGCTTTTACATGACCAAAGGACAAAGGAGCCTTCGTAAAAACTCAAAGAAACAGTTGAGCTTGTGCATCTTGTTGCTAGGTGGTGTGGAAGTGGAGAGTCTTGCAGGCATAGGCCGGCACCGAAAGGACTGTGGTCTAAGAGTAACAAGCTGTGGGGATTCTTCAAAGTCCTCTGTATTCAGACTTTTCTTGGCATCTCTGTCTTTGGCTCTTCTGTTTTCTGTGTAGGGAGGTCATGAGAGTTTTATGATCTGCTTTAGGTGAGGGTCACATGATTTTTCCAAAGTTTTACAACCTGCTTCAGGGGAGAAAACAGTAGGAGATGAGGGACACCTTCCTGCCTCTGCTGTTTGGTCAGATGCCAACATCCCATGTTTTGGGGTAATGCATCTTGGAAATCATGAATATTACATGTTTCTTCCTCCACTGGTAGGTTTTAGATACTGACCGTAGATCAAATTTGGGTTTAAAATGTACATAATATAGGGCTGCCAAGTATTTTTCTTTACAATGTCACATCTTTTACAGTAGAGAACACAGAGCATTAGTTAAATTTGTCCCAGTGTGAGGGTTGCAGTGTTGCAAGTTAACATGAGATCCTGTCTGCATGGTAGATTAGATTTTTAAGAGTTCCTTTCCAGATCGTCATCTCAGTTCAGTGAAGTGAATGGAGCTAGTGGCGAAACTATCACTGTTTTAAAAAGTATTACAGTTTGGGCTAGAAATGTCCGTCAAAAGCCTCATGTGTGTAGATGTTGTGGAATATCTATGAATTGCATGTGCGTGTAAGAGGTGGGGCCTAATCTGAAGGGACAGATCACTGGGGTTTTACCAGGAAGGAGCAGATGCTGAGGCTTAACCCCAAAGAGGCAGATGATTGGGTTGTGACCTGAAAGAATATAAGCTGACTCAGCCCTTTCTTGTTCATTCTGCATCCTGTTGCGATGTTGTCAACAGCTTTTCTCCAGCACGTGCTTCTACAACTGCCACCACCCATGAGTGGAGTGAGGCCTTCTGAAATTGTGAGCTAAAATAAACCTTTCCTCTCTTTAAGTTGTGGGTATTGGGCATTCTGTCCCAGCAACAAGAAAATAACTAAGATAGTAAGTGAATTTCCATTCTGAAATGCTGTTGAAGTAAAACTGCTGTATGTAATGAAACAGATTTTTCTAATTATTAAGAGATTCAGAGCAACATATGACAAATTTCCATGATTGCTGTTCCATTAAACCGTTTGTTAATTGACACAGAGTGAATTGCAGGCCCTGTTTTGAGTAACTGCTAACCTGGTCTCCGCATTTAGAGGTGAATCGGAGCATTGAGACTTCCTAGGGTTCTATCAGATACAGCAAAGCTGCAAAACTCATCATGTCTCTTTTTCCCCCAATATTTATCAATATGCATATGTATGTATGTATGTATATATGCAAGATACAGTGGTTACATTGATCTTGAGGATTTTGTGCACATACACATCACGGCAACACTGCAATTCCCCTTTATTGTCTCTCCTGCTCCCTTTGTTATCTGCCCCGCACCCCTCTCTCACATCTATTTGGTCTTCTTTTCTTTATCCAGTGGAGGATTCCAACCCCTTTAGGAGAGTTTTGTCTTGCTTGCCCAGGGAATCCTTACATTCCAGTATGACTCCAAAATCTCCAACTGTGGAATGAGAACCTCTGTAATAATAGAATTGTCTGTTTCCATAACAATTCTGTGCAAATTTTTGGAAACAAAGGTATTGACTAAGTTATCCTAGGGTTCTGTATATTTTTTTTGAGAACTTTTGTTTGCTTTATAGGTTTTCTCCTAGTTTCTTATTTTCTATTAGTATGTTAGCTGTCACATCTGACTGCTCAGTGTCCCTGCCCAAAGCAGCCCTCTTCCCTTTCTAGTTCTTGGGGGAAAATTATGTCCAAGATTCTATATGGACTTTACAATAAAAGGATGATAATGTCAGAAGCCAAAGGGACATTTGCAAAGTACATCCATATGTGACATTTCCTCCAACTACTCAGTTCTATTGTCTTAAGACTTGTATCGATTGTTGCATTATTATTTAATTAGTTCTTTTATGTATCCAATATTTTGAAAATATATGCTATTTGCCAGGGTGTATGTCTGGTGTATATAAAGGTGGGCAAAAATTTCATATAAAAAGCTTTACTGATAATTTGTAGGTTGAAAATAAAATATTGAGATATTAAAAAAAAAACAAATTGCCTTTCCACAATTCTAAGAATATGTGTGAGGTTGCCATATCACAGCCTACTCTATATAGTGAATTCCCTCTAAGTGTATTTGATGTGCGAAATGGCACTAGATATTTTCTGTATTACAATAATCTTCATATATTTATTAAGCTGAAACTTGGAAGGCTTCTTGATGAGTTAGGCATTAAATGAGGCTTTTTGTGTGCTGCATTGTGTCCTTGTCAAGAAGCACTTTGTTAGCTTTCTCCTGTGTCATTCATCTGGCTTGTACTGGTAATCAGCATGTTTTAGTCCTTCTGGGATCTGTGCAAAAAGGAATAAGACTAAGGGAGTGATGGGTCTCCTGGTGAGTTGGCAGGACCGCACCTAGGGAAAATGGAGAAGAGACTGAACCTTTTGTCAGAATATTTTACACTTTTACTCCTTTTCAGTGCAGTGGCTGAATACTCTAGAATTGTTTTACACTTTAAAAAGTGCTGAGAAAAATGCGAGATAATTGCCTTTCCTAAGTGCCCCTCCACAGCCTTTGGTCTGGCACAGGCAGAATCGGAGAACTTCTGACAGTACAATAAGGCAATAGAGGATTCTAGAATTTTTCCTATCATTTCTCTACTGCATGCTTGGGAGAAGTGATTGTGTGCTAATCACAGAGGTTTCCCTCTTTTGGAAAGGGCAGAATGCATAGACAAGTGGACAGTAGTGAAGGAAAGGGAATAGAAGGGAGAGCTAGCAGGGATATGTCTGGAGGGCCTTTCTTCTCTTATCTCTTCCTTCTCACAAAAGCAGAGTGTGTGGAAGCAGCGGTGGAAAAGGGACAGGGGAGAGCTGCCTCAGAGATAGCAGGGCACTTGGAGGCAGCAAAGGAGAAGGAAAGAGAGCGGGAGCAACCGCACAAACAAGCAAGGGGGAAGGAGACAGGATAAGGAGGATTTAAATGCAGGAAGAAAAGATAGGCACAGAGAGGGGAGCCACACTTGGGTCACACTGAGAGCCTTCAATTGCTCCCAGCGGTGCATCTACCAAATAGCCAGTGTCCCTTGCTGAAGACATTTTCCTGACTTTTGTATTAACTTTAATGCGATTCTCTTTATGGTTCCTGTATTGCTGGTTGCAGTTTCATTGACACTCTGTGTGATCAAATAGCAAATGTGGAGGCAGGGTTCCCTTATCCCTGCCCCCTTGCCGTGTGCAGCAGACTTCTGAGGAAAGTGCTTCTTGTGTTTGATGTTTGCCATCCCTCCTTGTCTACAGGTAGGAGTTAAAAGGGGGAAAAACCTTCCCAAGGGCTAGCATGCTTATAACTTGTGCATACAAATATTCTAAGAACCTGGGAAAAAATACCTATGAAATCACAACCCAATATTTTTTCAAATTGAGGTATTTGACTCTTTTACTACTGGTCTGGTCACTTGTTCTAACCCAGCATTATTGTCACATGTAGATAAGCTGCTTCTGGAATGGCACAGGCCTGTAATCCCAGCACTCCAGGAGGCTGAGGCAGGAGCATCCTAACTTAAAGCCCAACCTGGGTATCTTAGTGAGACCCTGTCTCAAAATCAAAAATAAAAATGGCCTGGAAGAAGAAAGAAAGAAAGAAAGCCAGCCAGCCAACCAGCCAGCCAGCCTTCCTGGTATGCCAGGCCAGAGCCAAGTGCGTCCTTAGTGAGCCCCAACCACGCTCTCGGTGCTCCTGGTTCTGTTGCTGGTCTTTCCCTACTGAGGCTGCTGTGCCGTGCCACCAACTGTCTTCCCACTTGGAGTTCTCTTATAGCCTGGATCTCGTATGCCCCGAGTCTCGTGTTCTGGATGGAGAGTGGCTCAGGGGGGACTGTGCTCGTCAGTCAGTGAATTAAGTGTGGGTGAGCTCATATGTGAGGTGGGGTCTGGCTGGAGATGGGTCACGGGGACTGTGACCTGGAAGGGTGTGCTCTTGGCTCTGGTGCCATTCTTCCCTCTTTCTGCTTCCTGGCCTGCTGAGTGAGGACCTGTGCTGTCGGCTCCTTCCACCATGCTGTTTCTGCTTCAGACTGAGCCCTCTGGACCTGTACCCCAGAAGGAACTTCTTGTTTAAGTAGCAGGTGTTGAGTATTTTGTCCCAGTCATTAGAAGTGACTAATACAGATTGATTATTATTACATGTTACCAGTGTCATCAATACTATTTTTTTGAGTATACAATAAATTCTGTTAGAATTGGTTAGCTTTTAGATACCAGTCTGTACTTACTCTATGTGGTCAGAAAAAGAAAAATTATCTAGCCTGTATAAGGAGTTTCTGGAGGGTTAAGTGTGACACTTGTCCCAGATTCAAGCAGCTATGAAAAGGAGTCATGACCCCATTAACTTCTAGATGTGAGAGGTTGGTCTTCATGTTATCACCAGTCTGTTACCTGTAATCTTAGCAAAAAGGTCTCATGCACAGAGCACCTTAAAACCAGTCTTCTCTGACTTTTATGTGTATAAGAACCATCTGAGTATCTTGTTCAAATGCAAATTCTGGTATAGTAAGTCCCAGGTGGGTTCTCAGATTCAGGCACTTGAAAACCCCTGGCAAGGCCACTGTTGCTGCCTGTGGACCACATTCGGAGTAACAAGGCTAAGAAATACCTTCTAGAAAATTAAGTCAAAATTTATTCTATGACAATATCCAGGTGCGTTTTAGTTTGTGGAACAAAAGATTTTTCTGAGAGAAGAATTTGTAAGTGGCTAACTCACTTCAATCTAGAAATATGCAGGAAAGTCCTATATTTAAAAATTGTACTTTTGAATTTGATACTGGTCAGCCACAAAAGTGTTGTTGAATGACGCCGCAGGTTCTACCGCCCTAATTAACTTACAGCTCTGTTTCTCTAGGCTTTCTCAGATGGGGAAAGCCCTGACCCTAGCGCTTGCCCTAGTGCAGCTGCTTTAGCAACAAGGACTTCTTTTAAAGCTGAAATATTCTGTGGAAGATTGACAGTTCAAAGGCTGTGTTTATGATGAGACCTTCACATTTATTGATTGTTACCAGGTTAGTGCTGTGCAGAGACCTTCAGCAAGGGCATTCAGCTGGAATGGCTGTAAAATGGGAAGGGCAGGGTTCAGCACAAGCTATGCACGTGGAATTCAGCATCTGCTTATACGTTTTCAAGCAGCTATCTGGAATTGAAGTTTGAAGTTTCTTCTAAGATGGCCTTTGTTTTACAGGTTCTTTGCAGCCATCATGATATCATATTTAACAGGTGGAGGAGAGAGTTCTCACCATGTTCAGGTGAAGGGATGGTAAGTGTAGCACCATAGACAATCAGGACTAGTGACAGGCTGTCACCATATGGGACTGACTGAGCTTCATTACACCGCTGATGTCATTCTCTTATGTGTTTCTCAGATTGTACCGTGGCTTCACAGAATCTGTGGCAAGGCTTCTCAGTGAATGACATGTATTTAGGGAGAATCTACAAAGTTCCAACAACAGGGTCACTGTAAACATCCAATAAAGAAACAAGACCAGTCACTTGAAATCTCTTGCCAACTTCTACAGAGTTATTGTAGAATTATTGGGCTGGAGGAATGGGTCAGTGGTTAAAGCACTTGCAGAGCAAGTGATAAATACCTGAGTTCGATCCCCCAGCACTACATAAGCCAGGTGTGGTGGTGCATGCCTGTAATCCCAGCACTCTGGAGGCTGAGACAGGCTGGGCTCCATAGTGAGTTCAGGACCATTCTGGGCCACAAAGTGAGACCCTGCTCAAAAAAAAAAAAAAAAAATATATATATATATATATATATATATATATATATATATATATATATAACTATGGTTCATATTTATTACCTTATCAGAAGTCTTTTTATCTTTTTAACATTTATGTAAATATGTGAATACTGAGAACTTCTAATTAAAGTCTTATCTCTATCCCCTTATCTGAAATTGTCCTTCTAAATTTCCTTTGCATTTTCTTTTTAAATAAATGTATGCTTCACAACTTTGATTTTCCCAAATAGGTCACTGAGATTAATTTTCCATTAACTTTTATTACTTGTTTCTTTCTAATCATCTTTTTAGAGGATTAAACAGTCCCCATTGGGTCAGTCTGCTCCGTCAAATAGAAACCATCTCTTTCTCTGGTTGCCTTTGGATGATAGTGATCTGCGGTTTAGTGACTGAATTCAGCCCCATCAACTGAGCCAAACATCCCCAGAGAGACCTAGACTGGGAGTTACCTATGGTGATTTGTTAGTGGGTTTGGTTCTTCTGTGACTGAATCTGTATTAGTTTCCTTATACTTCTTTAGAAAGGACTACAGACTCTCTGGCTTACATGCTAGAAATTTGTTGTTTCACAGTCCTAGAGGTTAGAATTTTGAAATCAAGGTGTCAACAAAGTTGGCTCCTTCTCAAGTTTGTAAAGAGGAACTCTCCGCAGGCCAACCTTCTGGTGCCTCAGTCATTCCTGGGCTTGTAGGTGGGATCTCCTCCCAGCACCTTTATATTGTCTTTTTTTTTTTTCTGTCAGTGCAGTCCATATTTCTCTTTTTTGTTTTAGAAGAATAACAACATGTTAGATTAAAGCTCATTATAATGACTTTCTTTTAATTTCATCATCTGTAAGAACTCTATTTCTAGATAAAATCAATTATATGTACCAGAGGTTAGAACTTCTGCATTTTTGATAGTGTGCACAATTCAACTCTAATGCTAAGGGAAGGGGATTTACTTCATCTTGGTGCTCTGTTGTGTTTTGGATCTGGAATAACCCCCAAAATCTCATGCATGTGGATGTTATGGATTTACTATGGAACCATGTGCTGTGGGGAGATTGGGGCCTGGTCCAGCGGGGTGGGTTGCAGGTATACAGATTGGATTACAGACGTGTAGCGGGGGCTTACTACACCTTCCACACCTGAAGTGGTGATTGGACTTGATAGGATTTGGCTTCCTTCTAATAATATGAGGACCTGCCTCTGCCTCTGGCATGTACTTCGACTGCTGCTGGCTGCCCCTGAGTGAGCTGTGACCTTATGAAACTGTAAGCTACAATAAACATTTCCTCCCTAAGTGTGTGGATGTCGGGTATTGAGTCACAGCACTGAAAAAGTAACTAAGACATACTCCCTAAAGAAGATCTAACACTTCGCCTGCTGCTTTCCATTTATTGAGTGGGCGAACGGCAAGGACCACAATGGCAATGGTTAAATTTAATTTTCTTTTACTGTAGTTTTATTGTGGTAAAAATTTCACACAATATAAAGTTTAACTTTTTTTTTTTTTTTGTAAATACATGTATTCCAAATTCTGTAATGTATTAGAACCATGGGGCTTGAGGAATCAATGAGCATCTTGTCCACCCCTTTTTCAAAGTTTCACCCCTTTCCTATCTGACCATTGCCTCTCTTTCTACCCTGTCATTTACATTGGGCCTTTTTATGTCATTATCTTCATGCATTTTATAAGATGGACACCCATCTATAGTCAGTCTTTTGTGCTTGCTCCATTTCATTGAGCATTATTGACTCTAGGTGGCCCCATTTTCATTCAAATGCTTCATATATTTTTATGGCTGCATAGTATTCCATTGTGTTTAAGTACTGCATCTTCTTTAACCATTCCTCCATGGATGGGCAGGTAGATTGCTTCCAGGATTTGGCTGTTATGAATTGTGCTGCTAAAACATGGATATGCACGTGTCTTTGTTGGTATGTTGACTTTATTTCTTTTGGGAACATGCCCAGTAGAGCAGTAGGTGAAGCAAATGGAATTTCTGTTCTCAGCTTTCAAAAGAACCTCCAGACTACTTTCCATAATGGTTGTACCAGCTTGCATTCCCACCTGCAGTGGAGTAGAGTTCCTTTTTTCCCACACCCTCACCAAAAATTGTTTTTTGAGTTCTTGATATAGGCCCTTCTCGCTGGAGTGAGGTGAAACCTCAATGTTGTTTTTATTTGCATTTCTCTGATGGCCAATGATGAAAACCACTTTTTCTCATGCTTGTTGGCCATTTGTGCTTCTTCTTCTGAGAAACTTCTTTTCATTTCAGCTGACCACTTCTTGATGGGTCATTTATTTTAGGGGGTTTTATGTTTTTTAGTTCCTTGTATATTCTAGATATTTTTCTTTTGTCAGAAGTGTTATTGGTGAGTATTTTCTCTTGCTCTGCAGGTTGTTTCTTCACCTTGCTGATTGGTTTTTTTTTGTGTGTGTGTGTGCAAAAGCTTTTTTAATTTAATGTCCTATTTGTTGGTTTTCTTGCTGAGATTTCTTATGTAGGTGGTGTTCTGTTCAGAAAATCCTTTCCTGTCCCTCTGTCTTCTAGGGTTTTACCTATTTTGTCTTTCAGTAAGTTCAGCATTTCTGTTTTGATGTCCAGTTCTTTGACCATTTTGATCTGATTTTAATGTTTTTTGACAGGTGTGGGTCTATTTTCATTCTCCTGCATATGAAGATGCAGTTTTCCCAGCAGCATTTGTTGAAGATGGTGTCTTTTCTGCAGTGGATTGCTTTGGCCTCTTTGTCAAAGATCAGGTGACTAAGGGTGTTTCAGTATCCTCAATTCTGTTCTACAGGTCCTGCTGTCTGTTCTTATTCTAGTACCATGTAGATTTTTATACCACTGTTGCTTTATAGTACTTTCTGATTTCTGGGATTGTGATTTCTCCAGCTTTTCTCTTGTTACTCAGAATTGCTTTAGAGATTCTTGGTCTTTTCTGGTTCCATATACATTTTAAGATTGTTTTTTTTTCTAGTTCTGTGAAGAATGTAGTTGGTATTTTGACTGGTATTGCACTGAACCTGCATAGTGGTTTTGGAAGTATGGCCATTTTGACAATATTGATTCTGCCTATCCAGGAACATGGGATGTCTTTCCAATTTCTGTAGTCCTCGTCAATCTCTTTCTTTAGGGTTTTGTAGTTTTCTTTGTATAGGTCTTTCACCTCTTTGGAGAGGTTTATTCCTAAGTATTTTATTTAATTTTTTATTTTTTGCTATTGTGAAAGAAGTTGTTTTCTTGATTTCTCTCTCTTTGGATTTGTTATTGGTGTATAGGAATGCTATTGATTTGTGAATATTGATTTTATAATCTGCTACTTCACTGAATTTATTTATTAGTTCTAAGAGTCTTCGAGTAGAATATTTTGAGTCTTCTATGTAGAGTGTCATGTCATCTGCAAGTTGGTCTATTTTTACTTCTTCCCTTCCAACGCATGTTCCTTTTATTCCTTGCTCTTGCCTGATGGTGCTTGTCAAAATTTCAAGCACTATGTTGAATACTAAGAATGACAGTGGGCATCCTTGTCTTGTTACTGAATTTAGTGTGAATACTTTCAGTCTTTCTCCATTTAGGATTATATTGGCTGAGGGGTTGGTATAAATAGCTTGAATCATGTTGGGTTGGGTACCTCTATTCTGGTTTTTTTTTTTTTTTAGAGTTTTATTTTATATGGGTTTTGGATTTTGTCAACTTGTTTTTCTGCATCTATTGAGATAATCATGTGATTTTTGTCTTTGTATCTGTTAATGTGGTGTATCACATTTACTGATTTGTATATGTTGAACCATCCCTGCATGTTTGGGATGAAGCTCACTTTGTCATGGTGTATATAATCTTTTTTACCATTTGCTACATTCTGTTGGCAAGGATTTTATTGACTATTTTTACATCTATATTTATTGGGGATGTTGGCCTGTAATTTTCCTTTTTTGTTGGTCTTTGTCTGGTTTTGGAATTAGACTTATGCTTACATCAAGAAATGAGTTGAGCAATTTTTCTTTCTTTTCAGTTTCTTGAAAAAGGTTGGTGAGAATTGGCACTAATTTAAGCTATTTTTTTAATGAAATTCTGCTGGAAGTTCATCAAGTCTTGGGCTTTTCTTGGTTGGAAGTGTTTTTATTACTTCCTCAATTTAATAGATGGATATTGGCCTGTATTCAGAAGTTTAATCTCTTCTTTATTCAGTTTTTATGATTGATACATGTTTAGGAACTCATCCATTTATTTCAGATTTTTAGATTTATTGGTGTATAGATTATCAAAGTAACTTATTATCCTTTGGATCTCCTTATTATCTGTTGTAATTTTGTCTTTTTCATTCCTGAATGTGTTGATGTATAGTTTCTCTTTTCTTTTTTCTTGTGAGTTTAGCAAGGAGTTTATCAATCTGTCTTATATTTTCAAATACCAACTTTTTGTTTCATTTATTTTTTATTTTTTTTAGTTTCTGTTTTATTGATTTCTGCTCTAATCTTTATAATTTCATTACTTCTGTTAGGTTTGAGGTTGTCTTGTTTTTGTTTTTCTAGTGTCTTGAGTTATGAGGTTAGATTGTTTATTTGGGCTTGCTCAGTTTTTTTATGTGTGTATTTATGGAAATAAATTTTCCTCTCAATACTGCCTTCACTGTGTCCCACAGGTTGTGTTATGATATGCTGCCTTTGCCATTTTTCTCTGAGCATTTTTAATTCTTTCTTGATTTCTTCTGTAACCCATTGTTTATTTAGAAGAGTATTGTTCAGTCTCCATTGGTTTGAGTTTTATCTTTTGTATGTGTTATAGTTGATTTCTAGTTTTATTCCACTATGATCCGACAGGGTACATGTGATTATATTAATTTTCTTGTATCTTGTTTTGTGCCCTAGTTTTGAAGCGTGTTCCATGGGCAGATGAAAAAAAAATGTGTGCTCTGTTTCTGTTAGATTAAAAATTCTGTGTATGTCTGTCAAATCCATTTCTACTGTGATGTAGTTCAGATCTGCTATGTCTTTGTTGATTGTGTGTCTAGTGGACCTCTCTTCTTGGGAGGAGGGGTATTAAAGTCTCCCACTATTATAGCTTTGGAGTTTATGTGTTTTTTAAGGTCCAGTAGCATTTGTTTTGTGTAGTTGGGTGCACCATTGTTCAGGCATAAGTGTTTAGGACTGTCAATTCCTTTGCTGGGTTGTTCCCTTTAGAAGAATGAAGTGATCCTCTTTGCCTTTTTAAACCAGTTTTGATTTAAAGTCCACTTTGTTAGCAAAGAGTATTGCTACCCCTGCTTTTTTTTTTTTTTTTTTTTTTGGTCCCCCAGTTGAGTGCAAGATAGAAACCCAGCCTTTCATTTTGAGTTTGTTTGTTTTCATGCTTGAAATATGTCTCTTGCAAGCAACATATGGTTGGATTGTATGTTTTAATCCAGTTAGCCAGTCTATGTCCTTTGGTGAGTTGAGGCCATTAGCATTCAGTGTTATAATTGATATATGTGTCTTAGGTCCTGCCATTTTGTAATCCTGTGAACATTCAACTCTTTCATTTACTTATTTTTTAGATGTTCTCTTTATTAAGAGTAAACCTGCCACTGTGTTCTTTGTTGTGGTTGTTCTCTGTTTCATGATCCAGCAAACCTTTGAAAATTCTTTGTAATGATGATTTTGTTGTCATAAATTTCTTCAAGGTTTCTTTGTTGTGGAAGGTTTTTATTTCTTTGTTGATTTTAAATGACATTTTTGCTGGCTACAGAAATCATAGTTGACAGTTACTATCTTCTAGGGCTTGAGAACTTCACTACAGGCGCTTCTGGCTCTTAGTATTTGTATTGAGAAGTCTGATGTTAGGTTTGCCTTGATATGTCTCTTGCCTTTTTTCTTTTACAGCTTTTAGGATTCTCTCTTTGCTTTGTATTTCAGTGAGTTTTATTATAATATATCTAGGGGAGCTTCTGTTTTGGTCATATCTAGTGGGTGCATGGTGTGCCTCTGTCACTTGCATGTCTATTTCATTTTCTATATATGGGACATTTTCTCTTAAGACTTCATTGAATAAATTTCTTAGTCTCTTAGTATGGATTTGCATTTTTTCTTATATTCCTGCTATTCTGAGATTAAATTTCTTCGAGTCTTCTATAATCTGTAGCATTCCATTTCCATGTTGTTGTTGAATTTTTTTCATGGTTAATAGTCTGGATCATTCTTATGTTCTTGTCCTCTAAATTTAAAATTCTCTCCTCATTTTTTGTTGTTCTGTTCCCTAGACTTTCCATTGAAGTTTTCACTTCTTGATGCCCTTCCTTTGTCTTCTCATATTTTTGGAATTCTCTAGTGAGTTTGTCATTCATTTCCTATTTTGAGTTCTGTAGTTCTGCTAATTTTGCATTTTTTTCTTCCTTGAGTTCTTTGATTAACTTTTAAAAAATTACTCAAGTATCTTGTTTAAATTTTTGTCTGAGTCTGTCTTATATTCCTTAAGCATTTTGTGTAGTTTGTTGTCTGTGTCAGTCTTGCATTCTTTCAGTAGGTTAACTAGCTTTGTTTCGAAGTTGAGAAAATTTGGGTCTTCCTCTGCTTCTCACTGGGTCTCCTTTGGTGGGCTGGGGGTTTCTGTGGCATCTTGTCCTCGTGTTTTCTCCTTTCGCTGTTGAGTAGTCCTTTGGCTTGCTGTAGCTACTCTCTGAGCAAACTATTTTTTAATAGTGGAGAATTTGCTCTATGGCTGTGTGTTATGCTGTCTGTGTCACTGGGGTGGGGTTCCTTGTTACAGGACAACTAGTTCATTCTTTTCTGCTTGCCGGTTGCTACTAGGTCTATTTTTGAGAAGTCTTTCTGCTATTCAGTCTGCCAGTCTTTGTACCCTCTTGCCTTCTGGCAGGTTGTGTGGGGCATGGATGCTTCTGGGTCCTTCCATTGATGGGTGGTGATTAGGCCCACCTGTGTGGGCTCTGAAGTGCAGGCAGAGGTCTGAGTGCAGCTATTTGGATGCCTCTTGTGTGCAGCAGAGATGGGTGCTGAGTAGGCCTTGTTGCACTGGCTCTGAGGTGTAGGTGAGAGTCTGAATATGACTGTCTGGGTACCCCTCATGTGCAACTGTGATGGGTGTAGAGTAGGCCCAGTTGCATGGCCTCTGAGGTGCAGGTGGGGGGACTGAGTGCAGCTACCTGGGTGCCTCTGGCACACCACAATGATGAGTGCCCAATGGACCCAGTAGTGCGCTCTGAGGTGCAGGCAGGGGTTTTGGCACAGCTACCTGGGTACCTCTTGCCCACAGCAGCAATGTGTGTCCAGTAGGCTCAGCTGGATGGGCTTCGAGGTGCAGACAGGAATCTGGGCATGGCTACCCGGGTGCCTCTGGTGTGTAGCAGCAACAATTACCAAGTAGCTCACAGTTGTGGGCTCCAAGGTGTATGCAGAGCTCTGGGCCCAGCTACCTGTATACCTCTGCATACAGCAGCAATGGATGGAGGTTAAGCCCAGCCATGGGGACTCTGAGGTGTAGGCAGAGGGACTGGCAGTGACTACCTGGATGCCTCTGGTGCATAGTAGGGTTTGGGCAGGCACAAGAAGGCCCAGTCCTGTGAGTGCCTATGAGCAGGCAGTGGGGAGCCGGTGACTACCAGGATCTCAAATTTAATTTGAAAAAGCAAAGTGCAGTACCCAGTATTATGCTGGTTCTTATTCCCAATGTGTTCTTATTTTGAGCATAGTTCAAGCTAAACAACATCATAAATGGAATAAGTTTTTTTCTCTTTAAAAGTAATAAGAAATGGGGGATTTTGTTAAAATAAAAGTTCTGTGAATGGTCCTGTCTTTTCTGCCACTGTCACAGGCAGAACTGCCGCTTCACATGTCTCTTGTATCAGTACGTCAAGATATCATTCCAGGTAATTCAGTACCATTTAAATCTTACTTAGCTGGGCTATTCTTCCTTTCCAGCTGCATTGCTTTGCGCTTATTAAATTTAATGTTCTGTTCCTGAGCTTTAATCTGTAAATGCTGTACTCAAACAAATCTGCCTTCGTGGCATCTTGTCCTGTCTGTAGACATCCATAGCCCAGGATTATTAGAAGATATCTTTTGAGGATTGAGATTTGGGTGTTGATAGAATATTAAGATACTGGTCTCAAGGGAGCACTTAAATGATCCATTTTTTTAGAGATGTTAATTTGGGAAACCTTTACTTCCCATTGGGTTTAGTGCTTTTGGTACATGTCTGTCAGGACAGGATTTTTTTTTTTTGTTGTTGTTTGTTTGTTTCTTTTTCCTTTGCAGTAAGAGAAAGCCTCCTGATGAGGCCAGGGGCAGATTTCTTCTAGTGAGTTCTTTTCAGCCCCTGGGTTAATGTAGTGCAAAGTTGCTTTAATGGGCAGACCAAGGTCTGGGTATTGAGTGCGAGAGTCAGGGCTAGGCCTTCTGGAAGTCTGTATTGCAGGCTGCTTGGAATAATTTACTTTCAGGCTAAGCCAGTCTCATAGGAGCTTTTCTCATTCCTGAAGGTAGGGCTGTAGGCTGTCCCAAGGCCAAGTGATAACATAGGCTCCAATAGCACTAGATTTATAAGATGATGACAGGCCATAGAATGAAAATAAAAATTCATGTTAGTATTTTCCACACTGACATTAGTCCTAAGAAAATTGGTAAATCAAACAGCAACTATTTATGGCATGCGTGATACACATGGGCACGGTTCCACCAAATGCCACGTTGGGATATATAACTTCATCCTGGTGCCACCATGTTTGCTTCTCTTTTCCACTTATTCAAGATGTTGCTACAATTAGAGGCCTCCTACAGTTCTGCACATGACCTTTCTTCATTTGGTTTGTCAGGGCTTCGTTAAAATTATAACAATTAATTTGTTTTGGTCATATAATTATCAAATCAGGGTGATGGTGGGATTGCCTTCTGTTGTCAACAGGTACAGGCTGATAAGCAGTTGTGATCTGGTATGTTCTCTACAGTATACCCTACTCTGACAATAGTGCTCTGTCTTATTTTGGTCACTGAAGTTATTTTATGTGTACCTAATACTTCTGTATTATTAAAGAGGAAATATTCTTGAAACAAAATTTCAAGAATGATGAGCACTAAAACTTAACATACTCTTACTGCCTAAAGTTATGATTTAAAATGTCCCTGAAAAGACTCATGTTTGGAAGGTGATTGGATTATAGGGGCACTGTACTCATCAGAGGGTTGATCCATTGGTGATTTCTAGTGCTGCTAAGAGGTGGGGCCTTGTTTGAGGGATGAGTCCCTGAGAGTGTAACCTGGAATAACATATCCTTGTCCCTGACTCCTCCCTTGTCTTTCTGCTTCCTGGCTGCCATGGGGTGAATGGCTTTCCTTCATGCCAGGCCCTTTCACTATTGCCTGCTCATCATGTACTGACTGAGATCTCTAAAGCTGTGAGCTAAAATCAAACTCTCCTCCTTTAAATTTTGAGTGTCTGGAATTGTGTCTAGTGTTGAGAAAGTGACTACAACACCTAGTCTTTTGTCTACTATCATTTTGCATTCTTCAATCTTATATTTCTGAGAACTCAGATGTAAAATTTCCAGGGAACTGATAGTAATGTGTTCATTGTCACGCTTTGATTTTAAAAAGTGGGAAATTTTTATCTGTTTAGTTAATGAACATGGTAGCTTTTAAATCTCTTTGAATGTATTTATGATGTTATGGAAACTATTTTAATTAAGCAAATGATACTTTGGAGGAAGATTTCACAAAACTTTCTCAATAAATTTTTGCACATGAATAAGTTTAAATGGGATCTAAGTGTTGTCATTCTCTGAGTTGTTCTGCCTCTTTCTGATGATTCCTTCATTTTTTTCATCTTCCAGAAGCTTGACTTTCTCCTCCATCTGTTGCTTCTTCTACATTTAGTTATCCTTGAGCTCTGTCAAGTTCCTGTAAATCTTTTATATTTTTAACTCTTTCTTTTCATCTCTGACAACTCATTCTCCAGGATTTTTCTCTCTTTTCCTTTGGTTGATTTATTAGTTCATTTTTTTTTCTTCTATTCATGTACAGCCCTTCTATCATGTGCAAAAAAATTCCTCTGGGGAAATGTCAAGTACATTATAATTTCGATGAGAAATAGTCAAACAAAAATCATTGCTGTGACAGAGCCATATACTATGTATACCTTTCAAATAGGAATGAGGACAACTAGATTGGTTTGAGGAAGTTAGGAAATGTTTGATAGAAAGGAGTGTATTTGAATGGAGACTAGAAGGATCTAAAAAAACAGTTGGCAAGTGGATCAGCGTGGTGGGCAGAGCACATTCCTAAGGAGACATGAGGTGGGTTAGCAGGTCAGTCCAAGGGAGCAGGTAGAGTTGTGCACCCCATATTGTTAAAGCATCGGTGAAGTTCACAAGGGAAAGTGAGTCTGGGTGAGGCCCTATAGGACATCAGAAGTCTGAGCCTGAAGGTTCTCTTGAACATTGCAGAGCCTTCGTCTCTATCACATGCCTACACACTGCAGGTAGCTGCCTTCAGCTCATCATGCACACTGCAAGAGTGACTAAGTTAAAGAACTGCATATGTCCTGTGAAACTTTTGCCCTGTGACACTTGTGCTGGCCTACTGTGTCTAGGAGAAAGCCAGGTCATTCCCCCATTTGATTTACTCCATTAAATAATTTGCTCAGCTAGACTTGTCTGCTGTGCTTCTCCCATAGAGTTTGATGCTGCTGTCCTTTTGCTTCCATTTTCAAAATCCTACCGTCCTTCCAGATTTTCCTGAAATTCACATCCTTTGTAAAGCTTTACACATGAGTAATTTGCCCCCATCTGACTTCCAGCAGAACTTTCAGTGTACTTCTCTAACATAATTTTCACATGCTTCTTTATATAAAACATTACTTTTGTAACACTCCCAGAAATATAACCACCTTTCACAGGGGAGGGGCTCCATTGCTGGCGTGGGCTTACTTATGCTGACAGTGTAGCTTCTCATGTGTAACTGACACCGTGTTGATGTTTGCTGAAGGAATGGAAGGAAGCTGAGTTTCTGTAATCTGTAAGGCTGTTACAGAGGTGGAATGGAGGCATTGATTAATTGTCGTATGGGAGAGGCAGTGGCTAATGTAATATCCAGCTGAAACCCTTGCAGGACAATAATTGTCAGTGGAGGCAGAGAAGCTGCATTAAACCAAAGGCAGATGTAAGTACAGAAAAGAGATGCAGCTTAACTGAAAGTCGGTGGGACTACCCAAGGTTTAGATTTGGGAAGGAGACATTTAGAAAGCTTTTAAGCCATTCATGATGGTCTTTGACAATGAATGACAAATGGCCTACCAGGTAAAAGCACCTGTATTGCATTAAGATGTTCTGCATCGTTATATGAAATGACCTCTGGAAATCTTGATTCAATTTAAGACTTCTCAGTTGCAGATCTGGAGACAATCAGGAATTCAGAAATATATTTATGAAATTCTGTTGCCACAGAGATGAAAAGACCATAATTCTATTAGTTGTGATTTTGAAAAGGGTAAACATGGGTAACTGTAAAGTGATATTGATTAAAGAAGTAATATGAACAGGAATAATGGGATTAAAGTAATTGAGGCAATATTGGGCCTAATGGACCTTGTTCTCTTAATGCTTTTCTTTTGCTTTGTATTGAGTAGGCTCTAAAGTTGATTGGATCATGTGCACCTAAAGTGAAGGACATGATGAAGAATTAGTATTGCTGCCTATAAGAAAATCAATCTGTTGTTCTTAAGGAAGAACATCAATCAGTCTGTAAAATCAATTAAGTAGAATTTTTTACATTCGGTGTAAAAAGTAATGAAACAGATGATGAGACAAGAATGTATGCCTTACGTGCGATAGATGCCCAGGGTTTCTTAGACCTATGCTAGAGGGTATTGTGGATTTAGTTTAGTAACTATGGCACTGTAAGTCCTCTTAGTACTAATTCCAAAAAGTATCAATTTTATAAGTACTTTTATGAGGCTGGCTATGTCTAAAATACTGTAAATGTGAATTACTGAGTTTCATTGATTTTTTTTTTTTTTTTTTTTTTTTGGCTCTTAAGTGAATTCCCCTACATCGCTCTTGCCAGGCTGGCATTATGTGACCTTGGATCTCTGGATTATTTAATATCTTAACTTTGGGTGGACTGGGGAGGGGCGTCACTTTCTGCTCTATAGAAAATGGCAGAATATAATTTTTGAAATATCACTTTGATGATAAAAACTCCCTGCTCAGAAAACTTCAATGTTTCCTCTTTATCAGCAAAGTTATAGGCTCATTGTGCTGTAGAGTTCATTCCCTGCAATATTGCTTTGAAGAGTATCTACATTCAGACTTCTGCTACCACCCACACTTAACCTCTGCCAGTTCCTCTCCAAACCCTTTCAGGAAGATGGATATTTTTCTTTTTATTGTATCATTCCATGAGTAGTGTTCTACTCATATATTAAGGTAAAGTCAGTTCTGCTTCAGAAAATAGTGACTTTTTATATCAAACTACTAATTTCAATGTGATAATACTAAGGCCTAGAGAATTGTAGGTGTACAGTATCACAGTTGTTTTACTTATATTTGTTTCACCAAAGTGTTTTTAATCTCAGAGTACAAATCATAATGTGCATATTCTGAAAAACTACATTTTACTGTATCAATTTTCACAAGACTGCAGCAAACTAAAATATGTTGAAAAATTTATCTCAACATGTTAATGATTCACTATTGTGAGAAACAGAGAATAACATACTTAAAGCAGCTGTGCTGTAAAAGGAGAATTTTTTTGTCTCATGCAGAGAATCTCATGTGTATAAAAGGTTTCATTCTCCAGCAGCCGATCACTCTGCCCACTACACCTTGTACAACCCTGCATAAGAGATCTCTGAAGCACGTATTTTTCACAATTGAGTTTATGATCTTTCCCCCATTGAATTTCCTCTTACTATTCTCATTTGTCTGGTGTTTTTCCCTCCAAATAACCTCTTTAAGTTCATTATCAAGCCAAAGACCTCCAGTGCAGTTAACCCTTTGAAAAATTTTAAAACTTCTTTAAATAAGGACATGTTTTGTTTCCCCCAAAATGACCAACACATTGTTTGAGCAATGGGATGCACTAGTATACAAATACATGTGCTTTTATATTCGGTTTCACTTCAATCCCCAATTTTTTTCTCTACTTTCTGCTCCTCCCAAACATTTGTTTTGTCTTAATGTTGAAAACAGTGTTAAGTGATCCCCATTTCAGTGTCAGTGCCCAAGGACAAAGAGTGCCTGGTTTGCAGTTGAAGGCAAATGTGTGTGCTAGTGCCTGACCCTGCTGAAATTATATTAAAATGACACTTTAGGGACTCTTTGTTAAAGGCCCACTCCTGTAAGAACACAGAGGTGAGTCAATAGCCACAGTTTTAGAAGCCAGAGTATAGACGAGCAAATGGTGTAGACAGTAGATGAATGAGGCACAATACAGTGGAATTTCAGTCTGACAGAGGAGAAAAGAAGTAGCTTCATTTACAGGGAGAAACTGGAGAAGTTCAGAGATGAGAACCACTGGAAATGAAGATGAGTGTAAGATTAAGGCTAGGCATACTGATTGAATGTTCAGACAGATTTGCTCACTAATTTTATTAATCAGGTAGGTGGCTCTTTTCCCCTCCCAAAGGAATTATTATTTCTTTTTCCATAGACATGACAAAACAAGTTTTCTGGGCTGGAAGATGTCAGAGAAAGATAAAAGTGGCATAATGTATAGTACTGATATCTGTGGATTGTATAGATTTAACAAATTCTAAAAACCAAAGCACCTTCTTCCCATTTTTTAATCTGTGAGCAGCCAAGATGAAACTGTATCAGTAGGAGACTGCAAGAGACTTCCCTGGGGATCTAGTCTAATAATTAAACGCAAAGATACTGGCATCAGGGTTTCCCAAAGGAAAGACCTAGCAAGAATCAATCCTAAAATGCCATATAAACTAACCACTTCTCTCCCTTGCCAATTTTCCTGTTAGCTTTCCAAACCCTCACCATTATTTATTAGTCAATAACCAAGGATCATCAGACATTTAAATTTCTGTCATAAGAAACATGACATTAAAGCATGAAAACAGAAAAAGGAAACTTAGAGAAAAGAGAATTTGTAGGAAGAAATCTGTTAAGATAAATCATTGGTATCTCCAAAGAAATAAAGTTAAGTAGTACCATCGTGGAACAGAGAGATTTTATAATAGTTAGAAGAAATTTCTCAGAAAGTGTAATAAAAAGAAAATAATAGAACAATATATAAAAGAGAATAAGAAACCTATATGATTGGTTGATAAGGTCAAGAATCTGAAAATAGCACTTCCAATAGGGAGAAAATAGAATTGGAGGTAGAAAAGCATTACAAGGTTAGTTCAGTGACTCTCCTGTTCTGATGATGGGACGGTCCCAGTTACAAGAAAGAAAAAAAAAACAATGCATCATTGTGAAACTTTACAACTCTAGAATCAGCTAGAGAATAGTGAAAAGAGACTCAGCATCCTAGGTATAGAACCAACATGAGTCAGATTGCCAGATATCAGGACCATGGTCCAGGGCTCAAGGATTCAAGTTCAGATACAATCATTCCTAGAGGGCAGAGCAAAGCATTGTAGAACATCCAGTTGTACTTTTTCAATCCAAGTGAAATACACAGTGGGAAGCAAAGTCATGCTTTATTTCTGTTTCTGCCTGCTTCTGTAGGATATGGTTCTGTCTCTCTCTTTCTCTCCCTGTATGACTAGTCTGTTAGTGCACTTATAGGAAATTTTGCACTATAGTGGCCTAGTATAATCTGATCATTAGCAGGGATATCATATATTACATCAGTATGTTAGGGTCCAGAGCACAGGTAGAATGTGGAGAGTAGACTTGAAGGTATTAGTGTGAATGGCATGAGGACTACAAAGAGAAAGCAAACCCATATTAAGTGCAATAAAGTAAATTGCTGGAAACTGCCTAAAGCTCTGTATGATACTGATTAAGTTGTGAGCCACCTGCGTGTGGACTGCATGTGACGAAATCACTATCTGTGGTCTGCTGACAAAGCCCTTGTATAATCGATAACCAGACCCCTATAATCAATAACCAGACCACCTGCCCACCTGCTGTGGACCCTGATGAAATCACTGTCTGTAGCTTGTGTGCATAAAAGTAGTATATAAGCTGTCCTGGTCCTAAGCTCAGGGTTGAGTTAGGAGTCACAGACTCTGAACGCAGGCCACACGTCTTGCTCCTCGTCCCCAGCCTCCTCAACTCCTGAGTGCGAGGTTACATCTCCTCGCATCCCGAGAGCGAGAACCCCTCCTGGAGAAGGAGTGACTGTCCAGGCAGGCAGCTATCAGCGGGTCCTGATCTAGTTATGGACTGGCGAGCCCTGGACAAGCTCATACGCGGGTCGGCTGTGGTCACCGATAGTCAAGAACATGTATCATGGTGAGCATAAGGGACCCAGGACAGAAATAGTTTTAGGAGGCAGAACAATGCTTACTTTCATGCTTAATTAATTGATTGATTTATTATAGTTTGATTTATGAATTGGACTGATTGATTGTTGTGTGAATAAAGAACATTCCCAGGAAATTCATCTGCCTCTGTCCCATCTGTCTCCTCTTAAAGGAGTGCTCGCAACAGTTAGGCAACTGGGAAAAACCATACATAGTAGCCAGAAAGTACTGAGTTAGTTAGTGGGCTGGAATTAACATGGGGAACTATAGAATAGTTCCAGAATTGCCTGGAAAGTTCACATGAAGCAGCCAGGAGGACAGTCCAGATATGGCAGCCACAAAATAAGAGTCCTAATTGCCAACCTTACTGGTTACATGACTGCTGCTTTTGCATTACTGAAAATACTGAGCACTTTTGTTCTCACACAGGTGAAAAGAATCTCTACGGTGAAATAAAAGATTTGGACCTATTTGATTTATGGATCTGAATTAGAATATATAGAGATTCAGGAGAAATGTTAAGACAACCAAATTTATAAAAACATGTGTGGGTGTGTGCGTGTGTCCTGAGAGGAAATCTAGAACTCTAAATGGAGGAGACATTGGAGAATTGGAGATAGCATCATGATAAATACAGCAAGACTAACCCAAACTAAATAGGACAATGATAAGAAAAGAGAAGGTAATGCAGAGAAAAAAAAATGTCGCCATAGAGTACTTCATGACTCAGGATCCAGAGTCTCTCCCCAGCACTCATGATATAAATATTGCCATTTAATGCAGTGCTACAGTTCTGTGAGGGTGGGAACATGGGACGTGCACTATGGATAGATGTAAGAACATCTACCTTCATCTTCCTCATTGGGAGGTCAGTAGATAATACCAAAAATGGAAAAAGCCAAGAAGTAATAATATCAATTCTCTACTTAAACCCGTGTATCTCAATTTGTCCCTCATTATGACACATGTAGGAAGAGATGCTGAATAATTTAATAAGATGGAAACAGCTATTTGGGGAATATGAAATGCATATGAAACTTCCAAATACACTTTACATTGGTTTTCAAAATTTAAAGTGAGAAACCTGACCTTGTGTTCATGAAAATCATTTTAAAAATATTGCTTATACATCTGAAATGGCTAAACCCAATTCTTGATCAAGATTTCAGTGAGTCTCTCTTTGAAATGTTGTTAGTCACTGACATGGTTTGGACTTTAACTGCTCCCCAAAAGCCCATAGTGCTGCTGGGAGGGGCAGAATCTCTAAGAGTGGGGCCTAGTTAGGTCATTGGAAGCAAAACATCGAAGGGGATATTGGGCCATTGGAGGGGACATTGGGATCCTGGACCCTTCTCTTGCTCTTTGCTTTCCAGGTGCCATAAGATGACCAATCTTCTTTGCTACCTGCTCCTGCCGTGATGTACTACTATTCCATCAGAGACCCAAAGTGGCAGGGCCCAGTGACGATACATGGAAAGCTCTGAAACTATGAGCCAAAATAAATCATTTATTTTTTTAAGTTTATTGTCTCAGGTATTTGTTGTAGTAAATCAAACCTCACTAATACAGTCAGTATCTGTGAGACATGATACAAGTATTTTAGCACAAAATGGAGTGATTTAACCACTACTCCAAATTCTACAATAATTTATTTTTAAAATAATAATTTTAGCTATTTTCGTTTCTAGAGAAGTGCAATACTCTGATAATTTCAATGGGTTTCAAATCCAAGTGAACAGTTCAGCTATGAAGTAAAAATAAAAAGAAACCCAAATGGAAAGAAATATCTGGTAACTACAAAAACAGCCCTCTCCCTGCCTGATGTTTTAGAGCCTACCTTCAACCAACCAGAATGAAAACTCCCCCAAGATATACTACATCTCCATGAAGCTCAGTGGAGCTTTTATCAGCAGCCTGTGGAAATGAGTGTCCTGGGTGTTTCTGTGTCTCCTAGCATAGTGGTGAGAACCAGGTCTTTCAAATGAGGGAACTGATGGCCAGGTGAGACCTGCCCAGAAACCACACCTGATTCTCTTGGGATGAGGGGCATCAATATATAATAACATACTTGTAATTGATTTATACTACAATAGAATAATACTACTCCTACCCATTGGTAAGCTCTAGTGTGCAGACATGGAAGCAAATTCTGGAATAATTACTTAAGGAATTGAAATCACTTCTTTAACAGTTAAGGCTATGATGTTAATAAATTTATTTAAATACAAATTAATTAAAATATCATGTGTTCACATTAGATATTCCTTACCTTTTGCCTTAACAGGATATAAGAGAGAACACTTTTCGACCTTGCCCTTGAGAGATGAGATATAAAATGTGTACATTTGTGAGCTGGGTCTACTTCCTAACAGGATGGTGAATGTGTGGATCATCGACTGCTTTATTTTTCTTCAGGGATTAAGATAAAGGCCAATGAACATAGCAAGCTTCATTTTTTTTTAACAGAAGTAAAAAAAGAGCTGGAAATGAGTGAGAAATATTGCTGTGTTTTCAAATTTCACTTGATTGTTTTATCTTCAACATGCTCCTAAGGAAGTTAGTATTAATATTTTAGAAGAAGAATCAAGAATTATTCGTCATTTTTTGCTAAATATGCTAGAAAAGAAGGAAGACACTTGCAAGTGCATAGTGCATAACACTTTTTCTCTGTGGAGGGGACTGAGACCATGGCCCTTTTGCTGCCCTTCACGGTGGTCAAAGTTGAAATTGGAAACAATGGCATTTTAAATTGCTGCTCAGCTAATGGCTTGCTGATTCATTGTCATTTTTCAGGATCATCAGTTGCCCTGAAAGACCTCACAGGCGTTTTACACCTTTAGCCTGAGGTCTCTAGGCCTCATTTTTTTCTTTGTCCTTCATACACTTAGTTGCCTCACCCTGTTTCATCTTGTTAGAGGTTCAGAAAAATCACGGTGTGCATAGAATAGTTGGGGCAAAGCATGTGCCACGTCTTGATGATGTTTAACCACTCACAATCCTAGGAAATAGCTCTAGCTTGCATTAGCAGAAGATTGATGCAAGTGAACTTTAAAGTCTTAATTTTTAAAAAATTTACATTTTTGCCAGTGATGATTGAAAAACATTTGTATTCTTTCTGCTTGCCTTACTGATTACAATTGCAAATACTTGCAAAAAGTGCTAGAATGGCTTCTCACCGTTGCATAAGGTGCAGAATATTATTTTACTCATTTAATGGCTATTAAATATTTAAAAAACAATTTTCCAAAAATATGTCTATAACCATATGTAATGTATGCATAAATCACAACGGCAAATGTATTCTGATATGAGGCATAATAATACTTGCATAGGACATTTATAGTCTAAAAAATTTGCCATGAATTTGAGATTTTTTTTATCTGAGGCGTCATAAAGAGAAAAGGCAAAAATAGGGATGCTTTCAAATGAAGTCAAGTCAAAGAAAATGATAGGCAAGATTATTCAGGTAGCTATTTTATTTTGCTCTGGGATTTTCTGTCTATAATCTCAACACTTATAATCTGAATCAGAAACTTTGGGATACCTTGGCTGGTAAGTCAGCTGTTTTGAAAGTAGGATCAAGGAAACTCATTGGCTTTTAAACTTTTGTAACAAAAAATAAACAGCTGACATTTTTTTAATGTTAAAAGATATTTGTTCTGAGTGATGATTTAAAGGAAAACAGAAATAAATTATGAGAGTCATCATAGGAGCTAAGAGATTGTCCCACTGTGACAGTTGGAGGGGGAGAGAGAGGAGGAGTGGCAGTTAGGGACTTGTAGATCTCGGGCAGAAACTTAATTTAAGGAGAAACATTTGGAGCACTTGGCAACAAGTGACATGATCAAAATGACATTTAGAAGAGATGGTTCTTGCTGTGGACTATAAAATATCCCAGAGAGGACGACAGCTGGCGCCTGGTAAGAAGTACTGCAGGAGAGGGAAAGGGAGGAGGGGCTTGGCTGGTGACAGAAGAGGGTTGACTGAGAAGACAGAAGATGAAAAGAAGTTCGTAATAGCGCCAGTCAAGGCTGGATGGCTGTCCTGGAGAGCACCTGCCATCTCCATCAGTCCAAATGAATAAAAATTTAAAAATAGCAAAATGACTGAAATATTATCCAGCAAATATCCAACTGCTTTCTGGGTGAGGTCTTTTCTCTTCCGAGCTTACAATTGTGGAGCACCAGGCAGAGCCTTAGCAGTGTGCTGACTTGGTCAGCTCTCTGCAGGTTGTGCGCTGCCTGGTTCTTGCTCCCCCTGCTCCCGGAAGATCCTCTTGGGAGTGATAAATAAAAGAGCGTGGTGGGAGTTAGAAGCCATGGAAAGAAGCCCAATCTGGAGAACATCTGCACACGCAGTGATTGGATCTCATATGCAGATCACCATTCCATCACAGGGTGAGGGTGGGGAGGAGTGAGGCTCGGAAGCAAAAATTGTAGCTGCTGTGTGGGTAAACCAGGGACAAAATGCAGAAAAGCAGTGGCTGGAATGGTATTAAACCCTTGACACTGTTGGCTGTGAACTCCCAGTGGGTATTCTCATCATTAGAGCAAACATCATGATTTGTGATTTTGGGCTATAAATGTAGGAATGGTTCTGTGCCTCAGGTAGGCACCCATGATATAAATATGGCTGGGTGAGCTCCAAACTGAGTCTGAGCATGCACCCAAGTCACAGAAGGGCCTCTTCACTTTTACGAATATAGATTATTCCATTCCTTTAGAAATTGAATGAAAGTTTTAAAATGGATGCCAGGAAGGAAACTTCTAAAGTGAAGGAGTTATTTAAACAAAGAATACATTAATTTTTTATTGCTATCAAAGTCAACAGTTCTTACACACCTACCAGCATATATTTTAATGCTGTACATTTTTAAAATTCTAAACTGAATCTTGTACTATACAGTATACAGTGTCCAACAGAGAAATAGAATTCTCTGCTTGCCTGCCTGCCTACCTGTCTGTCTGTCTGTCTGTCTGTCTGTCTATCTATCTATCTATCTATCTATCTATCTATCTATCTATCCTTTAAGGAATCAGGTCATGCAGATGGAATAACAAGGCCAAAACCCACAAGGAAAGCCAGCAACCTGGAAACTCAGGTAGGAGCTGATGTTGTAGCCTTGAATCTGAAATTTATAGGGCAGGTTAGCAAGCTGGAAACTTAGCCAGGATTTTAGTACCTGTCTATATTATCAGTAATTAATTTATGTAAAAGGAGGGCCTCCAAAGTCTCCACATATTGTGGCTTGGATCTAGAATGTCTCCCACAGGTCTCATGTACTTGGATGTTATGGATGACTATGGAACCATGTGCTATTGGAGGTTTGGGGCCTGGTTTGGAGGTGTGGATTACAGGCATGTGGTTGGGATTATAGGCATGTGAACCACATCTGTAAGGGGCAGGACACTGAGGCTGGATGAGGCTGGAGATATATATATATACATATATATGCTGCTACCTTCCTCTGGGGCTGGATTTGACTTTACTTGATGAGACTTGGCTTCCTGTTTGCAATATCACGAGGAGCTGTCTCTACTTGTGCCTCTGCATGTACCTCCGCTGTTGCTGGCCACCCCTGAAACTGTGGCCCTCTGAAACTGAGCTGAAGTGAAATTTTCCTCCCTTAATTTGTGGATGTCAGGTATTGAGTCACAGCAATGAAAAAGTAACTAAGACCCAGCAGACACCTTAGACCAGTGCACTCCTCCTGTCAGCATGCTTCTATTAGGTTCTGGTGCTTCTGTGTTCTCCCAAGAGGCAGAGGTAGTGCCGAACTAACTCCCTGCTCTCCTCCTGCTGCTGCTCACCATTTCAAAGTTGTCCTCCAACCACCTCCCGCATGATGAGTACACCTCTACCACCCCTGTCCTTGGGAGAATTGTCATCAGCTAAACCAGACCCTGTTCTCAAAATTTTAGGGGACCCCTGATCTGAAGGCTTAAAAATGTTAATAGCATGTAAAAAATACCTACACGACAACATCTAGCCTGGTGTTGGACCCAGCAACTGAGCACAGGGCCTAGCCAAGTTGACGAAAATTTGTACTATCAAACCTCTTGTTTTGGCTTTAGCGAAAGAGCTGAATCAGCTATATTTTGCCTCATTTCCTCACTGCTCTGGTCTTTCTAACAGAGCAAAGACTCTGTTAGTGATGATGATGATGATGATGATGATGATGATGATGATGATGATGATTATTTTGAGACAAGGTCTTACTCTATAGTCTAGGCTGTTCTTAACTCATCATGTTGTCCAGGTTGGCCCTGAACTCATGGCAAGCCTTTTGCCTCAGCCTACCAAATGCTAGGATTACAGGCATGTGCCACCATGCCCAGTTTATATGGCACTGAGAATTCAAACCCAGGGTCTTCTGCTTGCTAGTCTGAGCTATGCTACCAGGCCCTGTTAGTGATGTAATGGTGGCAGTTCTTGTAGTGCTTTTTATTATTCTGTCAGATTATTAAGTAAAATAATTTGTTTGAAAACCTGGGCAATGTTAACCCCTTACCCACTGTCCCACTTGAGGGTAAATGGCCTTGTCTGCTCTGTCTGGTGAGTGGGCTGGGGATGGGCTATGCAAATTCTGATTGGGCTAAATCATTGTCTTTGCAAGCTCCGTAGTGAATCTGCCCAGCTGACTATGTGACAGTCACTTGGGATGTGGGGAGTTACTATTTCCTGGGAAGAATTTTAATGTTAGAATTTACTGTCTTTTGCACATATAAATTTGAAGCCTTAATGTTATGCTTTCTTGGTTATTTGCATTTAATATGCATGCAAATTTACAATGTATACTATATGCTGGGAACATAATTTATAAATCTGTACTTTCCCTGGTTGTTAGCAAATTTGGCCGCTTTAAAAATTAATACTTTGAAGAAATATATGTTTTCAAGTTTGTAGTATCTTTAGTTTCTGGAGGAAAATACGTGGTACATGCTCTACTGGAATGCTAGAGTGGTAGGCCTCTGTTGCAGTATTCCCTATGGTTAAAAAGGTTTTGCATGATGGCAAAAGTTGGAATGATTTTTTTCATCTTTACTATGAATGTATTTGGATTAGGCATTGCAGATATTTGTTTCCATTAACAGCGTTGAAAAATATGTTTCTGAAGTGTGACTGCAACCCACAGCATTCTGGTACAATCGGAGGTGAGCTTCTGTAGTCATAAACACACTTTAGTAACAGAATGGCATATTACACTTCTACATGGAAGAAGTTCTGTTCACAGCATCAGAAAGCGAGCATCTCAGAGAAGGCTCTGTAGTTTCTCTGACTTTCTCTTAGGCTTATTGTCTTGGCAACTAAAACACAAACTCCAGTCCTTTCCCCAGGCAGGGAACCTCCATCCATCCTTGATTCTGGCATGACCTCTTTCTCCTTCCCCTTGCAAGCTATTTTGAGGACCTGCCATGTGTCTTCTGGGAGCTGCTGATGTCCTCTTCCCTGGAAACTGTCAGCCTACCCCTGGTTCTCTCCTTTCCCCTATGGGTCACTAGAACTTCATCACTGGCTCCTGGATTCTCAGAGCTGACTGTTCTATCTGTCCAACACAAGGCCTCCTAATGTTCTAACCAGGGTGGAAGTTAGGTCACTTTTCACAGTAGACTCCTGGGGCACAACAGTCCTGCAGAGTGTAGACAACCATCCTTAACATTCACAGTCTGCTCTAGCACAATATTTAGAATTTTAAAAATATTCTCTGTATACCATACATCTTTCATGATTTGGTCACTCTCCTCCACCTTAACAACTGCTGAGAACTAATTTGTCCTCAACGACTCTCTGTTTTCTCATCTTTCTCTCAAAGCCAGAGCTCTTTAGGTGATGATGAGCAAACGCTCCCACTGGCAAGTTTCCTTGGTGGCACTTTCACCGCTTTCATTTCAAGAAATATTAATGTGAAGTTTTTGGTTACATGTGAGCCTAGTTCTAGTACCTCTCTAGCTCAAGATGGGTTAAATCTAGCTGCTAGTGGACACTCACTCAAAACCTAGATGGAGCCTCTGTATATAATTGTGTAATCTGGCAAAGGGCACAAGTCCAGGTAGGAGTCTTCTGGATTCTGCTTGTTATGTGTGTTCTGGGGCACAGCTGGGTCTACCAGGATTAAGAAATGACTTCTACTCCTCACCTCTTCTTCCCTTACAACGGAAGACATCTTCAGTTAACCAAATGCTGCTAAGATGCAGAGTTGAAGTGACACCATTTTCTAACTTGCTTTTGGGTTGAGGAGAGTACTCTAGAGGCCTTGGCATATGGGATATATGTGAAAATCAAAACAAATCAAAGTGAAGACTTTTGTTAAAAAGGGAGACCAAATCTACTGTGACTACTACTTTAGAAAACGTGAAGGGTATAGAATCTTGTCTTTGAATTATTTACTCTTGTTTACTGAGTTTGGTATAAGTACCAGGTGGAGACAGCAAAATTTTGTTATTGTAATGATATCCAGGCAAAGTATCTTACAGTGGTTTCTCCTTCTTCCTCCTTCCCCTACTATTCGCATCCCCATTTCCTTTCTCTTCATTCCTTCTTCCCCTTACTCTCTTTATTTTGTTCCTTTAAAAAAAAGTCATAGTAACTAATAAATCTATAATTATTCCAACTGGCTCACAGATGCATTTGTACTGGCTTGATATTATCATATCATATTGTATCATAGGTCACTCCAACTACCAAGGTCCCTGTAGTTTCTCCCTACCACAGAAGTGCTATGGCAGAGCTATCAGGAAATGTGTAAGGATCTATAAGGTACAGGCTTAATTTGCCCAGAGGCCAGTAGCCTGGAGTGTCTGACATTGAGCATGAATCCCTTTTGTAGTTCAGACACCTGCTGATCTCTCACATGCCCTAGGAGTCCCCAAAGGAGGCTGTATTAATGGAAATGTCCAGATAGATCCCTGAGAGAAAAACCAGGAGTGAAGGAATTTGCCAGTGTGACCAGACTGAGCCACAGAGTCTGGATGTCCCAAGGAGTTGACTGTCCACATAATTTTCCTGACTCCGCTGGCTTCCCCTCAGCTCCCTCACCACCAAAAGCCTCTTTGTCAAAACAAATAAAGCATAAACCAGGGCAAGGAAGAGGGGTGGTGTGGTGATGGTGGTGCAGACGAGGGTGGCAGACTGGGGCTGGAAGGTTTGTTTTTGTCTGTCTCCCTCACTGTCTCCCTCTTTTTCCCTGTCTGTCTCCCTCTCTGTCTTCTTCCCTCCCTCACTTCTCCCCCATTTTTATTTTTAAAAGGATATTTTTTAAAAAGCAAAGAAAAAGGTGCCTTGGAGATACATGTGGTCTGCAAAAGCTAAAATATTTAAAAATCTGGCCCTTCACAAAGAAAATCTGCCAACTCTTGCAAAGAACTGGTCAGTGATACCTAACAGAGCTTTCTTGGCAGCCCTGTTATGAAAGAGAAAGGTCCAGGAGGGGGACTCTGTTGCCTTTGGCTAGACTCCTAGGTTTGTGTTCTAGTGGAAATTATTTGCCTAGAGAACATTATCAGTGGTGTCACTTATCACCTGTGGGTGGCAGAGTGAGATGGGTCACCAAAGCAGAGAAAGAGCATAGAACGAGAAGGAGTGCCTAGGCTAGCTGCCAGTCTACCCCGACAGAGCTCCAAGAATTCCTACCAAGTCTGTGGCCTACACAAATATGTGTAGCACCATGAGTAGGAGGTGAGAGTCTTTCAGTTTACCCTTATGTTATGTGGTTTGCAAAGTCTCATTTCGTAATCGTGACAACCCTTTGAAGTAGGCAGAATGAGTGTTACTGTTGACCTCAGTTTGTAGAGGAAAAAAAAAAAAAGGATAAATTCCTGGTCAGGGAAGTGTCTTACAAATGGAGTTAGAAATCAAATCCAGATATTCTGGCTTTAAGATCTCAGAGACAGTGAATTCTCACTGCTTAGTGTTAGCCCTGTTCCTCAGCACAAAAACCTTCCCACTCAGTGCTGTTTTAAGCCTTTTGGTTACTTTGTTATGTTAACACATGGAACAACAGAAATGGGTGGGACAGCTTCAAAAGTAGACTCACTTGGACTGCCTCAGCTCAGTCATCTTCTCATGTAGGAGGGCATTTGTGCAACAAACTTTACTGGATGTACAGGGTCATTTGCACAGCTCTGGGTTACTAAGAGGTTCTAGTTGCATAAACAACCTAGGAAAGGAGCAATTGTGAGAGGTAACTATGGATGCTATGACAACTTGAATCAAAATTACAGCTGTTTTCACTATTTTACCACATATGTAAAACAGTCTGCTATGAAATGAACCAAGTGACTTTTTTTTTGCATGTGTGCATATGATTTCATTATCAAAGACTAGCATGCTTACATGAGATGACAGGAAAGAGCATTTCATTCACTTCCTGCCTTCACACTGGTGTTTTTGCAGTAATTAAACACAAAGTAGAACCAGCTATGGTGAACATAGGCTCTGATGTCTTGCCTGAGTCTAAGCCTGAGCAGTGGATTCGGTCCTGGTCCTAGAGTCAGTGTCACTGATAAGGGCCTTGAAAGCCACAGGGAAATCCATCACAGTAACAGTCACTGGCCGTCCCAGGGATCTCCCCACATCCATATTCAGATAAGAACATTGAGTGCTCTCACTGAAAGTGTTGTCCAGGGACTCTGGAATAATGCTACCTTTATACTGTTCATAAAACATGTTAAAAAAATAAAGCCTTAAAAGTCATTCCTGTGAAGAGGGAAGCCAGGGAAATGGTCTGTGATAGGTGCTCAATAAATTCACTGAATCAAAGAAGGAATTAATTAGTGAGCAGATATGTGCTTTCCTGTTGCTTAAACCCACACTGTAGTACCCACTAATGTGTTGTGACCTTTCCATAATGGAAGAATCAAAAAAGACCATGTTAGTTTTCTATTGTAGTGACAATGACCATAAGCTTGGAGGCCTAAGCAGTAATGAATGCTTGTCTTATAGTTCTGGATGCCAGAAATCCAACACTAGGCTAAAATAAAGATATCCACAGAGCCAAGGAAATCTATTCTGTGTCTTTGGCCTTTTCCAGTCTCCAGAGGACATATACATTGCTTGGTTTGTGGTCCCTTCCTGTTCTCAAAGCCAGCAGTATTGGGTCAAGTCTTTCTCATGCCGCCATTCCTGCTTTTTTTCTTTTCATTTGCTTGTATATTTTTTGGTTTTTCCTTGTTGGAAAAAGTTCTCAGCTTTTAAGGACTGATGTGATTGGATTCTCTACTTAGAAAATTCAGGATAAATTCTTTTCTTCGTGTGAGGTTCTGAATATCCTGTGTACTTGGGTTATTCCGTCTTCCACATAGATTTACTCAAAACAAAGGGTAAGGATGGTTAAGCCAAAGCCTCAGTTCTCTTAAAGAATATATATTATGAAAGAAAATATTTTCCAGAACTTTATTCATTTAATCAGAAAGATTTGTATCACTTACCACATTTCCCTTGACAAGTTTCATCCATAATGACATAATGGGCCCAGATTGCTGTTCTGTAGTTCTGGGCATGGGCACCAGATTACTAGTGAAATGGGATCACTATCTCCAAAGTGGGATCAGGGATCAAGAAATATTGGTGGTGGCAATGATGGTGAGAGATAACATTTTATTGATTATAGGATTATTTAGAGTGACTTATATAATCATGCAGTGCTTACAGTAATTGTGTAAGTAGCCCTATTTATCTCCCCATTTTACAGACTAAGACACAGAAAAATAAATAAATTGCTAAGATCATACAAGTAATGAGTTATCTTAGTTACATTTTTGTTGCTGTTACTCAAAACCCAATGTCCACAAATTTAAGGGAGGAAAGGTTTATTTTCGCTCACAGTTTCAGAAAGTCACAGTCCATTCAGGGGTGGCTGGCAGCAATGGAAGCACATGACAGAGGCAGAGGTGGAGGCACCTTCTCATGACATCACACACAGGAAGCCAAGCCAAGGCAAGTTGAGACTAGTCCTTGAAGGAAGGTGGGAAGCAGCTTATACATCCTTCCAAGTCTCATTTCAATGATCAGCCCCTCCTGGGTTCAGGTGTGGAAGGTGTGGTAAACCCCCACTACACGCCTGTAATCCAATTTACGTGACTGTAATTCACCCATCCAGACTAGGCCCCAATCTCCCCAAAGCACATGGTTCCATAGGCAATCTGTAATATTCAAATATATGAGACTTTTGGGAGACATTCCAGATCTAAACCACAATATAAGCAATCGAACTAGGAGTCAAAATCCCAGGTAGTCAGGCTCTAAACCCTGCTTCTTAACGCCCCCTGGAGCTCAGAAAACCAGGGAGCAGCTTTGCCTTCATACTTTGTGGCCACAGGAGCCTACAATAGAGCCAGGTGTACACTGGGGAGCAGAGCCTCATTTCTTTGCAGATTTGCACATTAGGTGTTTAGGCCCTCATGATTTCTACCATGAGGACACTGAGGGACACCCAGAACATCGGTCAGAGCTCACTGTGGGTTAGCCACAGACATCTGTCATCACTGTTTGTTATGAGGCGAGATACTGTCTCTGGACAGGAGGCTGCAGAGCTACACAGTGCAGAACATCCCTCCTGTGGGATGGGCATGAAGGCACGATGTGCTATGTAACTCTGCTGAGCACCTGTGGACCACTGGGTCTTACAGGTAGAAGCAACCCCTGATCTGGACTGTTGGATCTGGACCTGAGTCAAGCCACTTCAGGCTATTCAGCATGTGTGAAGAGAGAATCCAAATTCTATTTGTCTACATCTCCAGAGCAGGAAAAGGGTCAAATGAATATTGAGAAATGCTTTATTGCTTATCCCATCCATGTACCTAAATGATAGGTTGAGGGAGGGAAATGAGTACTATCTCCTTAATGCCCCAAGAATCTGTCTGCCTTGTATCACCTTCAGGGAAGCCCAAGAGCATGATTGAGACAGGAAGTCTTCTTTCCATAGCATCTGTGAAGGAGACTGATTGATGGGGAGGATTCTACAGGTCAGCCTGTGGAAGCATGTAATCAGTCAGGGCACAAGAAGGATTGCTTGTCTTTGGTGTACAGAAGAGGGCTCTAATAACCCATCTGTGGTCCTCCACTTGTCTGTGCTTCCTCATTTTGGTAGCTATAGGATAGCCAAGCAAGCCCAATTTTTATATGAAGATGGTATTCTTTAATGGGGTTGTTTTTAACTGCATGAGCACAAATGACAACCGTAATTTCTAGTCTTTAAGGGGAAAAGCAAAAACTAAACTTGGACTTAGCACCTGCAAATATTTATTTAAATAATCAAGTATAAGTAACTATCAAGAGCTGCGAAAGGCCCGAGATTTTGCCCTGCCCATGAGCCAACAATTTCGTGGGCCACAGCTTTATATATGCTGGCAGAAGACACTGAACCTCTGCATCTGACACAAAAGATGCTATTGTTCCTGCTAGCAAGGCAGACAGCCTGAACTTCATACTCTGTGTCCCTAGCTCTGTTGGAAACAGTGCAAAGAGGGACCAGGTGGGTCTGTTTCTTAGCTGAGGAACACAGTTTCAAAAATCACCACTCTTTTATAAAGACTACTGGCAAACATGCCCACCCTTTGCCCTGTTGGAGGGCGTTATCTTTATTACTCTGCCAAGAAACGGAACTATCCTGGGTCCTGGAGGGAGATAGGATCTTTATCTTTCCAGGCAATTCACCTTACAGACATCCTTGGAAAGGTCCTCTAGGACAAAAGATGCTACACAATTGCGCTTGCTTCCCAAGAGAAACTAATATATGATAAGCTAAATTTTTAGTAATTACCATGAAAAAAATTTAAATATACAGAATTGTACCAGTGCATTGATATAATCTGAATTCTGTTTCAAAGGAGAAATCTTTATCTAATTCTTTTCACTTAACAATTGGCTCCACTTAATTGTAAAAATAAATAAAATATGAATTTTATGTTTTGACCATGCACAATACTGATTGGTACTTCTATAAAGATTGCTGTTTAGGAAAACATATCTTTGTCTTGTATTTCCATGATAATTTTCTGGACAAATTCTTAATAGAAAAGTTATTAGATATCTATAGATATGCAAATATCTTTGTTTGATTTTTCAATTAATTATTAAAATATGTTGTCATTATTTATGGTCATGGTCAAAATTTGTAGATTATTACTGTCTAATCTGTGAATAGCCACTGATAAGTTGAACCCAAATGAACTGGATAATCCATAGGACAGCTGAACTTGTGAATGTATATTTTAGGTTTCAACTTGACACAGGACCCTTGGGCTTCTGTAAATGTCAGGAAGTTCAAGGGCCCATCTTCTACCTGGGCTGAGCACAACCTGTGAACATGGCTTGTTTACATGCCTCTGGATCTGGGCTGAACTCCATCTTTACCAATTCTTAATTCTGCAATTCAGCTAAAATTCTCACTGTGTTCTTCTATAAATTGTATATAAGGATTTCTACATCACAGAGTGGCTGTATATTCCTCATGAAATAAGTTACTTGAAACTGATACATTCTTTAATAATGTAAAGAGAATATTGAATTCAGCTCCAGACCATTATAAGGTTTTTTTTTTTTAATTTCAGCTTGGGTGAAGCTTTAAATTCTTAAGTTCCTTCTCTAAAGTACTCATTTATCATCTATTATTTTTCTAGCTATCTAAGTGCATTGGGGAGTTAAAAACATCATTTAAAAATCATCCCATGGATATCAAAAGCTCATAAATTGTTAGATACTAATGGGAAAGTCAAGACTATGCTCCAACTTATTATTGGAGGTGTACTCAGAGATATCTAGGGAAAAGCAAAGGCTGGCTTAAATTCCCAGAATAAAATGATTTGCAGATTTAAAAAATATGTCACTCACTGTAAAATTAATTCAATTATTTACCAGCTACACACATACTAATCGGGGTTGGAAGTATGAAATACCACAGGGAAGAATGGACTGTTACTTTTCCATTACGACTGCTGGTATTGAGGAATAATGGCAGCTCACGTGTGATGCCCTCAGTTTGATGGGCAATCAGGAACTGAATATTTAAAAACTAATTACAATTAATTAAGATGACTAAAAGGATTGTGACAGTTTGGGATTCTATTTTTATCAGTTTAATCAACCTCTCCAGTGAAAAGTAGGAGAGAAATTTTAGATTTGACTTAAAAGCAACTGAAAAGCCCTGCAATGGGAATACACTGAGAAAGGCCCAAAGAGCAGAAGAACGGGGAAATTCTGTGCTCTTCAAAACAAGCAGCGGTTGTGTTCTGAATACAAAGGGAGACATGACTGAGGAGGTGGGGACAGAGGGAGAAGAGAGCTAATGTATTTCAGCAGGTGGGATGATGGAAGATGAATGGGAAGGTGCCTGCCTTCTCCTCGCGTGTAGATCTCTATTTGCTGCTTCATGTGGAAAGCGGTACTCTATCAAAGTGCTAGCCTTCATAATTTATGTGTGTGTGGGGAGGGGTTAAATAGGTATGTGCACTGATACATGTTTATATGTGTGTGTAGATATGCTCATGCATATTGATATGTGTGCACACGTGCGCGCGCGTGCGCGCGCGCGTGTGTGTGTTCGTGTGTGTCTTGGATGTCTTCAAATTATATATAAAATGTTAAAAATTTTACTTCAAAGAGGCTGTGTTAAATATTTACTTCTTGCTAGGTAATGCCATATGCTGAAACTTTTAAATAGTAGTTATTTCAGAGGGAGAAAGCAAACTAAGCAATTTGGAAGATGTGTTAAAGCTGTTTCCACTTAGTTGTTAGCAGAGGTAACTCAATAACGCTAACATGATTTTGTCCCGTTCACATTTACTGGACATGTACCAGCAACAGGCAGGGTGAGTCGCTGGGTCTGTGGTGATTAAACTGCTCACCGTCATGAGCCGGTCTTCTCAGTTCATTCACCGCCACTGGAGCCAGTGGGAGCACAATGCTGCAGCCTCTTTCCTTGGCATCCCGTGGAAGTGAAGAGGTTTTGAACCAAAGCGCTGCCTTCAAGAGCCTTATCATGTGGTGGGGATGCTAGCATAGTGATGGGACAATACCCTGTACACATGGAATCCCTTTATAAGAATCCATTTTCTTTTTCTGTGAATTTAATAAAATGATTTGACTTACAGGTAATATTTCCTCTACCTGATATAGTGATGTTTCTTTGAATGATAGTGAAATATTTCCTCTTAAGTATTTTCTATTTGTATTTTTATCTTGGGCTCTGTGTCATCTCCAAATGTTCTATACTTTTTAGATAAACACAGCTGTGGTATAAATGAGGAAGTGCAGTATGAGCTCAAGTGGAGGAAGTCCAAACCCTGGCTTCTGTTAGACAGGAAAATGGATATTCCAATAAATAGAGTTGTTGAGGCCACAGCAAGTTATCTGCACACAGCTGCAGGGTCGGCATTTTTAGATAGTATCTTGGATGAGTAGTTAATTAAGTAAAGGAATCCAATCCCGGCGGAATCTTGGGGAAATGAGATCTATGCTTTTTCCTAGAACATTGGGGCAGATTGGTCTTTGATTCTGTTGTAACTCTCTCTTGGGTGCTTCTGCCGTGAGTTTTGCTTCTATTTCTTTGAAAATCCTTTTTGTTTGGGCGACCTTAGTGATGGTGATGCCCATTGGCTACATTTAATTGCCTTTCTAAAATTACTCTCCCTCCCCCAATAATTAATTCAATTCATGAGTAATTAAAACATGTGCTTGAAACATTTTTTAAACTTTCCCTATAAATGATGGAAAACATTTAAAAAAGCACCTGGCTTGTAGTAAGTGTTCAATGAATATTAAAATTGTTACTGTTGTCATCAAGTTCATTCTTATTTTAATTATTTTAATTTTAGGATTTTATCAAAATGTTAACTTGAAATATCCTAAAAGGCATGTTAAACTTCATTTAATTTTTTTTAATTGCTCTGTTGTTTCTGTGTCTCTGATTTCAGTTGAATTGATTTGAACCCCGGTGCTTGTTATGGGACTCCTGGACCTAGAATGAACCAAGTTTTATTCTTGTGAATATTGCTTTGGAGTAGTACTTTAGGCAGCATAAATATTAAACAAATTTGGACAAAACTCTGGAATATAGAATTGTGAGGCCTAGACTTAATTCTTGCTTCTTATTAGCCATGACTTTTCTTGGGCTGCTTACTGGCTACAAGTGTTCTGAAGTCACCTTTCTGGTGAGATGCAAAAGCCACATTTGTCACACAAAATCTAGAGGCTTGAATTCTTACTCTGCTCAGGCTGGGCCCAAAGTAAGTGGGATTTCCTGCTTAGACTTATATTTTTATAATCCTCCAAATCTATATTCTTTAACTATTTTTTACTGTTTATTAAATGCCTTCATGGAGAAAGTGCCTTTCATTTAATGAAAGTACAATGTACTAAATGGAATCACTAATTCAGTGTTGTCTCTGGCCAAGGAGAGGTTAATGTTATTCTTGATTCTGCTCTTGATTCTACATAGGTATGTGTGTGGTTTTAAATCAAACAGTAATTGGGAGGCATATTAAAAGATCTAAATCTTTGATAAAATATCTGAACTACGTCAGTCACAGAGCACTAGCCATGCTTATTTGACTTCACAATTTTAGTGAGCACTAAAGTGTATGACAGCGAGAGAGAGACAGATGGTAATGGCAGATTTCCTTGAATAGATGGGTAAGAAGTAAAAAAGGGGTCGTTTATGCACTTGGGGGTTCTGCATTCATGAGTTTCTAGTTATCTAAGGGATCACATGATGCAGTTGGAGTTCACGTGTGCACATTACCTACGTGAGTGTTCTGAAATGGGTGCTCCAAAGAATTGACCTACTGCTTTATGCCTGCTTCTTTGGGATTTCTGTGTACGAAATATCTAGAAGAATCTAGTAAGTACTAGGCATTCAGAAAATAGCATATTTTTTCACCGTAAATACACTGTGGATTGCAAGAACAATAACAAGAATTTTAGGAGGAATAAAATTCCATACTTAATGTAGATGTTTTAAGATATATATCATTTAAAAATGTTAAAATGTGAAAAAATAATGAGTCCTGAAAATTCACAGGAGTGGATCTGATTATGGTCAACCTGAAATTTACTTATTTTCCTTATTAAGATGACATTTTTAACAGGGCATACATTTATTACATGATTTCAAAGACTTGAGTTAAAAATAGTTGTTTATTTGGAGGGATATAGTCTACTTTTAATATAATAATTTTCAGGACATATATTCAGATTCATTTTTTCAAGTTAATCAGAATATACATTTTTATGTAATAATATCAAGAATAACAAGAGATGGAGATTTTTATATTTTAAAAAGTCTTAAAATGCCACTTATAGATAAATACATTTTTAAAACATTGATAGCTATTCCAAGTCAAATGCATGGTCTTATCTGGTTACCACCGTAGGATATGTAATGGGTGGTTGTGTTGTCAACTCCATGGGTTAAATGCTTGCTACTTAGACTGTCATAGATAGTGACCTTTATTTTCAATTCAGTTGAACCAGTGAATATAAATCAAATCAAATACTAGTGATCTTAGGCTAATCTAAAATCAATGTAAAACTTCTGAAGAAAATATTGGATTATTAACTGTTAAGTACAATATCCAGTTTATTCTCATTAATTAATTAATTGTATCTAATTTCCTCAACTTTTTTTCAAAAAGTTTATATATGTTATATTTTTCTTCTGGTGAATGTAGTAATGCTCCTCTTCATTCTTTACTGTCTACACTTCCTAAGGAGATAATCAATAGTCTCAGATTAAAGAAAAACTAAAACAAGAAGTCTAAATTTGTAGAAACGTTGAATGTAGTCTGAAGCAGTAGTTTTTTTAAAGTCATTGTTGCAATACATTGATATTCATTACCATTTGCTTCATCACAGTATAAATTTAGATGAGTCTGTGCACTTACCCCACACATTCATAAACATATACACACAAAGTCAGTATATAGGAGATAATGTTAAGTATTGTTTGCTTTCTCTGATTTGGGAAACCCAGAATACAAGCATTCTATAGAACCATATGGTGTGATAGTAGGAGTTAGGGGACTTGGGGAAGGTGTGGGAGGGCCAAAATGGGAAAAGATTATAAAGTTGATATTATATATATATGCATAAAATACTCAAGTTCATTGTAAGCATCATTTATTGCATATATATTAATAAAAACAATGGGAAAAAGAAAAAATAATATATAGGATATAAATAAACAGATTGTGAACCAACCATGAAGAATGAATAGATAACTATCAATAAATAAGAGTCAGTGACATTGCCAAGAGATGTATGGGTGAAAAATAACTATTTGCTTCTATTTTTATTTGCTACATACTGCAGAAATGTAAAGGTTTTAGTTTAGATGGCAAAGGAGCTTATTAGGTTAGAAATCAGTTCCTTAAATTACAGTCTTTGCTAAAGTTCAATGCATTTAGAGAAACTTTCCCTGAATAGGGGGTCAAATATTACAGTTTTCTGAAAAAGGCCCTGGACACCTTTGATGATAGTGTAAGTTAATTCAATTTCCTTGAGTGCGGTCTCACTGTGAGGACACAATGTGCCACTTTGGTTGAGATACTGTTTTCAATAAATATGGAAATTATGGCTTCCGGTCCAGTGGCCTGGTAGGAAATCTCATGGGAAATCGCTGGAGACTATGTGATAGATTAGAAATTGATTCCTACCACCTTCCCTGTAATAACCAACCCATACGAACAAGATGTATCATTATTTCTTGACCATCTAGGAAGATGAGTAAATGTAGTCATATTTTGTGCAATGAGATCACAGTAATAAAAATCTCCTAGTTCATACTCCCCCTCAGAGGGCAAGCAGGACAAAGTGGGCTGGGATTTGAAGAGCAGGATCCAGTGGCCTATGTTCTTGAAAGTTAGAGCTGATCCCTGACTCTACTCCCTGCTACTACTTTGGTTTTCTCTGAGTGACTTGGCAGAAAATGACACCTGGGGTTTTCCCCTTTGCCAGATGAGAGTGGTTTTGTAATGAGTAACTTCAACCAAAACCTATATCCTCAATCTTGTGAAATCCTGCCAGGACAAAGGTGACATGTGCCTGTCATTTTCAGATTATTTGTTAAGGAATCACTGGAGATTTGTTATACGCTAATATTGGAGGGCACCTGCAATTAAGAGTTGGGAAAAATGAAAAAGTGATTTGAAAAATTCAGTAGATGAAGCAGAAAGAATCTGCAAACATTTGCATGAATTCTGTGTTTAAGGGTCTTGGATTTTAATGTGGTAGCTACCCATGGAGGTCAAAAACAGGCAGCCTATATGTGCTCTGAGTGTGCCTTCTGTTATGTTGATATCTGAGTAATAGAAAGGGCCATGGGAGGTCTAGCCCCTCTGGAGGTTGGTGGCTCCTGAGCTTTGGGGCCAAAGGCATGTGAACATGACACTCATTTTTGCCTCTTTCAGAGACTAGAATCCGGTGTTATCTGGGTCAAATCAGATGTTCTATTAAGGCCATGGTCACCAGTGGCACGAAATCTAAGAGACAAACCCTGTTTTGTTTGTGCCTAATCAAGGGGAAAGGAATTTGGTAAAGATGTAATAGATTAGAGAAAATGCGTCCTTCTGTGGAATATTGTCAGCTGATGGAAAGTTGATTCAGTATGTCATGTCGTGGTTAGATACTGTAAAGGAATCTCTGATGGGAGCTGAGTGGACTGTTTTCCGTAGTAGTTTCTTCAAGCAGTGCCACCAGGAAAATTATGTCTTTTTCCATAAATTAAGTCCCTGTGATAAGTAGCATCTCTCTGTTTATTTCCCAGTGTGTGAATTCCCTATCCTGGAATGCCATCTTAACACTCCTCATTCCTCATTTTACAGATAGGACCCCACAGCTTGAAAAGTCTTATTTTGACCAAAGTCTCAAATTCGGTTGTGCCTGACTTAATGGTTCAAGCCTTTCCCTCATGGTCTTGTTTCCTGCAACACACCATGTCATGTGAAATATCCACTCACTTATTCTCTCTCCTCTTTTGTCTCAGCGCATTTTCCAAGCTGTATTCCTTTCCTAGTAACTGAGTACCAAGCCCCGGCATTTCTTCACACTCACTGGTCGCTCCTGCCCTTAGTTCCTTCCTGGCTTCCCTTGGAGGATCTTGCGCCCAGCTCTCCCTGAGGCTTTGCTCTGGCTGTGTCTACTTTCTGAAGACTTATGTGCAATGAGCTAGAGTATTCTGAACATCATATTTCAGATCATGTCTATTCTCTTTAGATTTGTTGAATAATTGGGAATGTCAAAATATGGGATGATTCTTACTAAGAGAATGAGTTAAACATAATTACTCAAAAACTTAGAATCCAAAACTTGTAAGTGCTACCATGATATCACAAATAGAAATTTCCATATCTGACCTCATGTAATGGGTCCTGTCAAATGTAGGAACACTAAAAAAATTGTGTAAAATTACCTTCAGTCTAAGTATATATAAAGCATAAGTGATTTTAGTTTGGATTTGAGTTCCAAACCCAGGATATCTCATTAGGTATATGCACGTATCCCAAAAATCTAAAAGGGTCACTATCATTTTGAGTAAAGGTTATGTCTTAGTTACTTTTTCATCACTGTGACTCAATACTTGACACCCACAACTTAAGAGAGAAGATTTATTGTAGCTCACAGGTTCAGAAAGTCTCAGTCCATTTATGGACGGGTGGCTGGAAAATGGTGGAATTACGTGATGGGGCCACATCTAGAGTTAGAGCTTCCCAAAGAACAGAGATCCGCACAGCATGGTGGAACAGGGAGAGGCTGGGAGGCAGGGTGGAACAGCACACATCCCTCCAGGTCAAGCCCTAAGTATCTTCCTCTTCCAGCCAGGCCCCACCCCCCAATATTATATAGTATCCATAGGAACATGAGACTTTTGGGGGACACATTACATCCAAACCACCACAGGCTTCTCAGTCAGTAATTGTAATAAGAATTGTGCAAAAAAAAAAAAAATGGTCACATGCTTCAAGAGTTTTCAGAGAGATCATAGAGATTTTTTGGTGTGAAAAAATTTAGGTGTAGAAAATGTAAATGGTGATGGTGAAGTCATACCAAAGATTATACTGGAGCCTCTGTGCTGGACAGTCTGCGTGCTCTTCCAGATCCATCATTCCCTGAGTTCATGAAACAGTGATTAATCAGACTTTAAATACAAAGCCTTCATCTTTGAGAAGACTTTATCATTTGAATGAAATGTGGTATCATGCTGCTCCTAGTAAGAAGACCTTTTAGTAGCCTTTATTGTATATCAGTATTATTTGTGTGAGACTGGAATGGCACCCAGCGTCCATGGTCCATCCTCCGGCCTGCCCTTTTAGTATTAACTCTTCTTGATGCCTCTTGGTGACAGCAAAACTTCCATGCTCGAGTCCCCAAATTGTGGGCAGCCCAAGATGATGCACGTCAGAATTCGCTTCTCAAGCCACTTGGCATCTGATCAGGGATTAAGCACACCAGCACTTCTGGCTGTTCTGGGGCTCGGCTACTCCAGAATCCAGTTTCATGAGAGGGGCCTGCTGCTTTCCCATCGACAGAAACTGTGTGCTTACTATAGCAGGAAGGCTTCTGGCAAATTCTGCAGGCTACCCTGGTTCCTGAACTCCAGCTCTCTGCATCAGAATTGAGGTCAGCCTGAATGTGGTGTTTGCCTTCTCCAGTGTGCATGCACACACATACATGCACACACATGTGTATACACATGGACGGACACACACCCCATTGCTTTAATTGCATGTTAATGCAAGCTGTGGACCCGCCTTTGCTGTCATTCTGCTGTGAATTGCTAGCTAGATCCCATAGAATCTTTATTTACATTGCATTTTACTGATGCTGGATAACTTTGAGCATTATTTTTTATGTCTTACATTCTGGAATACAGAAAATATATGAATGAACAGGTTATATATTTATGTATATACAAAGTACAGAATACCCTTTTATCACATTTATCTCTGTTCAAAGACCAAATAAAAATCATGTTAATCTTTTTCATTATTTTTCCAAAGGTCCTTTACAGGCACCATCCCTAGATAGTGAATTGTTAAGATAATTGTGGTTTTGTTTCTTGTAATGGTCATTTGTCCAAACAAAAATACTTATCAGTGGAAATGATAACTGTGATAAACTGCCTCAGCTTTCATGTTTACCTATGATTTTCTGGTAGCACTAAATCAGTTTTAAGTCTGAGCAAAACTACATTGAATATCTTTTCAGCAGAGTTTTCACTTCCCATTTACTATTTAGAGAGTTTTTTATACTTTGTCTCAGACTCTTAATTTTTTCAGCTCTTCCCAGGTATTAATTCTCTATTAATGCCCTACTGTCTATTTTTATTTCTATCCAGATTTCAGCCTCTCCAAATTCTTTAATTTTTCCCTTTGTTCTTCTCTCTCATCTTGCTTCTGATGTTCAGAGCAGTTGCCACAGAACCATGTCCCTGCTCTCTGTACATTTCCTGTGCAATGAGTTATTGGTCCTTGGGAGGACTAATATTCTGAGAGCCATCTGCTTGATAAGAAGCCACACCCACACCCACCATGGAACAGACAAGTTTCTGGGAGCTGTGTGCCTACACACACCTTTGGTATCTACGGTCTCTCTTGCCCATTACCATTATTGTGTCATGTATTGTTTTTGGACTTTTAAGACCTCCCTCAAGTCTCCACTTAATTACCAGTGGTGATACAGGAAAAACGATGAAGGCGTTATCCCGGTGGCAAGTAAGACTGACCAGCTTTTGCGTGGTTTCTAGATGAACTTACACCGGGTGAATGGAACTGAGTCAAGAACAACTGTCATTGTCAGGGGGTTCAGTAGCACTTAGGAAGCCACGGCAGCCAGTTCCTGTGGGCAGTGCTGATGGACATGTTCAAAATGTTGTATGTCGTCTTCTCTATCACACATTTTAAAAATATCTTCACAGGCTGTGAGTCTCAGAAATTGACTGTCCTTGTTTAACGAGTAGTGCTGGAGGTGGGGAAGAACAAAACCGTATGTGCTGGAGCCCTTTTCTCCTTGCAGAACCACATTGAAGTAAGAAGCAAGGGTGGAGAGGCCTCGCCCGGCGTTGATTGAAGGGGTTGTCACTTTTCTGTGTTCTCTGTTTCGTGAAGGTAATGACAAAAAGGAAAAGAAAAGATCTAACCCTCATCACTTAGTGAATCTAGGATGTATACCAGTTACACTCTGAATGTGCAGAGCAGTTTGTTTGCACATGCGGAGCACCCAGAAAGAGATTCAGAAAACACCCCCCAGTGGTGCTGCCAGCCAGCAGAGCCACCACATAGGGTATCTGCTGGCTGACTGACCGACGTGTAGATGACCCCCTCCTAGGGTAAGAGTGAAGAATCACTGACACCCATCAATGTGACCCAGAGACAGGAATGTTGCCAGTCAATGTGGATTTAAACGTTTTTAATCTAAACTATAAAAATGGGATGTGAAGAGAAGCTTACAATGGGTAAAGTTGTATAGAAATGCTTAGATTAAGCATTTATAATCCTTCCCTTTTACTCACTAATCTCACTTACCCAGAACGAAGTTGTTACCTTTTTCGTGTTTATTCTTCTAAATTTTTGTTATGTGTATGTATACAACCTACACACATACACATTTCCTACACAGAGGTATTTTAAAATATAAATAGCATTAGATTGGTCATATTGGTGCGAAACTTTTTTTTGAGACAGGGTCTCATTCTATAGCCCAGGATGGTCCTCTGGTCCTGAACTCACTATGGAGCTCAAGCTGGCCTCGAGCTCAGAGCAATCCTCCTATCTAAGCCTCCTGAGAGCTGGGATTACAGGAGTGTGCCAGCACACCTGCTTTATGTGGTTCTGGGTGGTCGACTCTGGTAGTCAGAACTCACCTAAGCACTTACGAGGCAAGCACTTTACTGTTGAGCCATTCTTCCCGCTCTTGAAACTTATTTTTTAAGCTAGTTATGTTTCTTAGAGATTTTTCCATATCCTTTTGTGTAAATCCTTTGATATTTTAAAATAACTGTAACATTCTGTTGTATGGCTACCTCATAGTTAACTTTATTATTACCTGAGAAGTGGATTGTGATGTGGACTTCAGTCTAGAATTATAAACAATGCTGCAGTGCCTTTGTGTACATGTGGCAGAATGTCTGTGGGAGAATTACTAGAAGGGGAATTGCTGGATCCGTGGTCTGCATGTAGATTGCAGAAAGTTTCTGCTAAAATAATCCCATTTATTTTCTTTCTTATCAGTACTACATGGAGCATTATCAGTTCTTAAAAAATTTACTAATCAGACAGTGGATAACTTGCCATTCTGTGGTTAATAGTGATGTGCAGTGCCTTTTATGAAATTACTAGCATAAATATTTGTTTTAAACTTATATTAAAATCTAACAATTATTTTTAGCCAATCAGGTTTTTTTTGTTTTTTTGTGTTTTGTTTTTTCTAACAGCCTGTAGTCTCAGCTACTTGAAGCAGGAGGATCAAGACTTGGAGGCCAGCCTGGTCTCAGAAGGGCATTTCAAGCCAGCCTGATTATAGAGAAAGACACTGTCTAAATAATATATATACATACACACACGCACACACACACACACACACACACACACACACACACATATATGTAATACTATACTATATAGTATAGTGTATACTATCTACTATCTATATATTATTATATTATACTATACAGTATAGTATATATGTGTATATGTGTTTGTAATCTGCATTTAAACCTGAATTACTCTATAAATTTCTTTAGAAGAATAAATTTATATGTGATCCAAAATATTAAGGAAAATAAGACTTGTTTTACAAGATATTACCTATATGAAGCACCTATAATAAATAGCCTTAAAAATTAATAGATAACAAAAGAACTAAAAGGGTTACAAAAATCCAATATAGGAAGTCATTTAGTCAATGAGACAAATGCTATCTAAGCCAATAAAGCATCAAGTAATTTTTTGAACTTGATTAATTATTATAATCAGAATAAAATTAAATAAAAATCATAAAAAATATTAAGACTATAATAAAATGAGAAGCAGAAAATGTAATTAAAAATATATAATTGGGAGTTGAAAAGTCATTCTAATTATAAAAATAATTTAATATTAAAATAAAAGACATCCTTAAGTGTAATAAATTTAAATATTTCTGTATGGTTAAATGAGGATGCCCACAATATATAAAATCAGATAGTAGTGGAGAGAGGAAAATACTTTCCCAAACTATGATAGGCATAAGGTTAATATTATCAGTACTCAAAAGACTTTTTCAAATCCGTAAAAAACAAAAACCCTTAACACTTCAACAGAAAATTGAGTGATGGTCATGAATAAATAAAATATAAAATCCTTCTTTACTGAGGCTGTTCCAGGAAAAGCCAACAGCTGATGGAAATTGGGTGTTTTGAAGTAAGTTGAGAGATGAATGCTGGTTTTGTGCAAAGATACTGCTGTTTTTGTTGACAGCATTGGAAAACATTCTTGTTTTAAAGAATATAATATTAGAAGGTAGGTAAAAACAAAGCTGCAGATTTGCAATTAAATAGCTTATGTTAATAATACCTATTAAGGAAAAGAACTGGCATCTTTGACCAATGGAGAAGTTTAAGTCAGGACAGAATGACGATTTCTTCTTAGTCCTTTAAGAAGGGTTGAGGTTAAGAACTCAAGAAGCAGTAAATGCTGGCAAGGTTGTGAAGAAAAAGAAACTCTTCTGTGTCATTGGGTGGGGATGTAAGCTATGACAGCCACTATGGAGATCATTAGGAACAGTCTTCAAAAAAAATTCAAAAGAGAAATTCGATTTTACTCTGCTATTCCTCTTCTGGGTATCTTCCTGAAAGAGTTGAAGACATTGTATCACAGTGATATTGACATCTGTATGTTTATAGCAACACAACTCATAATAGCTAAATCTTGGGAAGCAACCTATATGCCCAAGAACAGATGAATGGGTAATGAAATTGTGGTGTGTATACACAGTAAATAACTACTCTGCCATCTAGGATAAATCTGAGTTGCCTGTAGGAAAATGAGTGCACCTTGAGATCATGACACTGAGAGAAATAAATCAGACCCAGACAGTTAAATACCACATGGTTTCACTCATATGAGAACTCCAAAATAGAAATTATTTAAGGAGCAAACTAAAACATAAAAGATAGGAAACAGGGAGGTGGACTCAGTGATGACAGGAAAGGGGTAGGTGGAAAGCAAGGGAGAAAGGACAATGAAGATGATTAAGGTGCACTATGTATATGCACACCTTCTCACGATGAATGTAATTATTATGTGTTACAAACAAACAGTGATAGAAACAATTATGGGGATAAAAAGAGAAGAAAACAGCTTCAAAAGTAGCTTATTGACAGCAGCATGTGGTTAGAGATGGAGCACTACCATCAGATAGTATACTAAATCAACGTAGTGCCTAAATTTAAGAAAAACAATAGTGAGGTGTTACTTATAGATATTGTGTTCCTAACTTTATTTTAAAGGAACTACTTTATTACAGCATGACAGTTACTGCATTTTTTCTGAGCTATATTAGCAAGCAGCACTCCCTGCAAAATCAGTCTTTCATCTTTCTACTGACTCATGCCATTATTTTGGTCCTTGGTTGTCTGTTGGTGAGAACAGGCAGAGCACAAGCCAGAGGAAGCACCACTAAAGCTCAGTTTATTTGGTTCCAGGAGCCCTTGTAAGGAGCCCATGAGACAAGTAAATTCTGTGCAAGCTGGAAAACCCTAGTTCTGCCTGGCCTCCCTCCTGGAGGTATGCAGGATCTGTGCCTCCTTGTAGTGCTCTGGCCAAGAGAAAACTTGGCCCAGACCTTCAGCTGTGTTCTGTTCTTTGGGTGGGACACTTGCTGCTAGGAACTGCAGTCCAGCCATCTAGGTTTGAGCAACTACCTCCAGAAACATTGAAGTTGAAGGTTTTTGTAACAGGATATGCACAGCAGTGTTATTAAAAAATGGTGAAAAGACAGAAACTTAAATATCCTCTCACAAAAGAATGTTTAAATACCTTATGGTGCCTTCATAAGTTCGAATATGATTGTAACCATTAAAGACATGTTTTTAAGACCATTACAATAAGTGGAAAAACATGTGATGTTTGGTGAATAAAGCAGGTTTCAAAATGGATATAAGACCATACTTTAAAAAGAAAAAAAAAATGCACCAAAGAAAAGACTAAATACTGGAGAAAGACATCACCCACCTGCTTACATTAGATTATAGCTAGATGATATTGTGTGAAGTTATATTTGTATGCTTTTTTCCACAAATATTCTATGATGAACAAATATTTCATCAGAAGCCTTTATGTCTGGACACTCATCTTTTACAGTACACAAGGGGGTAATCTTTTGGTTCCTGTGCATGTGTTTCTTTGTAGAGAAAAGTAAGACCTTCAGATTTAGGGAACAAAAATCTTCCTAGAGATTGTGAAGTGATGGCAATACACTCTAACTGAGGAGGAGTACTTTAACTGGACTCCTATTTAGGCTTCTTGGCTATTTAGGCTCCTGCTGTCTTCTTAAAATGCTTGGTTCACATCATGTTCTAAGTCTCTCTCAGGAGGACTGGACTAACGAGGCTGGAAAATAAAGATGTTACCTAAGTTGGAAGGCTAAACAAATGAAAATGGATATTTATCTGGCAAAATTGCTGTTACCCATTCTTAAGGTCTCACATGTTCACTTCCTGTGCCTCTACAAAGCAGGTGTTTCTCAAAAGTGTCTACTTGAGGCTTCTTTGAATGATGGCAGTTTACCACTGTCCTCCAATACAAATATTCTCCACAAAAGCAAAAACAAACAAAAGGAAGCATACAACATGTAGAAATCATGAGATTGAGGAATAATTCTAAAGGAAATACTGTAAACTTCAAGGGCGATTTATGTCTCATGTAGAATAAATTAAAAGGAGATTCCAGGAAGAGGGACAACACTACCCTTCTCCGGAGTCTCCATAGTCTTTAGCCTTTATTTCTGTAAGTAGAGGTGACTCAGAAAAGTTCACTGCTGGCCTTCAGTTTAAATCAAAGGGGGCTGGGTAGGAAGCAGGCACATGCAGGACAAGGGCATCTGCTGGACGCTTTCTTCTGTATGCTACTACTTTTCTACCTTATAATTTCCCATAGGAAATTCTTCAGCTGTCTCTGAAGTGGTGGCAGACATAGAATCTCTAAAACCTGAACAAATTAGGTGTTAGGCTAGGAATAAATGACAAAGAGCAATTTCTGCAATGAAAACGAATAGCATAAAGCAATATCAACTCTGCACAAATGTAATTTGCTCAACTGAAATGGAAATGTAAGTTGGTATGTCTATGGAAAGTAATTAGGTAATAGCTGTCTAAATTTAAAATACAGACTAGCCACTTTCAGGAAATTGGAATAGATAGACATTCCTTGCTTCTCTCACCAAGTGCAACTAAGAAACCCAAGCACTATATATAGGGGAAACAGAAAATTTAACCAGTCATAGCAGTGCATGCCTGCAGTCCCAGCACTTGGGAGGCTGAGGTAGGAGGATTGCCATGGGTTCAAGGCCAGCCTTGGATACACAGTGAGTTCAGCCTAAACTCCAAAAATAAGAAGGAGGTGAGTGAAGAAATGTAGAAACACCAGGAGATTCTGAATAGTGGAGAGAAGGAGGAAGAATGATTGGGACCTCAGAATCTGAAGAAAACCTGGGGGTGAGTTCCCACGGCTCTTTTTCTTGTGACATATATTTGTAACTTGATAACAAAGAGGCCTGTAACTTGGAAATATTGATGGGTCTGGACAAAAAGCAAAACAAAACAAAAGTCTCCAAATGGCTACTCTCTAGAAAAGTCGCTGAAGGATGACATAACATGACAGCACCTGTTTAGACAATACGCATTCTACTCCACTAAACCGTGGCATATCTAGCCTTATCCCATCCATGGTTAGTGAAATTCCTCTTCTCCCTCTGCATTACAGTACTGATGGAGACCACTTAAGAAAGGTAGAATTCCACCTCCAAATTAGGTACTTCTCTCCTTTCTGCTGGGCTTGTGATAGAGGAGGCATCACGGAGCCTTAGGACTTACTCCACTGCCCAGAGGCAGTGAGGCCACCTCCAGCTCAGTGTCTTACAAGACTATACACATGTACGCAAGAGTAAAGAGGAACTACCACTGTGATTTCAGGGAAAGCCCATCAAGAAGCTGAACTTTTACCTCCACCTGGCAGCAGAAAGGAGGAAGCCTTCTGTCTTAATTATTGTCTCATTGCTGGAACAAAATACCCAGTAAAAACTTAAGGGAGAAAAGATTAACTTTTACTCACAGATTCAGAAGGTCTCAGTCTATTTACAGGTGCCCGGCAATAAAGAAGCACATGATGGAGGCCCAAGAGGAGGAAAGCTGTTCATAGCATGGCCGACAGGAAGCTGCTATGTGAGCAAGGAAGGACGAAGCTAACGTATATCCTTGCAGGTCACGTCCCAGTGATCCACCCTTTCCAAGTGAAGCCCCAGTGTTCTACCTCTTCTAAGTCAAGCCCCCTTCCAACAATGCCCTTGCAACAGGGCCCCACCTCTTAACAGCATGTTTCCATAGATATTTCACAATATCCTAATACATGAGGCTTTTCTAGGACATTCCGGATATAAGCCATAACATCTGCCTTCCTGCTGTAGCAGAATCAGGAAATCCCGCTAGAACAGAAGGCTTAAACAATATCCAAAGTCCCAGTATATAATATAAAATTGTGTAGGTGTCAAATGTAAATCCAAAGAACCAAAAGAACTCAAATTGCATGAAAAGGATAAGCAGTGGAGGCCAATGTTGGAGTACCCAAGTGACCTGGCAAGGGATTTAAGGCATCTATGGTAAAAACAAATTTTCAGTGATAAATTACAGTTATTTTAAGTGAAAAATTAAGAAGCCCGGAAAGAAATAGTCTCTGCAAGAAAATATGAATGTGAAAACCAGAGAAAGCTGAGTATTGTCGCAGATGCCTATAATTCCAATACAGTGGGAGGCTGACATAGAAGAATTGCAAGCTTTGGCAATTTAGTGACTTAGTGAGACCCTGTCTCACAATATGGGAAAACAACAAGCACAAGGATAGCGTATTTTGCATCAGGAATGATGGAAGCCCAATGCAGTGTTGCAGTATTTTTCAAGTAATGAAAGTAAGGAACCATCAATTTATAACCCCAGATCCAATGAAATGACTCACTACGAATGAAAGATCAAGATGTCTCATAATAAAGAAAATAAACCTTTCATCACCAGCAGACGTTGCCCTAGAAATGTACCTTGAGAAAGAGACTTCGGGAAATCAGGGAAGAAGAAAGAACACAGTAAACAAACACACGGTTAACTATATTAAGCTTTCCTTCCTGTAAACTATGTGAATTATGTTTAGTGGTTGAAGTAAAAATGATAACATCAGATATGAGTTCTGAATAAACGTAGAGGATATATTTAAAACAAGTGTAGTTAAAGTAGGAAAGGCAGAGTCATTAAAATATGTAGGGTTTCTATACTTCACTAGATTTTATAAAAATTTGATGTATATATACATATATCAGTGTAGCTTATACATCAAATTTGGGATATATATATATATATATATATATATATATATATATATATATACACTTGCGGTGCATATATTCCAGAGAAGTCACAACAAATATATAAAGAAAAACATCCAAAAATACTACAGATAAACCAAAATGGAATTCTAAGATTTTAACCTGTTTCAAATGCACACAAACACACACATGGAATGAAGAAATGAAGACGAGAAAAAAAGGAAAGAATGAGATGACACAGGTTTAGCCCCTACTCCATCAGTAATTATGTAAAAGACAGTTTTTAAAAATCAAGTCAAAGACAGAGATTGGTTGGTGGATTAAAATCCTTCTGACCCTTTTAAATATAGCGATATAGGTATATTGAAGTTAAAACCAACGAGTCCTGTAAATTCCTTTTTAAAGAATTTTTAAATCATGACTTTGATTTCCTAAATAATTGAGGGGCTATTCAAATTCACACACAACTTACATCCTAAAAAATTCCGAAATACCCATGTAGATAAAAATTGAAAACAAGCGTGGCAGCTGGCAGACAGCTTCTCCCACTCTGCAAGTTGCCTTCCCACGCTACTGCTTCTTTCCCTTGGCACTTGTCTGTTTTCGCATTGGCTGCCTGTGCTTTTGGTGTCAAGAGACTGTTGCCAAGACCAATGCTATGAAAGTTTTTTTCCCTGTTTTTTATCCAACCCCCAGGAGCTTTGGTTTCAGGTCTTTTCAAGTCTTTAATCTACGTTGACTTTATTATTTTTTTTTTATGTAAGACCACTGTCAAATTTCATTTTGGTGCTTGTGGGGATCCAGTTTTCCTAGTACCATTTGTTGAAGAGACTACCATGCTCCACTATGGTGTCTTTGTAACCAAACATATGGCCATTCTGACCTCTTTCTTTCTGAGTCTATACATTGATTTTATGCTAATATCATACTGTTTGATTACTGCAGTTTTGTAGTATATTCTGAAGTCAGGCAATACGTTACCTCCAGCTTTATTATTTTTGCTAAACACTATTTTGGCTACTCAGGGTTTTGTGATTCCATATAAATATTGGGATATTTTTTCTATTTCTTGTAAGAAATGCCAGTGAGATTTTTAAAATAGGAATTGTATTGAATCTGTATGTATCTTTGGGTAGTACAGACACTTTAACAATGTAAGTACTCCATTCCATGAATACAGAAATTCTTTCTTTTGATTTGTATCTTAGTTTGCTTAATTGCTGTTCTATAGTTTTCAGTGTATAAGTCTTTTGTCTCCTTGAATTTATTCCCAAATATTTTGATGTGTTTGTAACTGGGATTGTTTTCTTCATTTTCTTTTTTTGAACTCTGTATTACAATTAATATTTGAGTGTTAGTTTTATATCCTGAAACTTTTCTGTATTCATTTTTTTCTGTGTGTGTATATATAAAATCTTAGGGTTTCCTGCATTTAATTTTTGTATCATGTGAGCACATAGATAATTTCACTTTTTCTTTTCTATTTTGGATACTTTTTATTTCTTTTCCTGTCCAGTTGCCTTCACTAATGCTTCAACCGCTCTGTTGAATGAAAATGGGAGGAATGGGAATTCTTGCCTCCTGCCAACTCTTAGATATACAGCTCTTATTTCTTCACCATTGAGTATGATATTACCTGTGGACTTTTCATATATGAGTTTTATTATGTTAAAGTGATTTATTCCATACCTAATTTGATTACTATTAAATTTTGTCATGTAAAGTTATTGAATTTCATTGAGCATTTATCTATTGAGATGATCATATGATTTTTATCCTTTGTCCTGTTAATGTGGTATATCACACTGAATAATTTTTAAATATAGAGCCATCCTTGGATCTTAAGAATAAATCCCATTTGATCTTGGTTTGTGATGCCAATACTGCTCTTGAATTTAGCTTGTTATTGTTTTGGTAAGGACTTTTGCAGCTGCATTCATCAGTGATTTGACCTTTAGTTTTATTTTTCTTTTAGTGTTCCATTCTAGGTTCAGAATAGCAATAATGTAGGCCACATAAAATAAGCATGGGAGTGTTCCATCCTCCTCATTTTTGGTGAAGAGTTTAAGAAGGGTTACTATTAATTCTTCGAATGTTTGACAGAGTTCACCAGTGAAGTCATCTCATCCTGGACTTCTCTGTGTTGGGAAGATTTTGATTATTAATTCAATATTTTTACTAGTTACATGTCTGTCTAGATTTTTAAAAATCTCTTCATGACTTACTCTTTATAGAAACTTATCCATTCTTTTTAGCTTATCTAATTTGTTGGCATACTGTGGTCTTTTATATCTTCCATTTCTGTGGCATCAGTTCAAATAACTTCTCTTTCATCTCTGATTTAAGTCTTTTTTTCTTTTCAATATCTTCAACAGCTTGTCATTTTTTGACAATTTAAACAACTTAGTGTTTTTGATCGACCTATATTAAAAGCAGATTTAGTACAATATAATTTACATACCATAATATTGACCCAAAGTGAACAATTTAATAGGTTTTAGCATATACAGAGAGTTGTACAACCATTAAAATATAATTTTAGAATATTTTAGCAACCTAAAAGAAACCTTATATCTATTAGCAGACTGAAATATTTTTTATTTTATTAAGAAGAGAAGGATTTTAGTATTTTTGAATATGCATGATTTACAAGTTCAATAACATGTTCATGACATGCAACATAGGAATTTATGCCTGTATATATCCTGTTTCACCCTTTTTTTTCTTCCTCTTAACCTTTCTCCCCTCCATTCTTAGTGTCTGTCCCCTTCCCTAGTGGACTGAACAATTTTTAACTGCATGAATGTAGGACTTCTGAGAACTTATTTTTGACTATAAAAATATGATGATTTTTTGAAGTAAATTAGCAAATTATAAAATTATTAGGGTAATTCATTCTTTTGTCAATTGGTCGAAATTTTTAATACTCAAATATTTTAATTGATACAAATTATGAAGTTTTGTCATATATAACATGTTTTGAAATGTGTATGTGTTGTGGAATGGCCGCATTGAGTTAATTATCATATATACTACATCACATATCAATCAAATAAATCTTAGGAAAGATATACTACAAAATGAAAGGCTTAATAATTGCTCACAACTGTGGGATAAGTAAGCTTTATGATACCAAAGAGATAAAAGATAGTGATAAGTAAAATGAAGGAAATGTTTGCTCTGTGTGTCTGTTCAGGGCCAAGAATTGTGCTATAGAAGACACAGACTCACTGCCTTTGGTGTAACTGTAACATGGCATATTATACTTTTGAAGTCATATCCTATCTCTCATTGCAAAAACCAGTTAGAGGAATTTTGAAGAATTGATTGCTTGCCAGATTAATTTTTATACAAGTTTCCCCAGAGGAAAAATCATTAATTTCCAAGCCTATATTACAAAGATTTCTTGGGTGAAAACTTTTCAGGAGCCAAAAATTTTGCTTTTTTTTCCCTTTGGAAAGGACTCAAAATGCTTTTCCTAAGCTTTTAGCAAAAAAGAGAAATCTTCCCTTCATAGCTGATGACAGTTGAGGCACCAACACATATGTTATTTCTCCATTTAGATCTATTTATCACTGAAGATCTGATTCCTTTCTTGATCTTTCTCAATCATCAAGAAAAGCTCCATCTCTGAACTATGGTTCCCTGGAAACCAGGGATTCACGAGAGGATGCATGTAAATCGTTAAAGTTATATCTGCTTCCATCATGGCTGTTCTCAGCTGTTGTCACCTGGGCTGATCCTGCGACCTGCTCTACTGCTCCCAGCTGTAGTGCACACCTGCTTATTCAGAAGGGCCCTTCCTCTTCTCTCTGCCTGCGTCACAGAGCTCAGCTCCCGGAGTAATAGGAATGCTTTTACTTTTGCTTCCTTTTCTGTGTTCACCCCTCATCAGCCCTGCCTGTGAAACAAATTGCCAAGCACCCTTTCATAACGCAATATTAACATTCTTATATGAAGATGGCTATTGGTCATGAAGTCAGATACCAGCGACTGAAAAAAAAAAAAATCCTGTACAACTGGCCTGGCAGAAAGGAAAGCAGGAAGTTCTGAATGTGATATCAGACTCTTGGAGAGCACCAGGGAGAATCTATTTATGAGGCTGGTGCATTAGCAGGCTGGAAGGCAATGCGACGTTGCTGGCACTCATGAGGAAGAGCAAGGTACATGCCAGGGTCACGCCTGGGCTGCCGGGCCAAGCTTCCAGCTGCTGAAAGGCTCTGTTGTTTTGCAAACCGTAATAGCAATTGGTTATTAAGTCACATTTTGTGGTTGCTGGCACTGTAGTGCAGTGTGGCTCTACCAAAGAAGCGTTACTAGAAGGCATTAGACATGATGTTTTAAGATTGTACTGGCCGTGTTTAAATTACCTAAATTACATGGTACAATGTCTGTTTCCCAGGTGACTAAAATCATTGGCATTAGATGTTTAAAGTGCCAGAAGTGTACATTCTTAATAAGCCTGGAGAGTCAGCTGTACTTTAGAGAAGTCTTCTTTGTCATCGAAGTATCCTTTGAGACTGTACCTGTGACATTATTTCTCTCATTATAAAATAAGTCCAAATGGACTGTTTCCTTCAGAAATCCAGAAAAAGGCTGAACTAGATGTGTGACAGAGTCATGTTTGCAAGTTTCTTGCTTTTTGGCCTTTAGTGTATATCTGGAATTTGACACTTAAGCATTTATGTGCAAGGATTATTTTCTCAAATATTTGAATTCTTAATACCTTACAAATGAACTGGTGGTTGCACCTGTGTACTTGTGTGAACAGGTCTAGATTAAGGAATGGTGATTTCTGTAAGCATTTTGAATTGGTATTTGGTTGGTTGAAATGGGAAATATAGTACCTGCTAACTTGGGTTTTCATATATGACATTCAGAGAGTTGGCAAGGAAAATTAATTATAATATCTTAAAGACATAGGAAGGAGATAATAAGAACTTTTGACATTGTTGAACTATCTGTATTGAATGTTGTCATAAATAAATTAAAAATGCTTGTCACTGCTAAACTCTATTGCGTATTTTTTAGTGTAACCACAATCTTTACCATCATCTTAGCTGAGAATGACGTGACTTTGGCAGTTTGCTCGCAGTTGAAATTCTTAAATGGAGCAGTATTTTATTATTATGATTTGTTTATTGGCAATGAATGACCTATTTTATATCGAAATTTAAAAAGTTGTTAGTCTGATTTTCAAGAATTAGACTGAGAAATCATGAAGAATACTGAACTGGGAAACAGGACTGTGGAAGAGTGGAAAATGTTTTAACTTGAAAGTCAAGAAACAATGTTGAAGTTGGTATTTTGTAAATGTGTAATTGTATCTGTACGATAGGAGTGACTAATGCCACCACACGGCGAGATAACAAAACAAAATGCGAAATAAAGTTGCAGAGACTTACTTTGGGTGTATATTGCTTGAGTACATGAACTAACTCTGCTAACCGAGCTTAAAGGTACACACTTTTCTTTGCAGGAAATAATTTTTCCCCAGCCCCAAGAAATAAATCTTGAGTCAATACTTTGAGGGGAGGGGGAGGGACAAAAGGAGAGTGGGAAAGCCCTTGTCACCTTGACAAGATACGTATGTGCATAAAAGGCGCAACTCCATTGTAAATCTTAAATTTTGCACATATACGTATCAATAAATTGGGGAGAAAAATATCAGTTTGAATGAGTATTAAACCATTAGTCTTTCTGGGCACTAGTATGATTCAAACTCAGTTTGGCAGATTTTTAGTTTTGGATGTTTGTGCCTGTGGGGAGGGTGGAACATACAAGAGACATGATAGAGATAGAGATAGAACACATACATGCACATTCAGGAGACAGACACATACAGGGAGAGATGGAAGGAGCAAGTGAGCAACTGTAAACATGACAGTTGGCCACAAAACTCAAAACCCACTTGCATGTGAATAAATGATTCCCAGTTTGGAAACTGTCACCATTTGTCACCTGAAAAATGTTGAAAAAACATTACATAGATGCCAGGAGCACTTTGACTTTATAATATGCCATTGGAGAAATATCTAGACTTTGTTCTGATGGTCAGGGCAGGTGGTTGATGTCACGTGCTAAGACAAGACATTTTGCAAGTCCCTATATTTGGAAATCTGCCGTGTAAATTTGAATTGAATCAAAATGAAATACTGACATTTTTCATATATGTATAAGTGGGTGCAAATTTCAAAATGGGGGGAGGAGAGGAATTTATTTTCTTATTGAACAAGACTACAAGTGAAGATATGTTTGGAACCCAAGGGTATTTTTAGCTAGCTCTCTGTTGGATGAGCAAGTGGTGGGAAATATTCCTACATAAATTAAGTCTCTTAAAAGTATAGTAGATTTATGTTTTCCTGTATTTGTAGTGGCCATTTTCAATAATTGTATTGATATACTTTGAATTATTTCTTATGCCATTATGCCACATAGTTGCTGTTTTTCAATGCAGTTATATAGTGTGGGTGCAAGTGTTAATGACAGCCTGCAAGGAGACTCAAATAAAATGGCATAGTTTATGCTGTAGATAAGAAAATAACAATTTTTTTCAATGCAAGTGTGAAGTTATATGCAGGAAAATAATTAGATGTTACATGTGCCATATTTTCTACCTTAGATTGGGCAGTATCAACATAATGATGATGCAGCTCCTAGAAGGCTGCAATCCTAAGCCACCAGCACAACAGGGATCCAGCAGCATCATTCATCACCCCAAAGCATGGACATTTACGGAAGTATAAATAAAGCCAGACCAGCTACTTTATTAAATGAGAACTACTGGGTTGGGAGAACTTGTGAAAATAATAATTAGCTTTTAAGCTATAGAAATATACAGTTAACAAAAGAGTTATAAGATGCAGACAAGGACAATGAATAATCCCATGCGGAAGTGAAAGAAAACTGTATCCACTGATATGCCCGGACAGAGAGCAATGGATTGTAATTGGTTTGCTGGCCATACAGAGAGACAGTATTTGTGTGTTTCGTCCTGATCATAAAACAATGCAGAGACTGGGAAGAGTGTCAGGTAAAAGATTTAGGAAGAGGAGCTCTGGCACTCAAGTCCTGGCCCTGTGACAGGGTCTCTGTGGGTCTTTTTTTCACATTGTAATTTGAGAAGAACAGAGGGAGTGATGAATAGCAGAGTGAGTGGTGGAGAGCAGATTAGCAAGGGTGGCACTAGAAAGTGAGGTGAGGGAGAGTGGAGAGACACTGACATTAGAGGGGACCAGCACCAAGAGCTGCTACTGCCTGTACCTTGCAGATGCCTTAATAGTGATTTTGTGCTTGATCACTGCCAGTTAGTCAAAAGGCCAGTTTTTGGTTCACATATAGGATGGGTGACAAAAGTAAAGGCCAGAAAGGACACGGGTGTCAGGGACATTTACATCTGTTCGCCCACTTGTCCTGCTGTCCACCCACTCACCCATTCCCCATGCATCTGCCCATCCATCTATCCCGTTGCAGAAGGTAGTTTTCGATCGACTCCTGTGCCTAGTAACCCTTAGGTCCTGCGCGGCACTCATTCCTCTACAGCAGTGCTGATGCTATGGCCCAGGGCAACTTGTTCGTCGTGAGGCTTGAGTCATCAAGGGAACACTGCAGAATACCCAGAATATTCTTTCCTTGAAGGTGTGTACGGGTAAAATGTATTTAGGAGAGATTTTCATATTATCATTTTGTTATTTATCTTTATATCCCTTTGGCATCTAGGCTGATGTTTTTTATACACTAAGCAAATATTCATGACCCAATGTGGTGATACTGTCATGTCCTGGATCAGAACTGGTTCAGACTGGGCACATACTGCAGCCTAGCGTGGGCAAGGTACTGGCAAAATCCTGTTTCAATCCAAAACACTTAAAACAAAACAAAAGCACTTACTGAAGTGTCCTTAATAACAAAGAATATGTATTTCAAAAAGATTTTTAAGGGACATGTAGCAGAGGGTGGTATTTATAACCACAGTGTCTTAAGGGTTTACTACCTGCTATCCCACATTCCTGCTACTCTGTAAAGGCAGAAGGACCTACTTTTACCTTGGTGGTCTCACATATAACTTGGTGAGCTGGCCTTTGTGTCATGTGACATCCTGAGCTTAAAGTAAGACTTGGTCCAGTAACACGGGGAAAAGAGGAATGGATCTTCAATGGGATGTTCCTATATCAGCTTCATGAGTGCATTGTCATATCCACCCAGGCCTCGCACTTACCCCCAAACTTTCATCTAAGAGAATTAGCATTATCACTGGAAGGACCATTAGGGTCCGTGATATTGGTGACTGTATTTGCCCCACTGATGAGTCACATCCCCAGAAGCTTTGGGTTTCATAGTTATAAACTAAGTATTACATGTCCTTCAGAATTATTAGATTGCAAGGGTCACCGTGCTGGTGCACGGGGCGGTTTCTGAGCTCTGTACTCATATTGTGCCAGAGTTTCCCATGCCCATACCACCTTGGCAGCTTTGCTTCTGAGTGTCTGTGTTAACTTACTACCACTGGTAGTGGTTGGAAGAAGGAAAGTTATAAGACACTTTCTATTAATAAACTATATAGTTACAAATTATTTAGGGTATGTTCGCTGACCCAAGGGTTAGGCAAGACTTAAGATAACTATATAGACAGTCTCTCCCTCCCGCCCCCTCTCTTTCACTCTATTTCTGTCTACCCCTCTCTCACTCTTGGCCCATTTATTCCAATACTTTGATTCTGTTATCTTACCACAGACCCTCCTCCTTCCCTACAGAATTCCAGCTGCCTCCCTGGTGTCCCTCACATTTACTAACTCTCCAGTATTTCCACTTAAGTCTAGTTATGGCTGTATTAACATTTTAAATGAGTCAGTGATTTCTCTCTGATAGAGATATTTGCTCACCATAGAATTATCCACTGTATACCTGAAAGTGTAGCATGTTTACTTTTAAGTCCTAGGAAGCTCTTTGTTTCCTTCCAAGCCTCTTAAACTTCTCCTTGAATTCTAAAAAAGGATTACACTTCCTATATAGCATGTGTCAAAGGAGAGTTGTTAACTGTTTCTCTTAATAACAGTTTCCTAAACTTTATGTGTAGTGTACTACAGTATATCACCTGCAGTTTAATATTCATTTTAACAAATAACAATAGAAGTGAAAAGCCAACTTAGCCATTTTTCCCTATTGATTCTTTGGCGCACTGTCAGGTGGCGTTATGTGCAGAGCACAAAGGGCCCTGGCACATTGTGTCTCTTTGCGGGAACCACCCTGGGGGAGTGGAATCTCCTTAAGAGTAGAGTCTTGCCTTAAGATCTTATGCTTGGAGATCCAGAGAAATGGCTCCACTTTCTGAACCAGAGAACATACTTGGGAAATAGAAAGTAGATGTTTGGACTTCTGGTGTTATTTTAATCTGCCTGAGAATACGAGATACAATAAAGTATTAGTTCATTTAACAAATACTTCTTTGCTTCTGCTACATTGTGCTGAGCATCACAGGTGGTGTGGAGAGAGCATTAAACTCAGCCTTTATGGAGCACGTTTCCTGTGGGGACAGGCTATGTATCCTTTAGAGAGAGAGCTGTCATTAAGATACTCTCCTGAGTGGCTCAGTAGAAGAACCTCCATGTCTAAAAGCCAGAAAATCCAAACTAGTTTAACAGCCTCACTGTGAATGGGAAGGATTTGTCCTATTTATAAGGTTAAAGTAGGACAGTAGGAAGATAAATGTCCCTAAGGAACTTATTTCCACCCATAAATGTTACTTACTATGATGACTCTTGGTTTAAAATTGTTAAAAATGGAAGGACCGTGATGGTGATAAAAGCAGACAAGCGGAACCTAAACTCTGGGAGACACACACTCGGTTGTCATGGCGGCCAGAAGCTTCCAGACTGAGCCTTGCTCTCCTGCCCAGATGTTCAGCTTCTGTGTTACCTTGTCCTAAATGGTGATGGAGCCACATGTGAATGTATGTCTGTTTATTTACTTATTTATGTCCTTAACAGTTAAGAAAAACTTTTTAAATCCTTGAGATTGAAATTAGCTGGAAATGAACAAGAATTTGGTAAAATATTTTTGCTTCTGAAGTTTGTATTTTTAAACGGTGTGTGAAAACTCAGTTGTCTTTCTGAATGAACACATTAATTCCACACATTTTGTAGAAGATTTCTGGGAACGAGTTAATAGGAATGCATCTGAGACCCTAGAGTTTAAAAGTGTCTAGGTATGTCTTTTATTTTGTTAAATTATAGCTTGGGCACAATTCAGTTTAATAATTGATACAGAAAAGAACACAGTAATTTGCAGGTGGTTTCTAAAGGTGATTGCTTTAAGAAAAGACCTTTGACTCGATTATAGCTCTTTTAGTAAGTAAAATTGTATATACATATTTATAAGTGCATTGGTTTCACAATCATTTTATTTTTATTTTATACAATAAATCTAACGTTAGCCGGTCTCTTCCCTTGAAAATGCCTCTGATGAAGGTTAAAAGTATAACTTCTGATTGCCACTGGCCCTCTGACCCTCTAAAGGAAGGTCAGCTGTGGGTCATAATGCATATTACAGGAACAGCCAACTTGTCTAGAGAAAGATACATGTAATGTTTAGTTAATGCGTGTGAAGAACGATAAACCTAAGTCGGATACATCAAAGACAAATGTTTATTGCAACCATGTTTTATCTCTCCTGATGATTGAAGGGTGAATGAAAAAGAGGAAGAATGAGTAGAATACGTTTTTAATAAGATCAGTGAGTTAGATGTTAAAGAAGAACATAAGAGAAACCAAAGAAAAAATTAAAACACGTGAATTAATTTATAAAACTGTTCATTCCAAATCTTTGCCTCAGCTGGCTTCTAGCTTCGCTTTGACTTCGTGGGCATATAACATGGCGTCCTGGTTTGGTCCTGGAGTGTGCCCCCAAAAGCCTACTGTTCCTATGGATACTGTGTAGGGTTGGGGGGGTGGGGGCCTGGTTGGAAGGGGCAGAGGCATGGACTTGACCTGGAGGGGCATGAGCTGGTTCCTCCCTCCCCCCATTCTGTCTCTTCCACCGTGACATAAGGATCTCTGACACTGGAGCCCTGCCTCTGGCCCTGCCCCCGCTCCAGCCCCACCATGTGCCCCACCATTTTCCAGCCGCTGACTTGTAACTAGACTGCGACATTCTGAAACTGTGAGCTACAGTAAATCTGTCCTCCCTAAGTTGTGGCTGTTTGGTATTGAGTCGCAGCGGTGAGAAGTAGCTGACACACATGGCATATGAGTTGTGGTCTCACCCCTATGTGCCTCTCCCTCCTCTGTCAGGCACTTGGTTCTTCCCCAACTGTGGGTCAGCCCCAGGGAGACATCTGGAATCCAGGCAGCTGCCTTTGCTGGTCTCTGCTTGCTTCTATAATAACCCACCCGGATTCTTAGCCTCTGCCAGTCTTTCTGGTGCTGTGGCATCGGGAAAAGGAGAAGGAGTTTATGAAACCCATATTTACTCAGCATCTTCACTATGAGTAGAGTTTTAAAGAACCCAAGACCTCCCCTGTGGGAAGCCAAATGCTTTATTTCAGAAGTGGTGCCTGTGCGCATGCACGCAGGTGTGCAGGGGCGGGGACTGTGGTGCCACAGATCAACACTGGTCCTTCAGGCTCTGGGGGCCTGGGTGACTGCCCCTGCTGTTCTTGCTTTCTCATTTCTACTCTCCAGACCTTTTCTGTAATTCCCTTTCCCTACTTGCTGCAGTCTAAAGGGTTTTTCTTTTACTTTTGGCGTTTTTCTACAGACAGATAACTTTTTTAAAAGACAGAAACACAAATCTGGGGGCAGTTGCCGCTGCCTCAGAGAGCTGGAAACGCCCTCCTATGGCGTCTGTCAGACTCTCCTCCCCAGACACTTGTATGTCTGATTCCATCAGTAGGTCAGGCTGCAGGATCATTTCTTCAATTCATTCCTCTTCCCTGAAATATCATGGGCGGAAGATGCATTTTGGGAAAAACAGAAGAATCCCTTTGTTGGTACTGGAGCAGTCTACAAAGCTCACACCAAGGAAATTCGATGAGGAAGCTGCTCCAGGGAGCAGTCGTTGTCAGCCCCCAGGCCACTGTTTTCCTCTGTAGCAACGATTAGCAAAAATTATAATCCAATCACATAAGCAGTTCTTGGAGTTAGCTGATAGGTGTTCTGTTAATGTATCTAACGCTAACCGAACATTAGTGCTGAATACCTGTGATGATAGCTTTTGGGAATTTCAAAGATGTAAAGCATGAAATATTTTAATACTTTTAATGGAAGCATTATTTTATGTAGGTCCCTGCACAGAAATAATTATAAAGTTACCTGTATTTGAGATGGATGGATCTTTAGTGTTCTGAAGAACTGTCGACTTTATCAGATTCAAGTTTGCCAGTGGGAGAGTTTGCGATAAACATTCATGTTTCCAAGGCCTTTCCTCTGTAGAAGAGGATAACAATCTGGCAACTAGCAATGCATTACATTAAATTAACTTAGCTGGGTCATGGAGACTGTCGTTAGAAAAATTTCATCCCTTCTTCTCTACCTGCTTTACTTCCCTTTATCACATATTTTATCAACATTTCATTTTCATCACAGAAAAATCCATACCAGTAAGTTTTTGAATACCAATATAAAATACTGAAAATTGACCCAAACTGATTTTAAGGAATTAACTTAAATCACATACTAATAGATATTGATATTCTATTATTGACAAGATAAATCAAGTGTTAGCTTCAAATAACCTAGTCCTTAATATTGTCTTTTTCTTGGAGTTTTGTATCCATTCTGTATTTATTTGCTTTTATTTTGAAAAATGCAGTGATAGTATTTTCAATAATCTGAATGAAACCACATGAATATTCCTGTAAGTTACCTAATCACATATTTTTACCTGTTGCAGATGCTCAAGATTTTGAATTATTGCAATATTTATTTATAAGTTATATTCCTAAGTACTGAATGTTCCCATAAACACTGATTAGCTGACATATAGTTACTCAGTTCTTAAATCCAGAATTAATTTTAATGCAAACCTCAACATGACTTCTGTACACTTTCACATTTCATGCCTACGCAGAACGATGTTCAAAAAAAAAATGTTTGTTTTCAACTGAGATGAACAACTTGCTGGTCACACACCATGACAAATACATGCCGGGTATTATAAAAATGAGTAGAAATTAAACATCTACAAGTGATTCCAGAAAACTGTCTAAGGTGATATAGAGACCCAGTCCTCCAGACACCTTCATTGTAGAGATGTACGATGTAGGAGCCTCCGGGAGAAGGTGACGCCGATGTGGGCAGGTGTGTCTGGGATGGCCTTTGACTTCAGAACTTGTATTAGGCAAAAATGATGGTAGTCACAGAACTATTTGACAGAGTTGAGGGTAGGAACTGGAAGAGGTGCCTTTAAGGCCAGGAAGAGACGCAGGTGGGAGGGACCCCAAGACAAGCCTGGCTGAGTACCCATCTTACCTATTCCCAACTTCAGTGTTCTTCTAAGAAATTTAATGCTTATTGAAGTATTTTATACATGTAAATAATACATAAGATGAATTTGTATGGCAAGACTGGTCAAACATCCCATTTTGCACCACTGAGCTGTGGAAGTAGGTCATCACCAATGAACTGAGGCCTCCTACTGCGCACCCTTCTCCAACTTGTGCTCTCTTCTGTGTTTCTTACAAAACCACTCTTTTTCGGCCTATGTTCTGTGTTGTGGTTTACTGTACATGAATGCATCTGTAGAGTAAGTAGTTTTATATGTTTGTGAAGGTTGTTTATAAGAAATCGCAGTTTTTTTTCTTCAAACCTAACATAATTTTCCTGAGATTTATTAATTTGCATAGTGGTACTTCATTATACTTCATTTTCACTACTATGAAATATTCCATCCCACGGTATTCT
>PVKB01002087.1:139002-321505 GCA_004027205.1 Ctenodactylus gundi
TTTTTTTTTTTTTTTTTTTTTTTTTTTTTTTTTTTTTTTTTTTTTTTTTTTTTTTTTTTTTTTTTTTTTTTTTTTTTTTTTTTTTTTTTTTTTTTTTTGCACAGTCTGTGATACAGAGGAGCAACTGTTCCTCTGGGGAAAATACTTAGTCATTGAAAAGAATAGTCAGTGGGTATGTGACTCTTCAAATAAAGTGCTGAATTATGTTGCAAAGTGGTTATGCAAATTTAAATTCACTAGTTCTGAATACTCAAGGTTCTTGATAACACGTGGAAACTATAATTGTAGTTACCTAATTTCTTCTAGCTCATAAGTATCAAATGATATCTGAAATTTATGTTTTCCTAATTACTGTTTGAGCATCCCCTCATGAGCTTATTGAGCTTTCGTGTTTTTTTTTTTTTTGAAATTATATTTCTAACAGTTGCACATTTCTGTGTTGGATTATCTTTCTCTATTGGTATGTGTGCATTCTCCATATGTCCCATATGTAATGTCCTTTGTGGGTTTTATTTTCACCATGTTGTGGGTTAACTCTTCACTTTCTCTCTCTCGTGCTCTTTAATAATAGCGATTTTAGTTTTAAAAGCTTGCTTCTCATATTCTGCCTCACAGCCTTTCTTTTACATTTTCTGTTTTCATTGCCACTTTATGCCATAAGCGGGTGTTTTCCTTCAGATCTTTCTTAGAGTTCATTTGGTCTGTTTCAAGAATATATCAATTTGTAGCATAATAGTCATTGAGTTTATCATTTTTCAAACTTTTATTTTTTATGTCCAAAACTACCTTTAAAAAATTTTATCTGGGTATTGTTGATAGTCTACTGTTCTTTATTTAAAATGTTTCCTCTTCTATTTCTCTATTTATTTAGCTATTAATTATATATTGTGTGTCAGTTAATGCCAGTGTTGGAGAATATTGAAGTTTTTGTGCATCATTGTTGACTTGGTTTCATAGCTGCATTTGGTAATGTTTGATTGAAAACCCACATTTCATTGAAATTGAACTATGAGAATTTTGAGGGTCTTGCATTGAGGACGCTGGGATTTTTAATAAAACAGACTTGTCTGTGCTTCTGGGGTACACCAGAGAGTGTTGTAAAGGACATCTGGGACTGTTTTTTACTTCATTATCTGGCCATACAGGTTAAAAGTTGGTCTTACTCTGTGTATTTGAAGGGGAGGATGTTATTATCTTTGCTATTGTTTATTTTTTAATCCTGAAAGCAGGCCATAACAGGAATGCTGCCTGTTTGTTTTCTCTGCAACAGTTACTTTTACTAAGTATGAAATTCCTTCTAGAATAAGTCCAGTTTCATAGTCTCAGTACTAGCAGTCCTTCCTTCCCACAGATACCTGCCAAAGCTTTGGCTGCCTTTTCAGTTATTTTTCCTCAGAGAAGCCCCAGCTTCAGGGTTTGCTTGCTATTCTGTTTTTCTTTTGTTAGGTCTCCTTATTATTTGGAGAGCTCAGCAGTGTGTTTACTGGTAAGTTAACCGCCGCTTGTACAGCATATCCATATCATTTGACAGGATGCGTCCTTGATTGTGTAGTCCACCAATGGTGGCAGCTCAAATCTGGCCAGGTGCATTTTGCCATCAGCAAGTAACTTCTTCATTCCGCATCTGGCAAGGGCAAAGCAGTTAAGAGGCATGGAGACAGTACAAATGGAAAATATTTACCTAAATTTCACCCAGTGGCCTTAACATTTTGTTTTCAGAAGCTGGAGATGGGGAGAGTGAGATATCAGAACTTTTTGCCTTGTCAACATCGGTGTCACCAGAGAAGCCCAGTCTTTGTCATTTGTTTATGGTGGTTCAGAACAGAATGTCCCCTCCAAGAACAGTAACATTAAAGTGGTGATGTGATCTCATGCACCACGGAGGAGAGCATGGCTTAGAAGATGAGTCTAAGAGTTGTGGGAAGTGAGGCTCTTGCAGGACTTTCAGCTTTAGACATCAACCTCATTTCCCCTACGCTGGAAGACCAGTTTCAGTTGTACAGATTGTACTGGTCCACATTATAAAGTTGTAATTTGTTATTTTCATTCTTGAAAGGTTGTATGGATTTCTCAACCATACTCAAAATGAAGGAAAGAGGGCAGAATGTAACGATAGTGTGGTCATTGGTTGTCTCTATCAGCCAAAAGGAATGGAGATCCATGGGGCAATGTGACTTTTCTGACCTGATGATGAATGAGATGATACTGTGATCCAGAGTTTTCCACCATGGGAACACTCATGTGTATGTTTTGTTTTAACTAGATAATATTCAAACTGTCTTCAAGTGTCAAATGACCAGGTTCATTTGAAGAAGGGAAATTTTAATAGAAGTGTACTTAATCTGAATTAAGATTTTTTCTTTCTGACCATCAGTGAAAGATAATTTTTCTTTGTTCCGTTTGTACCATTTTATTCCAGAACCCTAATTTAAGCCTCCATTTCCATTACCTTTTCAGGCAGGTAACTTAAAGACCACTAGATGCCTTCAACTGTGTCTTTCTCTTTGTGTTTTTAAAAAATGCAAAGAGATTAATAAAATGGGAGGATAACACCTATACCAATTTCTAAATGGTCTAAATCATTATTCCTCGTATTTATGGCTTCTGAAATGAAATTGCACCAATTGATAATTGAGGAATATGTGTTTATTTTTACATATACTTAGATAATCATCCACATAAATATGTAACATGTTTAAAAATAAAGATAACTGCCAGAGAACTTGGTGAAGCTCTGATTTGAGTCTAATGGTTCTAATTATAGACTGAAACGTCAAGTAAAGATGAGCCATGCTGTCAGTGCAGGAGACATGAGACAGCTCTTTGCGAAAGTGTGAGGTTTGTGTTATTCCGAGGAAAACAAACAGATAGACTGCCCTAGCCACCATGAAAAGTGGAATCGACATATCAGAATGCTGCAGGTAAAAAGCCATTCTCACTTGTCATTCAGGGATATGAGTCAGCAGTATAGGGCTGTTATCAAAGAGGCGAACATGATCTGGGATCGCAGTAGCCAGGATGTAGCACACAGGAACCATGAAATAAGCCACTTGCTGTGTTCAACATTGATAAGACCTGTATTAGAGTCTAGTTTTCAGCTTCATATTTTAAGCACAGTATTAGGGAATTGGAGATGGGCTAAAAAACATGATTTGAAAATGAAAAACTTATCTATGCTGAGAATTGAAAGAAAGTAGAGTTCTTCATAGTTAAGGGAAAGCTATGGGTGGCCAAGACATAGCTCCGAGTGGTACCCTGTCTAGAAAGGAGTTAGGACCCACATTTAAATTTTAAAATGAAATTCTTAGCTCTAGAAAAATGTCATGATACCATGCCTGGCTGCCATGTCCTCCTTCTCAAATCTAGCATTTGCTTATTATAAACTTCTGTGGTACAAGAGCATGATGTCAAACTTTGGGATAACTTTTTGGGGGATTAAGGACAAAAGATGCATAAATGTAATTCTGTAGTCTGCAGTGAACGATTTTTCTTAATATCTTGTAGGGAACTTCTGGGGCAGTTCACCGAGTGACCAATCTGAAGTTAAAAGTGAGAGTGGCCTGAGACGATGCAGGAAGACTAATAGAAGGCAAAAGATAAAGATCTGTCTAGGGAGAACTTAGGGAGGGTCATAAAGCAGGCAGAGACCATAGTTCTTGGCAGGATATGGTGGGATGGTCACTGAGAAAGTGCAGTGACTAACACATCATATCATAGACCAGGAAGAAAATCAGTTGTTTCCTATTACTGCTGTAACAAATTACCACAACCTAGTAGGTTAAAATAATAAATTTTTAATTTATAATTCTGGATGTCAGATGTCTGAAGTGGGTTTCAGTAGGCTGAAGTCAAGGTGTTTGCAGGGCTGCACTCCCTCTAGACATGGTAGGAGAGAATTGTTCCTCTCCTAGCTCCTAGAAACTGGTCACATTCTTTGCTTCTTAGTCCCCATCTACCTTTAAAACTAGCAGCAACTCGTCAAGAGTTTCTCACACAGAATCTTTCTGACTTTTCTGCTTGTCTCTTAAGGTCCTTAGTGATTACACTGAGCCCATCTGGATAATGCAGGATGATATTCCCTTTTAAATCCTTAACCTAATCACATCTGGAGAAATCTCTTTTTCTGTATAAGGTTGCCTATCCAAATGTGCTGGGATAAAAAAACAGGCATCTTGGAGAAAGTGAGCTTGGTTTGTGTTTATAATCTTGACAACAGGCTGGCAATTTGGCATCTGATTTTGGTGACAGAGACTTGGGTTGTGGTTAAGTTGATGTTGAAGTCATGTAAAAATGGGTCAAAAAAAGGAGCAGAAAATAAAAAGTTACTATTACATTTTCTTATTAGCAGAGCGCTGGGTGTGTTAACTTCTTGGGCTCACTTGGTTCAGAATGAATCAAAAATTTGTAAGGTCACTAGATTCCATTGTTTTTGAAATTGTACTCGGATAACAAATTTTTGTTGCAAATCTGTTTCCTGAAATCTGTATGAATAGCGGTTGGAATATGGCTTTTTGTAGCTCTCTGGCCTAGTAAAAATGCCTGGGGTCAAGTGTCAGAGTCTCTGTTGTATTAATCTTTTCTTCCTTGCAAGATTTTAGATGCATTTTTTTAGGACTGTTGACTCTGCTGCACATAACAAATGACACATACATTTTGAAACTCAACATTATGACCGTCTTATGAGCTTGTATGTTTTCAGTGAAATTTTAGAACATAGATTGTTATTAGTGCTATATGAAAATGCAGAAATGGATGAGTATGTATAGGGAGGGGTGTGTGTGTGTGTGTGTGTGTGTGTGTGTGTGTGTGTGTGTGTATTTGTGTTGTTCTTACTTCCAAATAGCAAATCAAATGAAGCCACAGTTCTATCTTGACTCCTTCACCCATCACCTCCTTGACCGGAGTAGCTGCTTTTGTCCTTTACAGTTCCTTTTGTTGTTAGTATTCACTGGTTGAAACTAATTCACCTTTCTTGGTCTGTTGCTTGAGCATGCTTCAAGATGCCATGGCGCTGGCTGCAAGATGATGGTGGAGATGGCATGGCTGCTCCTTGTTGTTCAAACTCTACCTTGCCATTCTATGCAGAGAAGTAACATTCTAAGGAAAGACAGTATTCACAAGTCTTCAATGTGCTTTTTATTTTACATATGATATGTATTTTTATATGTTCATGCAGCAAAATATGGAGTGAATGGAATGCAGAAATACCTAAAATATGGGCCCTAAAAAACCTAAAAAAAAAAAAAAACTAAAAGCAGTAGTAACTAATAGGAGAGGTAGAGCCCTTATGCAAATATTTTTCATATAGAATTAGATGTACTTTTGACCCAGCTATATCTCTTCTAGGAATCTTCCCAAAAGAGTTAAAATTATCATCATCCAACAATAATACAGTAACACACACACACACACACACACACACACACACACACACACACACACTCATGTTTATAGAAGCACAACTCATAATAGCTAAATCTTGAAAGCAGCCAAAATGTCCACCAATAGATGAGTGGACAAGGAAGATACGGTATATTTACAGAATGGAATACTACTCTACCTCTATCAAAATGAAACATAAATTTGAGTAATGTTTTGAAAAATGAATGGACTTTGAAGCTATCACACTTAGCAAAATGAATCAGACGCAGAAGATTAAATATTACATGGTTTCTCCAATACGAGAAAACCAAACTATCAAACAGTAAAAGAGTAAAATAAAAATAAAAACAAAAAGGTGGGAGAAAATAGGAAGCTAGGCTTGTGGAGAGAGAAAAGAAATATGGGGGAGTGAGAGGGTGAGAAGGGGAAAGGGAAGGAAAAATGACCAAGATGTTCTGTGTATATGTAAGAGCTTCTCAATTCATATGTATTAAAAATATGTGCTAATGAAAAGGATAATTTTTGGCAAAAAAAGAATTAGAGAAAACATGTTGATTGCTCAAAAGTAGTGAGGTTCCTGATAGTGGAAAGAACCTAGGAATTTTTAATGATTTAATATTTATATTGTTTTTTATGGGGAATATTTTGAACAGGGAAGAAGTTTGAGCAGATAGTGTTTTGAATATAGACACAAAACTCAAAATGAAAAAGGTCAAGATAGGAAATACTGTGAGCACAGAGAAAACTGGATGGCCTACCCTTGAAAAAACAAGGAATAATTAGGAATAATCTAACCCTGTATTATAAAGACAGAAATTTGATGTCAGTAGATTTATTTCAACTTGTTCCCTTTTTCTTGTTTATATTTGTAAATATAGTTATGGCACACTAATTGTTACTGGGCTCGTTTGTCAATATGTAGCTTAGGATTTTAGCACTGCTATTTCTAAATGGATTTGCTGTGTCATTTTATGTTGAGGGCAGTCTGTCAGTTTTTGGTATCAATATTGTTACTGCTTTGTAAAAAGAACTTGGAAACTTTCCTCTTATTTCCCTTGTGCTCTGGAAGTTTTAATGGTCTTGGAATTATGCGTTATTTTAGAGGCTTGTGAAGTTGAATGCATTTGTACATGTGTCCAGTTATGGGAATAACTAATATTTTCCTTCATTTTGGTGGCTGCTAGCCTGCTGTAGATAGTAGCTTGATATACCATGTTTTCTATAAAATTATTTCTTTCTTCCCGGCTTTGAAACTTATTTGCAGGGAAGTGAGCAAAGAAATTATTTGTGATTTTTTAAAACAGTGTTTTCTATATAGGCATTATTCACTAATTTTTATTTTTGATAATTGCATTGGCTTCCTTTCTCAACCTTCATCATTTAGCTACTGTGTGTGTCTCTCTCCAGAAGCTAACTGCAAGCACCAGCTTTTCAATTTTATTAATTATCTATGCTTCTTTTTTCCAATTAATTTATATATATGCTATTTTTCTATATTTTTTGTTTATTTTAAGTCTGTAAATTGTATGCCTGTTGTATTTTGTACTCTCTCATGTTGTTACTTTACTGAATAAATGAATTTTTTTTCAGAATGACTTCAGCTGTCCATAGACTTTAAAATAGACTTTTTTCTAGATATTAATATTTTCCTTTGATCTTAACATTTTGAGGGCAATTTAAAAATTTGAGATGCTTGAACGTGTTCTTTTCTATTTTTGTTAGTAATTGATGATGCTTTTTTCACATTGTGATGGGATGTGAGAATGTTTTCTACACTTTCCTGTTTAGAGAATATATTGATGTATTATTTGTGGCATAATACATTGTCAAATTTTGTGCCCGGTTGGTGGCTATTAGAAAAGAAGGTATTTTCTGTTTGGAGGATGCAGATATAATATACGATATGGCTGCATGTGTGTGTGTGTGTGTGTGTGTGTGTGTGTGTGTAGAAATGCATATAGATCATATTAACATGATCACAATTTTATTTATATTATTTATAAATTCCAAATCATTACCTCTTGTCCATTGATTTATTGTGAGTAAAATGATAAATAATTTCCTGCTGTTAATTGATGTCTGTCTTTGATCCTGAGTCTCTTTCTGAAGATTTTCAGTGGAATAATTCCTTCTTCTGCATAGTTGTTACATGCACTGTGGGAGGTTTTCCAACCCTGATGTCTACACAGTAAAGGCCAGTTAAATTCTTCTCCAAGTTATTATGAGAATCAAAAACATTCCTGAGGATAGTAGGGAGAGTATCATTTGTATGAGATTTTTTTAAGAAAGTGTTTATCTTTAAGCCTTTTTTATTTCATTCACTTGATAAATTTGTATATCTACTTTAGAATTTAAAATTATTTTAGTTATGTATGAAAAATTGATCTTTTTTTTCACCCCTGAGGATAGACTGAAGCCAATGAGGTAGGTGAGAAGTAGCCATTTGAAATCCTGAAGTGCTAGAATTCTTAGGTCAAATCCACCAGCCCCTTTTTGCCAACAGTCAGGTACAAGGGCTGCATGGTAGATGAAATAACCTTAACCCTTCCAAAAACCTTAAAATAAATTTCTGTCTCACATTTCAACACCGTGTCCTAGCTTTTATTACCACCTGCTGCAGTTAATCTCCCGAAGGGCACACTCTATTATTACATTGGCAAGTTCTTGAATGTAAATATGGCTTACTAAATAACATCTATATATGTAAATTATAAACTTAACATTCAAAATTGAATGCATTAAAACTCAAGTAAATTTTTGTACATCAAGCAGAAAAAAAAATCAGAATTCTTTTGAGAGGTGGTAGAACTTTAAAAATAAACTCTGAAGTTCTTTGAGCTCAAAATGAGCTTACTCAAAATTATGTGCTAACAGTGCTGAGCATAACAATTATGAAGTAACTTTTGGCTAGCTCATCAGAATTTGAAATACCCACCCCCAATGTGTGTAAAGGATTTGAAACAGCTTAACTGAGGCTGACACACACTGACATCAAAGTGTTTGTAGGAAGGTTGAAAATGACTTTCACAGTACAGAAAGGAGAATATGTGTATATTTTTAGGTATTCACCTGAGCATACAAGACCTGTTCTTATTATAGCTATTTCTGGTCAGCACTTGAAAGTACGTCACAGAGAAGCTGTTCCAGATCTATCACGGGTGAAAAGTTGTATGATGTCTCTGAATACACTGTAAAATTACTTGCTTGTGGCAAAGGGTCCACTATTATTTACAAGAAGAAGAAGGAGGAGGAGGAGGAAGAAGAGGAGGAGGAGGAGGAGGAGAAGAAGATGATCAACTGACCATGCACATTAGGTTGCTAGTTTTTTTGAGAATTAGAAATAATAACATCAAATTAACATGAAGAGTAATATAGAATACTACTTAAGTGATTTTTTGGTGATTATAATTTTATATATCTCAAGGATATGATTATCCCATGTTATGTCCTTTATGGTAGATTTTAAAGCCCTGACTCATTCAGAACCTGGACTTAGATTTCTGGGGTCTTCTCTCCTTTTAGAGAGGCAGGTGTACTTGGTTCAGGTTGACATACCTGTGCGTGTGTAGCTCCCATTACTCTGCTCCTACCCTCCTCTGGCTACAGCGGTGGTCACCTAGTTGAGCACCTTGACCTTTCACCACTTGAGGGCCCCTTTGGGAGAGGTTGACTGGTTGCCAGGTTCCTCTGCCTCTATCTGCAGGAAGATGTGGACTTTTTGAAGTTGTATAAATTTAAATTCATTTTTCCAGTTAAAAATTATACTGCTTTTGTTTTGTTTTGTATGGCTTTCTAGATTTTTTGGAGATCTCAAGCTATTTGCAACTTCTGTTCTGTACACTTGCCTTGAGTTCTGTTCATCATGGACCCCCTAAGCCTGGTCTCCGAACTCCCATTCCAGTTCCCACGACCTTTCACCCCTCATTGCTTGGAATCTTGTGGTGAGGCTGGGCACACAGAAACCAAATGTAGTAGGTCAATAGGAAGAATTTCAGACAAAAATAGTCAAAATGCATTAACTGCATATTGAAGGCTGAAAGGCTCAGGTGTTCTCACCTGGGAATTGTGTGTGATTTTTTTTAGCCTCAGTTTACAGTGTTCATGTCATCTTAGGATCTTGGGTAGAAGAAGTAAGAAGGGTGATATTGAACTTTATTTAATATAAATGGTTCATTGATGCATGGATTCCTTCCAGTATTGCTGGTAAAGAGCATAATTGAGTCTCTGTTTCAATATCTCTGAATATGCATGCATATTTACTCCTAAAACATCTGTTCCTTTTTGAGGGTAGAACATAGTACATTTGTTAAGCTCCTATTCCTCCTTTGTAACTTCACCCTGTAATGAGGTGTAATTATCAAGTGTTCACTAGATCCCAAGCACAGTTCTGTACACTTTAGTCTTTAAGCTATTATTTGGCATAGCTGATACTAAGCATTTGATTTTACTGATGGGAAAACCAACTCCTAGGCATGTTAAGTAGCTTTTCTGAGGTAACACAACTTTCTATGAACCACTGGTAGAACAAATGGGAAAAAGAATTAAGTCAGATGATAATATTTAATGTCTTATTCATCTTCAATTCAAAAAGGGCTGGACTGGATGTGTGACTCACTCATTAGGTCACTGGTGTAAGAAGCACAGGGACCTGGGTTCAATCCTGTAGCACTACATAATAACTGGTTTTGAAGATGCGTACCTATAATCCCAGCACTCAGGAGGTTGAGGCAGAAGGGTTGCTGTGAGTTTAAGGCCAGCCTGGGCTACGTGGTAAGTTCAGGACCAGCCTGGACTACAGAGCAAGACCCTGTTACAAAATGAATGAATGAATGAATGAATGAATGAATGAATAAATAAATAAAAATAAAGAGGAACCTAATAAGGATGGCACCTAAGAGGTGTTACAGAGAAAGCAGTGAACAAGACAGACCACTCATACTGTAATAAATCTTAGGGACAGGAGAACATAAACAGCAAAGTGCACAGACAGTGAAGGAGAAAGTGACACACAGCAACCAGAAGGGAATAGAGCAAGGGGGTTTGATTGTACCTCTCGAGTGATGCTACTTTTGATAGGAAGATCCTTCTGAGAAGATAACATTTGAACCGAAGAAGAATATTTGGTATTTAATTTACTATTAGGGACTAGAAATAATTTTTTTTCAATCGTGTCCTAAGTTTTGGAAACAAAATCCTCCTGGGACATAAATACATTTTATCCAAGTTTCCTCGTATTTTTTCTAGTCAAGAAAAATAATTGCATTTGAGTCAGCTCTTAGGTAAGATAAATTTTTATTTTTTTTATTTTTTTTTCTGCCACGGGAGAAGCCAGTTAATCTCATCCACCTTCCCGCTGGTCCCATGATTTGATGACTTCTTGGTCTTGGCTAATTGTGTTCATGTCTGCATATGTTCCTGGGGTCAGAAACGTGCTGGTTTTCAATGGCTGCCGTCGGGAGTCAGGTACAAGTCCCACTGCACCTAGCTCTTTGCCCCCCCCCCCTTTATTCTCTCTATTTACATCTAATTACTTCATGCACATCTTTTACTAGATGTGGTGGTTTGGATCTGGAGCGCCCCCAAAAGCCTCGTGTACCTGTGGATACTATGAACTGCTGGGAGGTGGGGCCTGGCTAGAAGGGGCAGACGCTAAGAGCTCGACTTGAGGGATGTATGCTGGTTCCACACTCCCTCCAAGACTGGCCTCTGCCATGCTGCTGTGAGGATTGTCTCCCGGAGCACTGGCTCCAGCTCTGGCTGTAGCTAAGGCCACGCCATGTGATTCCATCATTTTCCAGCCACCCACCTGTGAATGGACTGTGACTTTCTGAAACTGTAAGCTTACATAAATCATTCCTCCCTAAAGTTGTGGAGATTGGGTATTGAATCACTGTGATGAAAAAGTGACTAAGACACTAGATTGCCCTAGCATGGTTCCAATCTTTAGTCCCCATTTCCCTTTCTCTAGTTCCTCATGGCACACAACTCTTTATTCAATGAATTTTGTGATTGTAGATAGCTACATAACTGTGACTCTAATGATTCAGGCTTTGCTCTGTAAGAACTTTCAATTAGAATAGGGACAAGGAAGTAGATAGTTGCCAGTTACTGGAGAATGCCAAGGCTTCGAGAAGTCACGTGGGGATACTGCCAATGAGCTTTCTGTCTGAGATTCTTCTTCCATAGTTTGCATGTTGAAAACAAAATGAACTAATTAAAAAACCTACTCAGTTTTGAAAACTTGGCCAACATAGCTCCCAGTTTATCCTTTCAAGCTTTTGCTGGTGCCCACTTTGCTTAGACATATCTCCCACTTGCCCTTGTGTTCCTCATCAGCAGCTGTGACTGGAGTGGCTCTGTGCAAATGCCACTGATGCTTTACGGCACTCTCTTACCTTCATACTTCTCAGCTATTCTGAGGCCCCTGAGGTCAGAGTCCAGGGACTATGGTTCATTATTATTATTATTATTATTATTATTATTATTATTATTATTGAGCTGAAATTCATGTAACATAACATCAACTGACTTAAGCTGAACAATTCAGTGATATTTAATACATTTATGATGTATATGACAATTACTCCTATTAAGTTCCAGAATCTTCCTACCCCCAGAAGGAACCTGGTTTGCAGTTCCTCTCTATTCCTCCCTCTCCAGGCCCCTGGACACTGCTTCTTGTTGAATCTGTGTCCTTGTCACCTTGAATAGTACCTAGTTTGGAATAAGCACATACTACTTTTTGACTGGAATAATGAATGAATTAAAAATTCTGAAAGAGGAAGAGCTACTGTTACTTAAGTTGCTTTATTCACCCATACTTTCTTAGACTAGCCACGGGTGCCAGACAGAGTGCTGGGCACAAAACAGCCCAGTGAAACAAACATGTTTGTCTACCATTGGTGAGCTTGTAATCCAACCCTGGGCTGGCCGGCAGAATGTGGCATGGTTCACATGTGGAATTTAAACTTTCTTGTAGCCATCTGTGCTATTTCTTATTGTTCTGTTGCTGTTGTTACAATTACCAAAGGCAGGTGGCTTAAAATAACCTAAATTTGTTCTCTATAGTACGAAGATTCTAAAGACTCATAGTGGCCTCACTGGGCTAGAATCTAGGTGCCGGAAGGAGTAGATTCCTTATGGAGCAGGTCAGTCTAAGTCTCCAAATCCCATGTGGGTTACATGAAAGTGGACCTCGGTTCGAACCAGGTACATTTTCAGTGCATGTGTGGCTTGTGTCCTCTTATTGATCAGCAGAGGTCTTGGGGTATAGAGAGATATTGAGAAAGTAATTACAATTGTGGTATGTGTCACGAAAAAAGTATAGGGTCCTTTAAGATTATACTGTAGGGCATCTGGCCTCATTGTGAAGTGTGGGGAGATTTCCAGAAGAAAATGGGAACTTGAGAGGCAAGAGGATTAGATCTTAAAATCAGAGGGACAGAGTTCATGTTTCCAGATTAAAACCCTTAGATATCTCCTGTGGCTTATTTCTGAAGTCCCTGTTAGGGATTCAATATGCATCTGATCTCAAGATGATGGGACTGACTATGCGTTTCTTAGACACTTTCTCTGGCTGTTTGTCATATCCTGTTTTCTTCATTTTTTAATTCTCAATATGTCTCTTTGACTTTTATTTTTAGTTAAAGAAAAGAATGGCAGCAATGGATATTGAACCCATGGCCTTTGCCCTGAACTTTATTCCCAGCTCAGTTTTAATTTTTAATTTGAGATAGGATCTCACTAAGTTGTTGAGTTGCCCAGGCTGGTCTTGAACTTGTGATCCTCCTGCCTTAAGTTCTCAGAGTACTGGGATTGTAGGCTTGCACCCACCAGGCCTGGCTAAAGAGTATTCTTTGATGCATTAGTTTCTATCACAAGTTTCCCATTAGACTACAGGGTCAGCACATTTCAACAGAAGCAAATTATTATATTTTTGCTTATTTTTAGCAACATATATTACCATATATTTCCAGAATGTATTTTCATAGATCCTGTTCTGGCAAATAGGGACCTCCTAGATACAGTCAAGGTTTGACGCCAGGCCACATCACTCCGTCACCTGTGTGAGTCCACGTCCCTGAAGAACCTGGAGAAAGATGTCAAAGGATCAGGCAGGTGATGAGAACCACAGCTGGGAATTTTGCTAAATTACTGAGGTCTCTGTGCTTTATTCTCCAGTCTTCATTCTGTTTGGAGCAACTAGGACAGAATGTATGTAGCTTGTCAATATCTACTGTAGGAAATCATCCTGTAATATGATCCTCTCAAGAAGAGCTTAAGGATTGCAGGGCCAGGGGAAGCCAGAGGTACATCTTTGGGACAGTTTAATAAGATCGACTTCAGGAGTTGGCAGGTGGGGTGGAAGGCAGCCTAGTGAAATCGGCTGTGTCGCCTGTCTCTGTCCACAGCTCAGCTGTAGCACTTCCTGTGGTCAAAAGCAGGACACAGAACAAAACGAGAGCAGGTGCAGCGTGGCTTCCCAACAGTTTCCTGGTTTATTTTATGAAAACCACCCACCTTTGACACTCTTGCTCTAATCTTTCACCTGGTGAGCAAGTAGTGTGTATTTAATATTTGCTTCCTATTAAAGAGGTTCAGTGATATAATGTGTCAGATTCTCATCAAACTGCACTGGTTGAGGCAGTCCTGTGCAGGATGCAGCCTTCTTTAGGAAGTCTTCACGACCATTTGTTTTCATTGAAATTAAATATTAAAGGGACCGGCAGTGCACCACTCATCTCACACATTTAACACTTAACACTAAGCATTCTTCATTCAAAATCTAAAATGTTGTTTAACTGTCAACGATTTAAAAATTCTGTAATGTGTAACATGAACTTTAGCCCAGTAAGCAATTACATGCAATGTGTTTCTAAGTCACCTTTGAATCTTCCCCTTGTGTCATCTCTCCAGAAATCGGTTGTTCCTTCTGGCGCTGTCCCTTTCTTCTTTGCCTGCCTCCGAAGTGGTTGAGAAGAGGCTTCTCTTGTGTCTTCTGGGTCCTATTTCTCTTCTCTGTTCCCTGACACCCTTCATTTTCATGGACTTGTTACTGTCTCACATCCCACTTTGAAGAGACTTCTGTGAAGAAAAGAAACAGAACTTAGAACCTTAACTGCTGTGTTTCCCTCTCTAGCTCATTTCAATACAATATACAGTTTCTAAAGCTTTATGCAGGTGCTGGCAGAGTGCAATTTGGTGTCTCTCAGTGCAGATCCGATTCATGGTGGGGAAATGCTGAATAATCTTGATCCTTCACACTGGTGGTTCTAGGGTGAGGCCCTGTGTGAACATCTGTGCAGCTGTTGTGGAGGTATGATCCCTACTATGATTAAATGTGTTTGTAGGAAACCAGCGGTTTCTCTTTACCCAGTACTGAAGCATGACAGATGTTTAAATAGCTCCAGTGCCCTGACTGGGACTACAATTGGAAACAAAAGTGTATGTTTCAGTCAGCAGGTAGGGTTTCAGAATTTTGAGTGTGCCTCCATCTCTGATAATTTCAGTGTATAGTGAACTGCAAAGATTAAAAACGTTGGAAGAAGCATGCATGAGGCATGCATTAAATGATCTTTATTAATGTCCTCTAAGCATTGATTTTTAACCCCCAATGCTAATTGTAGTGGATATTCATGTATTGTACATTGAAGGTGAGTTAATTGTGTGGGTATAGGTCATTGAATCCTTGGTCTGAAAGGATACTTTCCTTCATAGAACCTGCTGACAATACTGTGTGTTCACTAATTAGATGAGAAAAGCTATGTGGTAGTTCACTTTTCTAATTGTCATCTTTATAACCTTTAGGACCCCCTGCCTACCTGAAAAGTCCTTCATGTGGCCTCTTGTTTTGTTCAATCAGATTGACACATATATTATTATATTTTAAGTAGCACTTAGTCTGTCATATAGAGAATTAGCCTTGACGATTTGCAGTCCATGTTGTAATTTTGAGGAGGAAAATTGGCTAAGTGACAGGAGAAATACGACAGTTTATGAACAAAATTCTATCTGAGTTTCATTTTCTATTCTAGTCATCCATATACCTGTCAATAACCTCATTAGGTCAAGGGCTTAAAGGCATTTTGTACAGAACTGGCATATTTTTTGGTGACAGTGCACACATTTAGGCATCAGAGTAGTGATTTACTTCCTGTTCGGGGAACAGTCGTTTTCAAATACCTCTAATTTTAGCTTAAAAATTAATATCGCACAATGCATTTTGCCTCAGAACCCTTTCTGGATTGATACTGAAGTTTGGCTCACTTTTCCTATAAACCTGTAAAATCTTCAAACTTCTATCAACAGCTGTGATGATCAAATAATTGGATTAATTTCTGCAACAGAACTGGAGTTTTTGGATTATGTTCTTTATTTGTTCTTAAGTTATTAGACAGCTAAGGCAAAGCATATACTATGGGTTTGAGTCATTAAGAAATGTGTTTATCAAGAGGATAAAGTAAAAACTTGTCCATGTTCATGTTGTCTGTGGACCATGGCAGGAAACATCTGTAGCCCAGGATGGATGCTGAGGTAACACCCTTGCAGTGCTGTGTTGTTAGTCTGTGTCTGGAATTGCCCTTCACTGCTGAGAAGATTCTGGCATGAACTAGATCACCACAGCAGCAAGGCACGTGAGTGCTTGCGTGTCTTGCAGCGATGGCCATTGTACCCCATTTACTTGTGATGGGGTCAAACCTATCTGAGTTGTGAATGGTTGTGTGATAGTAAGACTTGGGAACATCTAGAAGAAAACTCAGACTAGCTCCAGAGAATTCATAAAATAGCATCTCCTAGGTACAAATAACTCTCTTGACATTATGGTAAAGAATCAGAGGAAGAGAAGGATATAGTGGTACATGAATTTCTAGTGCAGACATATTTGAGTACCTTCTCTGGTCCAGCTACCCAGAAGAGTGCTAATTCATAGAGAAGCATCACTCCTGTGAAAGGAGAAGTCACCAAGATAAGAAAAATAGCATGAGGACATGGGACCGTGACATTCACTGAGTCCTAGTCCCCAGCAGTCATTAGCATGCAAGCCTGCTATTAACTTTCCATGTGATAGGTCATTTCCTTGACCATGCAGAAGCCTTCGGAGCATAGTAGCAGTGAATATCACACAAGTTATTGTTTCTTTCTGGAATGCCTTATATTTTTAGTACCAATGAGATCTTTTCTGTCCCCATGTGCCTCTAAAAATTTAAAAAGAATCAAAGAATGCATAATTTATATCTGTCCCAGAGGTAACAGAGTGACTCAATGATATCTGTGAAGGGAAGATTTAAATTTCATGTCTCATGCAAGAGGTGATTTTTATGTGAAAACTTCAAGAACTGGCCTCAGGGATAACCAGATAATTATCCCTCTAACAGCAGAAATAGATTCCAAGGGGATTATAGCTGAAAGCTGTGGTGGATCAGCTGTGCCCTTGTGAATTGTGGTTGCCACAACAGAACACATAGCAACTGATGCAGTGCACAGAGCAGACCTTTCCTCTCCCTCTAGAGAGCGCCACTAGAGACCTTGTGGGTCTCAGAAGGCAGGTGAGCAGAAATTTCCTGTGGAAGAATTCAGGGCAAGTCTGAGTGACATTTCTGTTTACAACAGGAAAAAACAAAAAAAGCTCTCTCCAGTCTGGTCCCCTGGGTGCTCACTGATGAATCCAATGAAATTCGTTGGTCCTTGAGCCATCAACACCAGCACCATGACTGCCCTGGGTCACCACAGTGATCAAATGCTCAGGGCTTAGAACCTTTTTACCTGTGCTGCTTGGTATATGCAACTCTAGATTTGGAAAGGTCTTACTCTGTCTCTGGGGCAAAGTGGGAAAATAATATATTCTAGTGTCCTCAGCCTAGGTAGAAGCCTCTGGTTTGTTCTCTGAGACAAATGATTTTTAGTATTTGCTTTTAAGTATTTTGTGGTTATTAATTTTATGGGAAATTTCAGGGCAAAGACACAAAAAGATTACAATCTGGTGTGAAAAGAGGTTTAAGTAAGCAAAGAGGAGATAGAGGAATTGAAGACGGGTGCTTTTTGAATCTGAACCTGATTTTCTATTTTGTTTATCTCTGTGTAATATATATTTATTATGTATATACATACATATGCACACACACGTTTATATAATATACATACATATATATATACTCACACATATATGTTACCTATCTATGTATTTATTTATACATGCAGTGTTTTTCTTCAGAAACTGCTCTTGAATCCTTTGGTCTCTACTTTGTCTTCACCCTAGGAGAGTTTTCTGCTTTTGAGCCTGTCAACTGCCTGTTCCAGCTCCAAATTTTCTCTGCCTTTTATTCCTAAGATGTGTCTGCCCCCTTGATCCTCCTTCTTGTCTAATGTGCACATGTACACAAAGCAAACAAGTGATTAGAAGCTGCTGGGAAGGGACTTCAGAGATTATCCTCTTCAACCCCTTCATCTCTCAAATAAGAAATTGGAGACCTTGAATTTCTTTATCTTCTCTTCTTAGCAGTCTCCTTGAAAAATAGTTTTAAGGTTTTAAGGCAGTAATAATTAAGCACAGATTATCCCTTGAGTTCAGATCTAGCTGAGAAGTAAATATAGGTGTCAGACAAAAGAAGTGCATGCAGTGAGCTTTATTAGCAATATGGCTGAATTGGGACTCACATCTGGGTCCAACTCACATCTGGGTCCACACAAGCTCTTTAACACAGACTCTTCTTTTGTAAACTGACCCCTCAGCCATGGGCTGAGCTACAAAGTCAAAGTCCTTCCTGTGGACTGCGCTGTGGCAGCCTGTTCAAGACAGGACAGAAAAGGGAATCAATCCTGTGCCTCTTAGAAAGGCAAAGGAGGGAGGTGATGAACTGGACAAACCCAGTGCCTTTTCCCAAACTAAGAAGTCAATGCTCCTTTCTGAGGAGAGGTGAATGAGCAGGCAGGAACTGTGTCCTTTTATAAAGTTGGTGCCTCTTCCCCTTTTGGACATATGAACAATGCAGGGGACAGCCATCATCAACAATAAGGATTGTAGGAGCATTTTCCTAAGGAAGCCTTGCCCAGAACATAAAATGCATCGAGTGTTGCTGTGGAACCACGAGGCTCCTTCTGGCCTTGCTCATTTGCAAATTCTTTTCACCACACTTGTCCCTGTGTTTTCTTCCACGTCCCACCCAGTGGCTCTGGAGGGCTTCCTGCTCAGCCAGGGCTTCTGTGATGAGTCTGAATGGAAGGCATTCATTTGTTCTCACTGATGGGTTGTTCCTGGTCATGTCCCTCTATAAAAAATTGCTCTCAATGAATTCTGGCTCTCCCTTGCATAATCTTCACCCTAAAGTGTGAAAAAAAAAATCCATCATTACTGTTCGGTTTTGATCACCATTGACCATTGGGAGACTCTAACGTGATTGATCTCTTGGTATTTTTACCTCTCTGTGCTGTGGTCTTCTAGGTTCTTCCTCTAATTTTTTCCCCTCATGTTTCTATTTCTGTGTTCTTCACTGGTCTTTGAATTGTGAACCAAATTTTAGGTAAACTATATCACTATTTTCTCTTTCTCTTGTCTTTCTTAAATATTCTTTTTTATTTATGGTTTCTACTTTTTTTCCTATGTATTAATGGCTCCCCAATGTCTGTCTTTAGCCCTTTGTCTAGCCGTAAGCTCAGATATGCCCATTTTCTCATTCCTTCTAGGTGTATCTAACTGGGAAATTGAAATTTAAAATCTCCAAACAAAACACATGTATGCCTCAAAGGGAAATTTGCTTCTGATTTTTTTCTTAGGTAATGTTACCACTATTCTGTCCCAAGTGGAAGACCTCAAAGTTATCCTCGATTAGATTCAACATGTCCAAATTGAACCAAGTGCTAAGCAAACAGACACAGATGATGGCAAGACTTTCTTCTCACAACTAGGTCTTAGGTATTAGTTTCAACTAATTAAGGAAGCATATAGTTGGTGCAGCTGTAGAAATGCTTATGGGAAAAGTATAGAGCTGTTCCAAATAAGGGAATCATGATTTTTTTCCCAGAGTATGGTTTATGGTTTAGGATAATTTATGAGCTGAGTTTTCAGCTTGGAGTTTGTCAGGTAGACAAAAAGCAAGAACACTCCATGAAAAGACACAAAGCTACAGAACAACAGCATAATGTGTTGAGGGGGCTGTGAGAGGCTCGTGCTTCGAGCACAGGCCTGCTGGTGCCAAGCAGCACAGCCAGGGCCAAATGGAGAAAGGGGGTTTTGGGGGCTGGGTACTGGTAAGGACTTTGCCCTTTCTTTTCCAAGTAAAGGATTTTAATAAAGGAAGAGGCATTGTATTCTGCTATTTCTCTATGCAGTAATGCCAGGGGATCCTTCCTTTTATGAGGGTGTCACTGGGGGTGTATTTACCTACACTTGTGTGTTAAAGTGACATCAAAGTTTTCGAGAAGAAAACCATGGACTGTGAGCTAAAGCAGAGTCTGAGATACTGTTCCAGGGAAATCAAGCATGGAGACTGAGTGGTAAATTGATCAATGAAGGTGATCTGGGTGATGATTTGGTGTCTGTCTACCTACCTACTAAACATCTATTCGTCCATCCTTATGTACATCTGTCTGTCTGTCTGCCATGGTGGTTTTTATATACTTTGTGTCATGAGCCAAAAGAAAACTTAATGAGAATAAAGGACCAGGGATGGAAAGGACAAGCATGACCCAACAATGTTGTAGAAAGACAGTTTTGGTATCAATGTGCCTTAAACAGGGGTGACTGAAAGGCTAGAATTTCACTTATAGGGCTGCAGAACTGTTTCAAATCGATGATAGTGAATGGATAACTAAAAGAAACACCATATTCATATTTAAAGACATAAAGTTATTTAATTACTTCTTTATGGTACTCAACATTGAACTCAGAGCTCTCATGCCCAGCTACATTCCCAAATCTTTTTTTATTTTCTGAGGGGAGACATATTGCCCAAAATAGGATCAAACTTGGAATTCTCTTGCCTTAGCCTTTTAGAGTGCTGGGATTACAGGCATGTACAACCATGCCAACTCCATGATCTGATTATTTTTTTAAAGCTTCTTTTCTAAAGAAACTTTGGCCTTATTTTGTAAGTCGCTTACTGATGGTTTATTAAAACAGAACTATTTAACGATTACCTGCACAAGTGGAAAAAACTGGGGGTCTGGAAGACCAGCCCCATGAAGGGGACATATTATAAAATCTGTAGCTCAGACTTTTTCCCACATTGCCTGGCTCACGATTTTCCTCAAGCCAGACCTCTAGGGAGCTGGTCCCAGTAGGGAAAACTTGCATTTCTAAATAAAATCTGTTTTTTGCCGTCTATCTATTCTCATCAATAGAATGAGTTTTAAAAATTTACTGATTGTAGGAATGAAAATAATAATTACACTAAGGGACAGAAATCAACAGATTAATGTACAAACTTGAATTTTGGCAGATTGAGAAAAATATAACTCTGGAGTTTGAGGACCTATTCAAGATGAAATGATTCTAGAATTGGTGACTGTCGGGATACATTACATTCAGAGCTTTGATTTTTTTTTTTTTTTTGTGTGTGTGTGTGTGGTGCACCCTTCTCTCAACTTGCAACATAACTGGACCCATTGAAGCTCAGGAGGAGCGGGCCAGTGGAACATGTTTCTGGGACTAGGTCTTTATACTGACAGCGGTTTGGTTGCAGTGTGGTTTCCTCTGACTTAGTGGAGATGGCCAGAAGAGTTTCTGATTTTCTCCTGAGGGCATCCTATCATGATTACAGAAGACAGTGTATTTTTGGCACGCAAAAATTTTAGTGAGATTTTATTTTCTTTGTGTATATGATAGTAGAGATCAGCCTAGGACATTCCAAATGAGCTACATTATCAGCCCTTTTAAATTTTTTGTTATTTTTTATTTTGAGGAAAGGGCTTGCTAAGTTACTAAATTATCCAGGCTGGGCTCAGACATATGATCCACCAGCCTCAGCCTCCCAGAGTGCTGGGATCACAGGCCTGTGCTGCCAGGCCCAGAGGTTGCTGTGAGTTCTTAATACATGCCGCTCTCCATGGGCAGTGCACTGTACACCCACTGGATTCTTTAGAAAGTGTCATGCACAGCAGGTAAAAAGGTGGAAGCTTTCTGGATTAGCCTTTGGAAGCAAAGCATTTACCTGACATCTTCTATCAAAATATTGTGGCTGTAGTTATATACTATCCTGTGTAACTCAAGTTTATAAATAATAATGTCACTTGTCAAAGAATTGAACAAAGAGTATTATTCTTTCACAAAAAGATTCATCACCTAGGAATATTTCATATTATGTTTTGAAAGTACAATAGATGAGCATTTTTGTAGCTGGGGAGTATTTTCTGTAGTCTTTAGAGACCCAAAGTAAATATCTTTAAATGTCAGAAGGCTTTAAAACTCAAACAGGGCTGTAGGATCATTAGAGAGCAATCTGACTAGAATTCACAAATTGAAATATCCTATCATAAAGTTCATTATACATAAGAAACCAGGAAAAGTCATATGTGCAATTCAATAAACATCAAGCTCTGCTTTTTTAGCTTGTTAAATATGGAGATGTTTTAAGTCATATAATTATTCTCTCACTTATGTGCTATGATTTACAAGTCTCTCCTATAAATTCTTTTTCTCTGTCTTATAGCTGGTGGGGAGGGATCAGAGTGGGTCTGACCACTCCTCTATAAGGGCCATCTCTCTATTCTCTGGTTCCTTTCTTTTAAATTATAGACATTTTTGATTCTCATTCTTACACGTGTGTAGGATTAATTAACTAATTATTGGGCCCTATCTAGGCAGAGGTAAAATGATCTTTGAGAGTTACAATATTATTCCAAGTTATTAAAAAAATTAACAAAATGCCTCTTAGCAAGCAGTGTATTTATTGGCTATATCTTTATTCATTTTAAAATATATTAAATATTTAACATTATTACAGAAAGGCTAGATAAAAGAGACAGTAATAGAACTCATTGGACTGAAGATCACATTATCTTAAAAACAGTAATAGGTAAAATGTTAAAAATGATGATATGGAGGAAAAGCTCCTTACATTTATATAATTTTTAAATGCATTATTTTTCTAACTATTCAGTGTAGTGAATATGTTCATTTACCTCCTAGTTAAAAATTTAGCAACATAGATTTTACCCCAAGTATTCAAGCCACTAATTCTGCCATTGGGGTTAGTTTTATATTTTTTCCTCCATCTGTTTTAGTGAGTTTTCAAAAAGTTCTTGGAGAGACCAATCAGGAATTGGCATGTAGGCATTTTGTTCAAATTATGAATAAACAAATTGATTTCTTGGATGGAATACGTTTTTCCTTTGGCCCTCTCTACTTTTGGAAGGGCACATTGTTCCGCTCATTCTTATTTTAGACAATCTGGATGTGGTCACTGAAAAAATAGTAATGAGCAGTGTTGGAACATAGGACCTGCCGTATGAAACCAACTCCAATAATAATAATGGTATGCCCTTAGTTTTTATAGTAGTGTTATAATTTACAAAGTGTTTTGACAATACTTAAACTTTTCTTAAAATATCAGTATTCAGTAAATTATATTTGTTAAAGATCTATACTCTGTCATCTTGCTATCATATAATGAGATACCTGAGATAATTTATTTTTAAATTAGCTTATAAAGCTAAATTGGTGTGCAGTTTGGCTTATATTTTGGCTCATCAGTTTGGAAGTTCAAGTCTATGATTGGATGTCTCCTTTATTTTGGGCCCATTGCGAGGCAGAGCATGATGGCAGGAGTATGTGTCAGACTAAAAGTGCTCACATCACAAGCTAGGCAAAAAAAAAAAAAAAATAGAGGAAAGGATCATGATCCCATAGCCTCCTCTGGGGACATGCTTCCAATGTTCTGAAACCCTCCTAAGCAGCCCCGTTTCCTAAAGATTCCACTAATGCCCAATAGTGCCAACCTGAGCACTAAGCCTAAAACCTGGACCTTTGGGGTCATTCAACGTTCAATTGGTAGAATGTTCCTTTGCTCCTCAAAGTGAAGAAAACATATAATAGCTTTTCTTCTCTCAGTTGATATTTGTCTAGAGCCTTTATCTTTTTTTCCTTCAGAAAAAAATAGTTTTTTTTCTCAAATGAAAGCTCCTTTTGTTTTGCTGCAAATAGAAGTTTTTAAAAATGATATTCTAACAGAAGTTAGACATGGTGTTGGCACTGAGGATGACTTTATTTACATTCTCAAACCAAAACCAAAATGCATTTTTTCACCCTGGGTGGTGTTCTTGCTTAAAAAGTTCTAGTAGAATAGAATTCATATTATAGAGGAAGTATGAAATCCATTGGCTTATATATTGATAATTTACAATAACATGATTATACTTGAAATTTAAGAAAAAACTCAAAATTTATGGTCAATTTTATTTAATATTACCCTTTGCGGTTGTGGCATATTCATCCTTTTCTAGAAAGTAATATGACCTCAAGGAGAATTTTGGTCTTATTATTTTAAGAGCTAAAAAAAGTTTAGTGTCAATTATAACAGATATACTGATTTGTGCTAGCAAATTACAAATTGAAATAAATATTAACACTAACAACCACAAAGCAATTTACTTACATTTAGCGTTTGTATAAGAAAGCATAATTTTAATAGTAAAGCCGTTAAGTTGAAACTTGGCTCAAGAAAACAGAAATCTCTTAAATTTCTGTTTATAATTATCATCAATTCCAGGTTGTTTTGCTACTGTACTATGCATAGTGATTATAAAGATCAAGCATTTAAAACCAAGGTCATCAGTGAGAATAGAAAATCTCATTAAAAATTGCTGTAATAGGTGATGATCGTTTTCTACCCACCAGTGATTTTACTATCTTCCAGAGTGATCCTAAGTGACACTTATTGGGGTCGTATGGTTGTTTGTTTTATTTTGTTTTTAACATAAACTCTAAAAGGTTAGAGATGAACCACCAACTGCCCTTACTCATCTGGTCTTTTTTGCATATAAAACTACCACTTCCTGCTATCCTCAAGAGATTCTGTCTAGTCCTAATTTGAGAGTTAACTGGGAAAATAGGGGAATAAGTGACAATATCTTTCCCTTAAACTTTGCTGTCAATGACTGGAAATCTCCCAGTCCTTGTTCCCAAGTTCCCAAAATGTTTTTGAGTACTGGAGCTACCACCCCCAATTACCCTTCCTCACCACACCTTTTGTTTTCACGTGGTAAGACCCGTGACAAAGGTACAGCTCCACGTTTGGCAACATTTGTGGTCGTGGCACCAGGAACCAATCAGAAAGTTCTTTATTCCGTACAGCAGCATTTCTGTGAGGCAAATATTAGTTTTCAAAGATTTGCCTCAGAGATGAAGTTCTAGAACACAACTTAAGGATGATTGAGACTTCTCTAATAGCAGCTGGTTCATTTGTTGAGAAGGAATAAGCAAACATTGTCTTACATAAATAAACAGAAAGTTTGAGATGTTTGGGAGGTTAACTCCTTTGCTATCTGCATTTTTGAATTCCCGCCTACCCACATATACTCACATCAGTCTACTCATTGTCCCTGAGGTCACATCGTGTTTTCATTAAGGTTCTACCCCATTGAGAGAAGGCATACAACACTTGTCTTTGCTTATTTTAGGCCTCCTGCTCTAATCCTGTCTGCGCCTCGCTGTGCTTCCTGACTGCTCCTGAGGGCCTCCTTCCTCTGGAGCTGGTGATACTCTTCCATCTGTGTACAGCCTGTTGGACTTCGCCACAAGTTTATGTTGTGGTCTCCATTAATTAGTATCACAGCAGCAGGCTGCTCTGATTTAAGGCTTGCCACATTCATGCCAGATAATACTTTATGTAACTTTTTAACCCTACAGCAGTCCTAAGATGTTGCTGCTTTTGTTACTCTGACATACTGTTCCTGTCTGTATCTGGGGTCCCCAGGTGTTATCTGGCCCTGGGTAATGAGTCACCCAGAAGGGTGGGGTTTGCAACCCATTCAGCTCTGTGGCATGCTGAGCCTTCCCATGCACTCATATGTCCCAGGACAGGTGGGCTCTTTGTTGCCTGGGCTGGTGATTTGGCATTCTTTGCATGCCAGTGGCAAGTACAGGCAGTGCCCCACTCAAAGTACATCCTAGTCTGTGATAAAGGCAAGGAAAAGCATGTGAAGTCCTAGCGTAAACTGTCAGGGGTGATCCTGCAAGATACAAGAGGAATCCTAGGAATCTGCTGAATTCTTTTTGGTGATACGCTTTGTTCTGTCTCCAACTCCTCCTAGAAGTGTTAGCAGAAAGCAGTGGAATATATGAAAAGTAAAGTTTGGTTTAATAGTTGTAGAGTGACCTCCAGATGGAAAGAGCAAGAACTTACGGTCCAGATCCCTACTGAGGTTAAGACAGAGTGCAATTTGAGGATGTTTGCACTAATTTGTTCAGGTGGCCTTGTCACTTAAGACAGGCCTAACCCTCATCAGAGCACGTGATGGTTGGCAGTATGCAGTCTGTTTTTACAGTTACTGAAGCATTGCTTAAAATGCCTTCTCTTCTATAATAAGTTTGCACAACTCCTGAACAAACTAAAGCCTGCAGACAAAGGGAAATTCTGAAAGAATTTGTTATATATGTGGGAGATGATGATAAATTTCCTTGCTAATCAAGGGACTTAGGTATATCAGTCAACAACGAGTACAAACCAACAGAAATAAATACATAAAAAATATACATGCAAAGTTAAAAAATGCAATGGCTAACAAGCATTGCTTAGTTAATGAAGGAACTAGAATTAAAGTTAGGCAGGGTTTTCCAGTTGTCAGTTGAAGACAGCTGAAACAATTGAAGATAATGGTGAGCACCTATCACACTATTTGAAGGAATATATATATTGCACACATATTTTAGAAGGCTTTTTATTTCCATCTATATGCTCCACACAAACATATTTGAAAGCATATTGCATTTGTTCTTGGAAGTCAAAACTTAGAAATGGCCAGGTGTGGTGGTACAGTCGTGTAATCCAGATACTCACAGGGCTAAGGAAGAGTTCCAAGTTTAAGGGAAACTTGGACACTTTAGTGAGACCTTGTCTCAAAATAAAAATTAGAAAGGGCTGTGAACATATCTAGCACTTGCCAGGCACACATAAGCTCCTGGGTTCTATTTCTCGTACTGCCAAAATCAAACATGTGAAAGTAATCAAAAAGTTCACCAACAGCGATATAGGTGTTGCAGTGTACCTGTTCAATAGAATACAGTGTAGTCTTTAAAAAGAATAAGCCTATCTATGTCAATCATATGGAATAATGCTGCAGAGATATTATAGATAGTGTAAGAACATTTGAATGTATACACACACATACACACATATATATGGGTAAACATACCAATATATTTGCATGTGTATGCAAGGTCTGTACATGAACTTATTTATGGTCATTATCTCTGAAAAGTGGGACTGTGGTGAGAGGAAAGCTAACATTTCTTGCTTAGTTCTTTGAACTGGTTAAAACTATTAGTTTAATCATATATTACTTTTAAATAAAAAAACATAAAGTATGCTAAAGCAATTTACTAAAGGAGATTACATGTTATTATTTCTAAAAGTTCCTTTACCTGGCAATTTAGATATTTTTTCTATGGTTTATGCTGCTGGCGTATTGCAATTTCTGTTGGAAATCGAAAGTTTTCTTCATCTTCTGCTACAGACACCCTGTATTTTGCCAAGTTCCTCGGTGATGCTCAGTGCCCACTGCTGCTCTCTCCAGGGCTCCCTTTCTACCCTATTGCTTCTGACAACTAACCTGAAAGAAAAATAATTCATATGTTCTCTGTCGTTATGATTCTATTTACTTATTTATAGCTTTGAATAATTATGATTTGGGGTAATTTATATGTATCTCAAAACAACAGAAGAAACATATTTAAGTAGATGTGCCTTTTCTGAACTTGCAAAACCATCTGAAAAAATCCTAAGGTCTGACTCTACCAGCTGGAGGATTGGAGGCCACAGAATCACTTTTACATACCTCTGATTTTCATATTGTCTTCTGTTATTCTGCATAAAGCTGTGCACAGAACGCTGGATTCTGGTGCAGCTCGAGGTCTAATTCAAGTATATTGAGCACCGAAATTAAGAACACTGTAAAGACCTGTAAATAAGAGCACCTGGATTTCCTGGGTAGGTTGTGACCCCTGTTATTACATGTTTGAGGGGTGGACAGGCCAGGGAGTATGTCTCACTGTGTTCTATCCCCAGCATTCTTGTTCCTGCACAGTGGAATTCTACAGAGACTTGCCAACAGCCCAGATGTGTATGGGTTTGCCAGATTTCACTGAGTGAGTACTGTAATGAACTGAGAAGATCTCCAGAAACATATTTTACCCTATTGGTGGCACCCTTATTGCTATGGAAGCCAAATGGCTTGCAGAGAACAGGGCCGAAAGATCAGGAGGGTGAGAAAGAAGAAGTTTTCTTGTGTGATTTTCCTGCTGTTGAAGGGGACAACGTGTGGGAGAGGATATAAGTGGCAGGAAAGAAATAATCTTTTATTAGAAAAGAATCTCAGTCCCAAAGACTTTTTTGGCTAGCTGGTAAGAGGAAATCTGCTACTTAATAAATAAATAAATAAGTAAAAATAGAATTGGGAATGTACCGCCGTGAAAAGGCCTCCCAGTATGGCAAATACAAAACCAAAACCAAGCAAACACTATATTTTAATCTTTGTATCTTTTGTTAATTTCCTACCTGTGTTTACTATAATGATCCATTTTGCTACTTACTTGGAAGGGTAGGGAGGAAAAGAGAAGAAATATAGTGAGTTGAATGTAAAAGTGTTTCCCTGTCACAGAAGCAAAAAAAAAAAAAAAAAAAAAATTAAAGCTTGCCAGAGCAACTAAGGCAGTAACTAATTTGCTGTGACCAGGGGTAAAAGTCCTGGGCTGTGTTTGACACCACTGCAAACCCAGACTCATTCTGGAAACATTCTGCTCCTTCAGAGCGTTGTCCTGGGATCTCAGTCCAGCCTGAGAGCTCCTCCAGCCTGCTAGCTGGTCCAGCCTCGCTGTGCCTCAAGGAAATGAATGCCGACTAATTGTTTTCAAATTAACTGCTGCTTGAACAAGGGCACCCAGAGGAATAGTTCAGACTGGAGACTACAGAATTATTCCAGGCAGTCAAGCCCAGTGTCAGCACAAAGGCTGATGGCCTTTCTGCTGAGAAACTGTCTGTAGCCACAATGGCTCTTGCTAGGAAGCAGAAAAGGCAACCTCCAACTTCCTCTTCTCCCTGGAGGCCCACATCTCGGCAGATGCTGCCTCTTGGACAGCTCAACACCATGTTGGTTTCCCATCTTCCAGAATATACTAGAGGAACAACCTTCCAGGCAGCATATCTTGCGGTATAGCTTTCACAGAAGTCTCTTCTCCCACCACCTGTAGCTCTTCTTTTTTTATGATTTGTAGGAATGTATTGCTTAAACTTTCTAAGGCAGGAGATGGTATGAGTGGGAAAGAATATCAATTCTAGTAATGAATGAAGTAGGCTCCAAGCTTATGCTGCTTACTGACAAATTACTCTAGGTCTTGTTTCATACCATTCATGTTTTTCTACTTCCAGTCACAAAATTAATCTTCTGCTTTTATTCCAACTCCTTAAGCTCTTGGAACTGGGCAGGTTTGACTATAACAAGGCTTACACGTTACCCTTGTCAGTCGTGGATGAAGCAGGGTGATGTTCCCAGTGCCGAACAGGAAAACAGCAAATTCCACTGAAATGAAACTCTTGAGTCCCATCTGGAAGTAGAACATCATAGCAGCGTGCTTCTCACTTCCGCTCTCCTTGCTCTTCCACACGGCATCCTGCCACATGTCCCATTTTTGCTCTTGAGACAGTTTCTACTGAAAGAACCACCCTCCAAACACACCTTCCCTGAAATGGTCGTAAGTTCTTGGGTCTCGGGTCTTAGGAAATCCAAGAAACAGGCTTCCTGATAGCCTCAGCGTTTTGTAGGAGACGCTAATGCTTGCACCTTTTGGTCACAAGGGCCATATGCATTGGTGAAAAGGGTCCATTGTCGTCCTTACTCCTCACGTGCTCTTAGCCCTGGAGATGGAATGAAATTCTCTCGAATCAACATGGTTGTCTCTGTGGTTCTCCTCTTAAGCAAAATTTTTCCACTCTTCTGATTTAGATCTGGAATGTACCCCCAAAGCCTCGTGTTTGGCAGGTGATTCAATTATGGAGGTCAGTCCATCAATTTCCTGTGATATAAAAGATGGGGCCTTGTTGGAAGGGACACATCACTGGGGCTTGATCTGGAAGGCGTGAGTGACTGGGACCTGTCCCGGCAGGCCATATGCTAGCTCTGCTTTTCCTCCCTCTCCTGGCTTCCCACGCGCCATGCTGTGAACAGCTTCTTTCTGGCTGGGTCTTCTCCATGTGTTTCTTTCACTGCAGGCTGTCCATGAATGGGTTGAAATCTTCTGAAATTAAAATAAACCTAAAAAGCTAAATAAAGGTGAGCTAAAAATAAACTTTCTTTCTTTAAGCTGTGGTTGTGGGGTACCATGTCCCCACAGCAAGAAGGTAGCTAAGCCACCCGCTTCAAGGGTTACGTGATCTAGCCACTCTCCTTCCCGGCTGGCTGGTAGGACCCAGTTCTGATGCTAATCTGCATCGTGAACTCTTTCTTGTTTCTCACTAGCTTTTCTGCAGATTGGAGTAAGAGTTCTTTCTTTCCTACCTAATCAAATCCATTCTGGCCAGTTCTGTACCCCTGTCTTGATAACTTTCTCTAATAGACATTTCTTTAAATGTTACTATTTTTTCTTCAGCATATCACATGGTATTTTGGGCTACACACATAATCATATATGGTGCTTTTAGTTTGTATTATAAATTAAATTTTATAATGCTATTGAATATTTTAAGTATTTTGTGTCTTACATACCCACTTAGATTGCTACACTCTTTGGGGGTACAAGCTTCTAAGAACTTTCTTTGATATAATTATCATCAAGTCTAATTATAATACTTACCATTAGCCTAAGCCTAATATTATAAGTACCTAATAATTGTTTATGGAATGAAAGAATTAATCATGAATAAATATTTCAAAATGTTGAGGATCTTTGCTTTCTTTTGTTGCTGATTTGTAGCTGTGACCTTTCTACGCTGATTTTCTGTGGCAAGCTCTTAGCTCTGTTTTTAACTTACTATGAAGTTTGAGATATTTGTAGAAAAGTGATTTGAAATTATAAGAAAAATATTTTAGTTAAGCATACAGACTAAAATCATTGATATAAAATAGTGTCTATATTTACTGTCATTTCAGTAACTGAGGAAATACAACAATATCAAGGACGAGTCTAACATTTTATAGTATTTATTTCTGCAACATATTACTTTTGTCTTTTGGTACATATTAGAGAAGAAAAGTAGTTGTAGAGTTAAAAGAGAAGAATAAACCAGGAAGCTTGGCAACCTCTTTTAATTGCTCACTTGTGTTCTTAGGGGCACCAAAGAGAATTGGAATGATTAAGGGTTTAGAAAAATATTACTATTATTTATGTCTCGTGATACTGTGAGAGCTCCCCATAGGCTGCTTTTGCTATACGGTGAACATCCATTGGTGTCAAAGTACTTTTCATTTTACAAAAGTGTACCCTGAGGAGAGTAATTTAAACAGAGGGAGACTTGGGAAGATTGAGAACAGTTAAACGTGAGGGGAAGCGTGTTGCAGCTGCTGAACCGTCCCCTGCTTTGATTTCTCTGGTCCGTGCTATCTCTAGGAAGCAGTGTGTCATCCCTCCCTGCAGTGGAGCAGATTCATACATATTTACCAGTTGCAAATTATAAATGTGCAGCCCGGAGAGTAGCAGCATTCTTTGTCTTTCTGCCTTTCTTCCTTCACTAATGATTCAACATTCTTTATATATCCAGAATTTGGAGGCTGGTGTTGTAGCTTGTCATGCTTTATACACCAATTAAGCCTTTTGTCATTTAAATGTGATTTTATTTTCCAATTTGGAAGCTTATTTGAGGTAGACTGAGGTTTTCTCCATCCTGTGTCGAGCCTTTGATGTAATGATTTATTAAGGTACTTGGAGAAATATTGATCCTGCTAATAGCTTCTGCTTTGCCACATGACGTTTTACATTTCAGCCAGCTGAAGGACCATATTCCCTTTCTCCTCATCTGATTGACCATAAATGCTTTGGCCTTTCCTCAGTAATTATCTCACTTACCAAAGCAGTGGGTAAAAGTCAAGTATTTATAGACTAATTAGTGAAGTCAACATGTCTAAATAGAATACTTTACATAAGACCAAGAAGTATTGTGTGTTTCAGTTGTTAGAACACAGCTAAGGTGATGTTTTAATAATAGTACTTTTGTTCTGTGACTTCTCTCTTTGATTTTTTAAATGAAAGCCTTGAAATATTGATGATTTCTTCCTTTATTTCAAAATTGTTTTTTAGAGTCCACTTACTGTGTCAGGGCACCAGTAGTTATCGTTGGTATTGTTTAATACTTGAGCCTTTGAGTGGAAAGACATGATGATAATGTAAGGATCATTTTGTTATTTGTACTTTCAAAATGTTTTTAAAAAGTATTCCTGACTGAAGTATAATTAGCATGATTTTTGAAGATGAGAGAAACATTGCAAATGTAACAAAGGTACACTGAGTTGAGATCAGAAAACCTGATTTGAGGCCTAAATTTGTAGCAGTCACTACGTCCTGGAACTAGGCACACGAGTCATTGGGTACCAATTTCCCCATTTTGAAACTAGAGATGTAAAAAAATTATAAAAATCAAGGAGGACAATGAATGTTCAATTATATTGTAAATTATTTGGTACAGTCTAACTTAAAACATTTGCAATTATATGTGGGCCAATGAAGGATTCTTTTTAAGACATATGTAAGCAGGAATGTGATAGCAGTCTAGACTTCTGGCAAGTTGGCGATGTTACTCCCCATTTTTTGTGCGTGTGTGCCAGTGTTGTTCCTTCTGAGTCAGTGTGTGCCCAGATCCTCGTGTAACCTCCCTTGTATCTCATACACACTATGGAAGGGATGAAAAATCTCTTTGGAGTCTCCAAGGGCAATTATGAGATTTCTTAGGAAATAGCATGAAGTATTTCATTGTCAAAGACTCATGTGTGATTATTTATATTTTCCCAAGAACCATTAAAGCACTTGGAAAGAAACTTTTTGCTTTCTCACAGTATCCTAAGCTGAGAGCAGGAAACGAAACTACTAATTAACCAGCAGTCCTGTCATACATCTATAATAAGTGAATACCTCTGTGTGCCTGATTTGTGCCGTACTTTTGTTTGTGCATTATCTTGCTCCTCTTTTAATCCTCCTATTTGTCATTATCTGTAGGAGCTAACTATCTGCGAGCCAGAAGCCAGATAAAAGTTGAATTGTGTATGTGACTTCCAAAAGGGGGAAGGCAGACATGTTTAAGTGAAGCAGCTTTGAAGAAGCGGTGAGTACTGTGACAAATACGACCTTTGTCTTCTTGCCTTGTCATCAGGGCAGCCAAGTATGAAGCCCAGTCTGCCTGATGCTGAATTCTCTCTCCCTCTCTCTCTGTGTTTGTGTCTCTTTCTTTCACTCTCTCTCTCTGTCCCTCTCTCTCTGTATGAATTTGTGGAATGATAACGGTCATTGACCTTTCACAATTGTAACAACGTCTCCTCAATTTAGCATATAGATGTTACAATCCTAATATTGACCTGCAGTCTTGATGCTGTGATTTTTGTGTATCTTTTCCTACCTCCAAGTATCTGTCCCCTCACACCGGTGCTTAGATGCAGTGCTGTCTTTACATTGCATTTGTCTTAAGTTTATTTCCGTTTTTCACTTTATCACAGGACACCTTAACCTCTAACTCTGCTCCCTTTATTTCCCCCAGTGAAATATCTCATGCTTCAAAACTGCCTTTTCATCTGTGGTATTATTACAAATTCTCATTTTTCTACCTAATTGTGATGGGTAAAATTAGGACAAAGTAATATTACTAAACTAATTTGCAGTAAGGTATCTGTGACCAATGAAGCTGCTCTCTAAATTCCTGTAAGGGTGTATTTCTACCTTAAAAAAGAGTGATCGTCTTCAAATATGCTGTTTATGTGGCCAGGAACAATTTGTTCATTCATTAGCTCTACAGATAACAGTGTTCAGGATTACCTGGACGTATTAAGAAGGTAGAAGAGATTCTTAGGGGTGGGTTGATCCTAGACCTCAAATTATGGCATAGACAAAATTCTTCATGTCAAGCTTTCCTCGATTCTACTGTTCATGTCCAGGAATGACTGTCACCTTGCCTTTATAGGCAGTAGTGATTTCCTAGCAAGTGGGAGGAGGAGGAGTAGTTACAGGGCCTAGAGGACACGAGCTGGGCATGAGATGGAGAAAGAGCCACGGGAGGGAGAGGTTGGCTAGAATAACTTAACCTCGAGGTTTTTTCCTGACCCTGAGGTTCTGTATAATGAGAAGGAAAAAGGTGGGAGTAAGCGAGGAGAGGCAAGGAGAAGGGGAAAGTTCTGTAGTGACTATAGTGAGAGGCTGCATAATTTTTTTTTTTTTTGCTACAACTCTCCTGGTTAATATATTATGATGTGTTGTTTTCCTCCTCTACCGTGGCCTGCAGGAATTTCAAAAAATCAGTAGGTGCGTGGCTTCCCTGGTATGCCCCCTTTAGGACACCCGAGGACATCTCCCACAGTGAGATTGAGGCCATCAGTAAATATATCTGCACTTTCTTCTTAAGCATTTGCTCTCCTAATTAGAACCCTCAAAAAGAGTTAGTAAGACATCAGAAGAAATAGCTCAGAGTGACATAGCAAAGGTTCCTGCTCCTTCCTTGGGAAATTGGAGACGGCTCAGGCATCAGGTCATCCAGCGGACACCAGGAAAAGCCAGCAAGATGCTGAAATACAGACAAATTGAGGACAAAGCCCGTCTTTTTCTAAAATAAATGTTCTTTAAACTGAACTAGCAAGTGGAGCAAAATTAAAATGTATGTGAAAAAATTTAAGTACACTAATATTATTTAATATTCTTAAGTCAAAACAGCTTCATGTCTGACTTGGTGCTCAGGCTCTGTCACACCTGTTATCCTCTGCCCAGCCTGAGTGTAGCCTTATAAAGAAACAACAGGAGGATGGAGCACCTCGGTGGACAGTTGCTTTAGAAGGACACTCAGTGCAATTTATATACAGTCTTAGTATCATCAAATGCAATCTTCAATGGTTAAAATTTATAAAACCTATAACTATCAAATTTGAAATGTTTTATATGAAGATGCTTTGAGACTTTAAAAGGTCAGTAACTTCCTGAAGTATAAATACACCATTTTAGTTTTAGAAGAGGAGCAATTCCCCAGACGATTTAATGCAACATTTTAAAGGCTCAGTATGGACAAATTCCTGTTCATCTCGTCTTGGGTATGTTATGCTTAGAGAAGAGTTTGAGAAAGAATTTCTCAAAGTGATAATATCTGTGTTGTTGATCTCATCTTATAATCCAGGTGACATTGAATTTAGCATCTTTTTAAGAATTATCTGAATGAGGCAGGAGGATTGCCATGAGTTCAAGGCCAGCCTGGGATTCATAGTGTGTTCAGGAGCAACATGGACTACAGTTGGACAGAACGAGACCCTGTCTCAGAAATAAAAACCAAACAAAATGCACACACACACACACACACACACACACACACACACACACACACAAAGTTATCTGAAGTTTCTTATTTAGGAAAAAAATCAGTCTCTTTCACAGTTAAGATATATGAAGGCTTTTACTGGAATAGAGTACAATTACACTAGAATTTTGCTGTCTAAATGTAATTATTTATGATCTAAACTTTTAAACAATTAAAAGGCATACTTTATAATATGTAGTTCTTGCCTTAGTAGCATAAATGGTGACTAAAATTACTATTATGATGCCTAAAGGTATATCAGAGTAAGATGATTAACTCTCTTTTAGACAATGCAACATGCAACTACTTTGCTATTTAGAAGTTTTTTGAAAATAGGACCCTAGGACCTTAGTAAAGAAAAGAATTATTGAATTATTTAGCGTATTATTGTGGGAAAGCTGTTTAACCTCTCTGAGGCCCTGTTTTTCTCTGTATAGACTAGGCCAGGAATGATACAACCCTCCCAGAGCCTTTGTGGGGGTCTACCAAGGCAATGAGCAGCTTGAGATAAAAGTGTGCAGTCCCTCTGATCTTAAGCAGGCATTCCACTTCATGTACCTTGTCTGCAGTCAGATGTGAAACAAGAAGGCCGTGTAGGCAAAACTATTCTTTACGTGCTCCCAGATCTGCTATAATGAGCAGCGTTTGTGGTTTCCTGCTTATTTGTTCCATCTCTCTGGAATTCCTGCATAGCCAGGTTTCTGCCCAGTGCGAGACCAGGCTGCTGTTGCTGAAACCTGAACGTGGATGCCAAGTGGAACGAAGTCACTTCAGTGATTCCACTGCGTATAACATGCCTATCACTGGGTCTCACACAGTTAATGTTAATTTACCTTTCCCTGAACTTAGTACCTTGGTCTTCCTTGAAACTGTAAGTCCTACTTGTGGGATTCAGTACAGCAAGGATGGTTCTGACACCCGAGATACAGGGGCTGAGTTATTGTGCAGTAGTCCTCATCCTCACGGGAAACTGAGAGGGCCTCTGAGCACTAGGATCAGAGCATATAGACATTTGCAAAAACCGGAGGAGTGTTCCTTAGAATCTACTTATGTGGTTAGTATATTTTAAGTAATGGTAAATTTCAGCAGTGTTAAAAATAACATCATCTGAAAGTCATGCATAGTTGTTCCATAGGTTATTTTTACATGAAGTATTTTTGATTATAGTAGAATGCAAGACTTCTATTTTCATGAAGCCAGAAGATGAACTGAAGAAATAATGAAGTTGGAGATGAATCAGTTGTTTTACGAGGCTTGCTATTGAATCAGTGGGACGCTCACTTCCTAATGAATTATTTTGAGATACTTTAGCACATAATGTCTTGCTACTCTTTACTGAACTTGTGCTTTAGAGAATAGGTAAAAATGCAGCACTCAGTTACTCAAAACAATAAAGATAGAAGCTGTGTTAGCAACTGTAACATTATTCCAGTATAGATTCAGTGTGACAAACATAGAGGTCAACTGATAGGCACCGAAAGAGACTTGTTGCTCAATGGCAACAGCCTGATTCTGCAAATTGTCACTTTGTGCCAGTAGTAGCTTTTGTTGTTGTTATTGGTGTTTGTGTGTATATGCGTGAATGTGTAGCACTGAGACCGCTCCATAATACAGTGGAAATTTGGAGCTTCTAGAGTTATTTCACTTCAAGCTAAAGATAACCCTAAAAATGAAACCTGTACAGAGGGCAGCAGATTTAATTAACAGAGGAGGAAAGGTTTGCATACTGTGAGGATATAGTCCTACCCGAACCCTTTAGCCCTTGGTCTTTTCAGTTAAATCTACCCCAAAGTTTCTCATTTTACTTCATTCTTTTGGGATCAGATTTCTGTCACTTGGAACTGGAACTTCTTTCGCAAAAGTTCTTTTTGGAGAGAGATGTTAAAGAATTGTTTTGTTTTAAAGACATTTAGTTGTTTTTTATTTGAAATAAAATTATGGCAGTTTCCCAATATTTCCTCTGAAAAAGAAACTTACTTTTCTCTACATCATGTGTTCAAATAATCAGAAATTTAAGCTCAGCTCTAAAACCATTGCCTTATTTCAGAACAATTTTATATCAGCTATACTGAAAAGAAAGGCTTTCGCCAAATATAACCAAGCCTTTTTGTTTTTCTGTAAAAGCTTTATTGTCGTTTTATATACAGTCTCACCATTCCCCTGTGGAAAATCCAGAGTCCTGGACATGGTACCCCTGTGGACATGGTGCGCCCAATGATGGGGAGTCCAGTCTGCTCACTATCTTAGGGCCTGTGCTTGCATCACGAGGGCACTTACGGTAGGACTCGTTCCTGTTTAAGAGTTGCCTCCCAGGTGGCCCCTTGTTTTTAGCTCCAGTGTAAGTTTTGTTGAGTCCAGTGGAGAGATGTGCCGTACAGCCGATGACTATGGTCAGTTAGACCCATTCATTTCCAATAACATTTCCTGAGTCCTTGCTGAGCAGTTTTTCAAACAAAAAAACAAACAAACAAACAAACAAACAAACAAAAAACCCATTCCCTTTGAATCTATAGGAATAAAACAAGCCAAAATCCTGCCTACATTTATCTTATCGGGTGTTTACTTAGGAAATTCACTTGCAAATCTTTCTCTTTGTTGTCTTTATTGGTTAGGTTACCTTTTACAATCAAAGATACGTTTTATCTGTATGCATCATTAATGAATTTTACAAGTTTCTTTCCCTCTCACTCTTCTGTTGTCTTTTCCCCTGGCTGCACAGTAAGTTGAACGCCCTTTCACAAAGAGCTTTTCTCTGGTGGTGGGAAGCAGTTTCATTTCTATGCTTTTGTGTGTGGATTGTTTTCATTTAAGGAAACAGAAGAAAACATAGACTTCAGAATACTAATTTGGCAACAAGAAGTTGATTCTGCTGGGGAAGTTTTTCTTTTAAAGGCAAAATTGAGACTTTTTGTAAGAATCTTATTACCTATTTGGTCTGTGTGGTTAGGGGCTGTCAGAGATGCCGATTGAGATCTAGACCAGGGGTGAAAAGATGGTTCATGTCTGACTCTTCCATAATCTACTATATTGTTGGCAGAAGCCAATTTAGCCAACAGTGAGCTTGCAGACATTGTTGGAGCCGTAGTCTTCAGTTGGCCAGAAAGGAGATGCAACTACGATGGAAAGAAAGGCAGTGTAGTCCTGCCTGCTTTGTAAAGGCATTTTGTAAAGGCACTCGCTTCCTTCTGGGATCCAATCTAATGACTAGCTTGACAAGATGGTTCCAGGGACGCTATGAGAAGGATAGTTCATATTGATTTGCATGGTTTTGGCTATTTTCTTCTTTTCTTTCTTTCTTTTCAGTTCATTGAGAAGTAAGATAATACTAAGTGAGAATTGTAGTAGAGGTAAGAAATTTTTTGATTGGTTTATTTGGATATATATTTTCATTTAAGTTTAGTTTGATTAAGTCACAAATAGAAAAAGCAGAAATTGAGAGATTGAGGAATATATTTTTATGCTGTTGGAATCTCAAGTCCTAGAAAGAGTGGTTCTTATGAGGTGGTTTAAAGCGGACACATGGACAAAGGTAGAAAGGGTATTTATTTTGATGCAGGTTCTTTCCAGGGGGTTCACTCTGCGATGAGGGTAACATTGGAACTCCTTCCTGTTCCCCCTGTCCCTCCTCCTGCCCTCACCCAGTGACCTCTTCTTTATCTATGGCCAGTCTGTCAGGCTCCAGGCCTTTGTGCCAGCTCATCGATGAGCTTCAACTTTGGCGTGTATGTCACCTCCTCCAAGAGGCCTTCTGTGAACCTGTTGAAAACTGTCCCCATTCACATCCAGTAACTTTCTCCAATGGTCCAGTTTTACCTTCTTCATAGTACCTACTACTATCTGAAGTGATTTTGCGTCCTGTTTTGTCTCTTTCTACCTATACCTATTCTGTGAGAACAAGGATTATATTCATCACTGAATTCCCATCACCTCAGTGTTATCTAGCACAATATAGGGTCTGAACATCCAAACATTCTAGAACTTTTGAGTACTTACATATTACTTTATGTTTCTTGCATAAATGGTTCTATTGTACCTTGCCAATAGAACAGGGGGACAATGCCAGTCTGCTGAAATAGCACCCTGTTCCACCTTGCCCTCACTACCAGCATCTACCAGAGTCACTGGAGCTCAGATACAGTGGCTTGTTTTATTGAAAAGTGGTAGAGTGAGGATATTAGATGCCAACAATTGGACGTATATCCCTGCATGGCAGAGGTAACTTTCTGAAACAAGAATAGCAATCTCCTCATCCCAGGGAGCACACAAACTGGTACATAACATGGACATCAACTTAAGAAATCAACAGGTCCCCTAGTGATTCTGGCCTCTCTCATTTGTAGCCCTTGCTTTAGCTTTATTAACAATGTGTTCCTGCTGCTTGGCAGGAAGGCAGGTAGACAAGCAGACTCTGGGAGGCTTAGCATTCAGGTGACCTCCCACAGGGACAGGGCACATAGGCAAGGCCTTCAAGATCCTATTTCCTCCCTCCTCACCCTAACATTCTCTGTACCCCTGGGTCACATATTTGTGTGTGTGAAAGAGAAAATAGAGAGGAACTTGACAGAAACAGTTGTTTGGTGAGGTGGTTTAATAGCAGAACAGAAGACTGTAAATGTTACCATGGGTCAGCTGGAAAGACTATCACATAAGAATTGCATTTTTGTTATTATTTTAGCAATGGTAGGATGGGAAAACTCTGAAGGTTCATGCACCTCTGGGTCTTTTAAAAATGGTTGTCAGCTTAGTAAAACACATGTGGCCTCTTTTATCTGGGGCACAGACACTTTATTTTAATAATACCAAGAATTTCCTTTGAGGTGGCAAAGAGATGTCATTGGACCCTGCTCTCAGCTTCCTAGACACAGTTGTATGATGGCCAGAAGAGTAAGACTGCATGGAGGTCACTTCAAGAGGTCTTGAGAGGTATACATGTCACCTAAAGAAGTCTAAGGACAGTGGGTAAATGTTTAGGGGAGTGACGTGGTGTTTATACAGAGATGGAAACAGAAGAAGGGAAGTTTTTTTTTTGTTTTTGTTTTGTCCAAGCTGGCCCTGATCTTATTACATAGTCCAGGGTAGCCTCAAACTCACAGCAATTCTTCCTGTCTCAGTCACTGGAATTATCTCATCTGGATTGCAGATGTGTGCCATCACACCCAGCTAACTTTATATGGCAGCAAAGGTTTGAACTCAGGGCCTTGCACATAGGAGGCAAGCACTTTAACCACTGAGCTATGCCCCCAGCCCAAAAAAAGGGAGCATTTTTTTAAAAGGAAATAAGTACCAGCTTATGCGCAAGGTGGTTTCTGCTAGGCTTGTGGCACAGGGAAACAGCTGTTCTCTCTTACCCAGTTCATTCTTTCCTTTTGAAGATAAGCACAAACACCACGCCTTTTCTGCTGGGCCTAAGTCCTTTGATTGTATGTACTGGCACGTGAGTTCACTTATTGGCTTCTTCCCAGAGCAGAGAGATGTGTTAAATTCTTTTTGGGAAAAGAAGGGAAAAGCACTTGTTGAAGCTTGACTTTTGTCCCCTTGCTGGTTGAGTCATTTGGTACATGGGTGGTTTCTTGGTGATTATGTTTCCAGTCCAAAAAATTAACAAACTAATATGGGCATAGTCATGTTTTTTTTAATAGATATTTTGGTAATAAGTACAGGAAAACACAACAGCAGCCTTCCTTAATTGATTCTATCAACTTTTATTAACTATCAACTATGTGTCTGGCCTTCTGTTGACTCACAGGGGAAGAGATGAAATATGTTTGTCGTGACTGTAGAAATCAAGAGTCCTGCTGGTGCATGAGGAGGCTAAGGCTTATCACCTGCTTGGGCTCTTATACTATGATTTAAAATATTTATTGGATGCCTAGCTTTTGTTAGAAACTGTGCTAGTCATCTCCACTCCTTGCAACAATCTAGTTGAACAGGTAATATTTAATTATCGCCAAAGAAATTAAGGCTCAGAGGGAGTGGTTGCCTTTATATAGCAAGGGGGTGATTTTGATCCATCCTGTACTTAGTTTTCAGCAGGGTGATGATTGAGTTAGGAATGTATTTTTAAGTAAAACCAGCTCAAATGCTAATTCTCAGACCATTTAAAAAGAGATGGAAAGGGACATTGGGCATAATCTTTAAAGGCTCAGTGACCTAAGCAAGATGTCAAAAACTTGATGTTTCAAGAATAAGACTTTAATCCTGCAGGCTTTCCCTCTCCTCTCTTTATCTCTCAAGCCCAGGAGGAATATCGCAACAGAAGCACCTACACGCTCTACCATCCCTCACGCCCTCCTGATGCCGTGTTCCCACGTACACCAAGCCTGCCCCCTCTTCTCTGCCACTGTACATGCCTATTGCAATAGCCTGAATGTTTGTCTCCTCCAAATTCTTATGCTGACATCCAGCCCCCTTGGGATGGTGTTACAAGGTGAGGCTGTTGGTTTGGAGGTGATGACGGTTGAATTTTTGTAATTGGGAAGTTTTTCTTATTAAAAAAAAAAAAGATCCGCGAGAGCTCCCTTGCTCTTGCCATGTGACAGCTCAGCAAGAGGTCAGCTATCTGTGAAGCAGGAAGCAGGCCCTCGTCAGACAGTTCGTCTGTCAATACACTGATCTGGAACTTCTCAGCCTCAAGAACTTCAAGTTTCCTATGGTTTCTAAGTCTGTGGTATTCTGTTATGGCAGTCAGGATTGATGGAGATACCCGTGCTTTCAGTTTCAACGACCTCTGATCTTTCCACCACTTCATCTTTTCCATGAGCGCTGTATGTTATTTGTCGTTGATACTCTGCAGGTTATGACTGGGAGCCCCCACCCTCCCCCAACCTCAAGTAAGTAAAGCTCCTCTAATGCTCACAAAACTTTGTTTTGGAAGAGGATTGTTTTGGTTTTTTTTTTCTTTAGATTTTATTTTATTCATTTTCCCCACCATTTTTATCAATATACAAATGTAATACATAGTATTTACAATGAATTTGGGTGTTTCGTACATCTACATATCACATCGACTTCACAATCCCTTCCCATCTTCTACCCTCCCACCCCGTCCCTGTCCCTTCCCCCGGCTCCGGCTATCACTTCATGTGGGTCCAAAGAATGTCTGTGTTCTGGGTTTTCCAAGTCAGAGAAACCATACAGTGTTTACCGTATTAATCTTCCACACCTAAGTCATTTCACTTAAGTCACCACTCTAACTCAGCTTCCTATTCCTCAAATGGGTTCGCAGTAGTTAAATCTTGATGCCTCTCCTCTGAATCCAACCAATCCCTTTATTGGAATATTTACCAAAAGTTTTTCTTCTATATTTTGCTATATATTTGTTGTTATTGTTATACATGGATTTACCCACCAGTTCACATTAGAAAATAACTACAAGCATGTAGTTCAAAAGACTAGTAAATTTGGGAAAGAAAAAAAAATTTAAATTTCAGATGCCTTATCTGAATATTGGAAGGTGCATACTTGTACATTTACATCAATCAGTGTCCTTAGGATAAATTTTCGTCAGTGACCTAATAAGTGAATTGCTACAATAAAACAAAGTTAAAACTATATAACATTGCTACATTAAGTGAACTTAAATCTTTGCCAAGTAAATATACTTAAAGTGACAGATATGAAGGGAAATTTAGTTATTTCAGTATTTTTTAACTTTCATAACTTACTCATATTTCACTGATTACTAACATACTTTTTTCTCAGCTCATTCTCCTCTAGCTGTTGTCGCTTTTCCTCTGGGATCATTGATGTCACTGGCCTCCCTTTCACTTTCTAAGTTTCCTTTAAGTATTCTCTGCAATACTGGCTCAGTGGCTGCAAATTCCTTTAAGCTGTCTCTGTCATGGAAAGTTTTAAGTTCTCCCTTTAAATTAAAAGATAATTTTGCTGGATATAGCAGTCTTGATTGGCATTTCTGTTCTTTTAGTGCTTGGATGACATTGCTCCATGATCTCCTTGCTTTTAGAGTTTGGACTGAGAAATCTGCCGTTATCCTGATGGGTTTATCTTTTAGTGTTTTCTCTTTGTGTTGGGTTTCTAGAATTTTAATTTTGATGTGTCGTGATGAGGATCTCTTCTGATCAAAGTTGTTTGGTGTTCTATACGCCTGCAATAGTTCCGTGTTCATTTCTTTTCTTAGATTTGGGAAATTTTCTTCCATGATTTCATTAAACATGTCTTTTAAGCCTTTTGTTTTGTCCTGTCTTCTCCTGGATTCCCATAATTCTGAGGTTATTTCTCCTTGAATCATCTGTCAGCTGTTGTAATGATTCGCTTTCTTTATTTACTTTGTGTTCTTCGTGGCCTGTATGTTGCAGTTCAGTCACTTTATTTTCTTGGTCTGACAATCAATTCTGAAGTTGTTTAAAGTGGTTGTTTATTATTTCCTTCATGTTTTTCATTTCTTGAATATCTGCATTCAGTTTTTCTATATCTCTGTTGTGTTCTTCTCTAATTTCTTGTATTGCCTTCATTATCATCTGGTCTATTTCTTCTTTGGTCTCCTCTAATTGCTTTTCAAGGCTTGCTTTTTGCTTAGCTATGTGTTGGTGTAGCTTTTGTGCTGTCTGTTTTATTTCCTGCTTTAATTCACTGAATATCTGGGCCCAGAAGTCACCATCACTTTTTCTCTTTTCTTCTTTGGATTCTGCAATTTCAGTATCCCTGGTATCATCTTCTGGGGTGTCAGGTCTTTTGTATGAGATTTGTTACCACGTTTACCCATGGATCTGCTACCTCTGACTATCTGGTGCGCAGGAAAGAAAATGGCTCCTGCTGACGTCACTGCCCGCGACGGCTGTTGGGCCCCATTTCTGATCTGGGATCCCGGGGCCTTTTCTAGGGGGAGCGCACGCTGCGTTTGTAGTACACACATCCACGGGTTGGTGTTTCAGAGGCTGGGGCCGCCAGCTGCCGACAGTTCCCACTTATCTGGATCTGCGCTTACCTCGGGCTGAGGGTCTGGCCTCCGGACCTCCTCTGTCTGTGATCTGTGGATATTGGCAGCTCGGGGCCATACAGAGTCAGCTGCTTCTTTCCTCCTCTTCTGATGTGACTTCAGGATTTCTGACCCACCCGCAGCCTCCTCTCCGTTGTTGTGTGCTGTTGTGTGCTCCGTCCTCTCCCAGCTCTGTCAGATGTGCAGGTCCCTGGGAGCTTTCCTCAGTTCGCAGCTGCCTGCAGTTCCAGCTGTTTGCAGCCAGCTGCAGCGGCTTCTTGGGCTTCATTTTTATTTTTCTCTGCTTTTGATGATCCTTCAGAATTTCTGGCTTCCCACCTTTCAGTTTTGGGGGATTCTCCTCTCTTTCCTAGCTATACCAAACACGCTTTTTATAACTTAATTCTTGACTTTTTAAGTGAGTCGATGAGGGGACATTGTGCAGCGCTACTACTCAGCTGCCATCTTGACCAAAAGTCCTTGGAACAGGATTGTTTTTTACGTGATTATAACTGGAAAGAGAAGAAAAACTTACAGTCAGACTCAACAATATTACAATTTTATTAGTAATTTTATCTTTTTATTTTACAGAAATCTCAAAACTTGAAAACCAAAATGAAATCCAGTCCCAATAGATGATGTTAAGTTTGTTATTTTGATATGAACATGCTTGTGTAACAGAAGTGCTTCTTTTGAAAGCAATAGTACAGGAGTTTTGTGTTAGAGAAAAGACAAACTGTATTTCTCCAGGATTGGCTACTTCAATTTTATTTCTTGTGGAAAATAGAACAATGAGACTGTTGTGTTTTAATTTTTTTGGAGGCAGCATCAACCTGGCCTGACTTCTGAAGGTTTTTGACTGAACTATGTTGTGTCTTTTGTAGGAAACATAGCGTATGATGCACCATTTAGTTTTACTTGAAATCACTTTTAACATAGAAACTGCAGAGAAAAAAAAAATTGGGGTGGTTGGAACTCAGAGAGGGTTTCATAAGCTTGCAGTTTTGGAGTGTATGAAATAATGGAAATAAGATAAAATAATAAGCAATATATTTGATAAAGATCTGGAAGTATTGGAGTTTACTATAGACACAAGTTAACTACAAACGCTTTCGTTCACGTTGCCTCATACAAACCACGTAAATCTCCTCTCCACCTTCTGTCACTCTGCACATGTGTTGATTCCGTCAGAGGCTCCTCGCCGCCGCCTCCTTCTCCTGGGCAAGGTACCACCTTATCTAGGGGAGGAGAGAGCTCATCTGAGATGGTCACCTTGTTGTCCAGAATGGGTGAGTTCCCAGGCTTAGCAAGGCAAAAGAAAAAAATCTCCATAAATCCCAACATGACATAGCCTTCACCCTGGCGGGGCACATTCCTCTCAAAGTCAGCAGCATCGGAAGCACTGAAGGATTCAGTTCCTGCTGGTGCTACTCCTCACCACTTCTTGTTTTTTGTTTGTTTGTTTGTTTGTTTTAAGACAGCTTTTGACTCTATGGTCCAGACTGGTCCTGAATTCACTATGCATCTCTGACTGACCCAGGAACTCTCACAGCAATCCTCCTGCCTCCTGGGCTACAGAGAAAGACCCTGTCTCAAAAAAAAAAAAAAAGAAAGAAAAGAAAAGAAAAGGAAAGGAAAGAAAGGAAGAAACACATACACCCCTTGCCTGAAACTTCCTCCAAGAGCCTCCATCACAGTGTTTTGGAAAATCTTCAATGAAAACAAAATTTTACTAAAAACAAGATTGACTATACTTATGTCATTTTCAAAGCATTTGTTTAAATCTTAAATTATTCTAATCCTCATAAGACCCAATCTGAAGTTGATATTCATGTTTGGAAAGCTGAAGAGAAGATAAATGGTAGGCTTCAATTCAATATGCTAGCAATCAAATTAATTGTAAATAGACGTGATGCTCCAGTTAAAAGACTGTCAGACTAGACTATGTTCAACTTCATGTTATTTTGATGATATATATATATATATATATATATATATATATATATATAGTGTAAGAATCTAGAATAGTTAAAATAAAAAGAAAAAAGTATAAAATAGCACTACCACTGCTCCCCTAATGGTGGTAATAGTAACAGTAACACTAGTAAGAATTAAAATAAAAAATCAATACCAGATGTAAAGAGCATATTCCCAACTCCAAAAGCTGTAATTGCATGCAAATAAAAATGATTTCTAAATGTTAGTCACTTACAAATATAAGCCATGTACAGTAAGATTAACAGAGCTAAGAGAAGAAATAGAATACTGTACCTATAGCGAGAGATTGTAATACATACATTTCAGAAATTAAGTCAGCAAGTGAAAAGTAGGCAAATATGTTGTGTATGTATGTATTTGAGACAGGTTCTCACTCGATAGTCCAGGCTAGCCCTGAATTCACTATGTAGCCCAGACTGGTCATGAACTTACAGCAATCCTCCTGCCTCAGCCTCCTGACTACTAGAATTGAGGCATGTACCAGCACTCCTGTGCTATTTATCCAGCCCCTAGGTAAATATTCAGAAGGATTATATTGTATGGTAACAAACTTATGAACACATAAAGATATTAAACATGAAGTGCAAAAAACAACTTTTTATAGGATACCTAAACCTTTTAAAAATGTAACTATATAATGAAGTAAAGAGCAAATCTAAAAATACTTTAATGAATTAAAAACTTCCAATGGGTTAAAGTTGATCATACTTCATTTGAACTACAGATCAGCAAAAGCAATCCTGAAAACAATAGAATCTTAAATATTTTTAAACTTTAAAAATTAATAAAAGAAATCACAAATGACAGTTATAAAATATTCTAGGCTAAAAATTGATATATTTTTGACACATCAAAATGTGTAAATGCAAATGATGTCATCTTTGAGGGAAATATCCAGCTCTTAAACCATATTAGAAGAAAGATTGAAAATAAACACTCTGAGCATCTACCTCAAAAATGAACAAAAGGGAAAAAAAATAAGTTGAAAGGAAGTAGAAGAAAAAAACAGCAATAGAAAATAATGAAAAATTTAAGACAAAAACGATGATAAAAAAGATCCTTGCCAAAACCAAGATATGTTTTTTGGAAAAGTCTATTAAATTTTTTCCCAGGAGGAAAAAGAGATAATAAAGCAATAGCCAGCCATTAGAAATTAAAAATGACATCATTGTAGTTTTTCACTAACATTGAAAATATAACGAGAGGGTATAACCAACAGCACTGTCACCTAAGTACAAACTTTCTGAAGAAATAACAGCAAATTAAGTGCAGTAATGTTTAAAGAAGTTAATACATGAGCAAATTGGATTTCAACCAAGGACGAAAGATTAGCTATATATAATTTTCCATACTAATCTTATAAAGGAGAAAAAAATCACATGATTATAGCAAAGGAATCATTAAAATTCAACATTAGTTCCTTTATTAATTCTTACACCAGGCATTAATGGAAGTTTCTGAATCCTGAAAGAGTATCCATGCTAGGGTCTATGGCAAACAGCGGTATGCATTCGTATAGCAGACCTATGATCTATTTTTTTTTTAAATGAGATAGGGTCTCTCTCTGTAGTCCAGACTGCTCCTTGAACTCAGTATGTAGTTCAGGCTGGCTTCGAACTCACAGCAATCCTCCTATCTTAGCCTCCTGGGTGCAGACATTACAGGTGTGCACCACCATGTCCAGCCTGTGTGGTTCTGGGGAATTGAACCCAGGGCCTTCCCCTTGCTAAGCAAGTGCTCTAACCATTGTGCTATTCTTCCAGCCCCAGATTGAAAGCATGTGACCTGCCTGGTGCCACTTGGGCCTCTTACACACAAACAGGCTGTGATCCTCAACATTTGGTGACTCATCTTCTCTATGATTTTTTAAGTAGAAAGATAAGAAAAATGAAGGAAATATTTATTTTTAAAACTATATAAAGTATCAGTAAAAATGGTAGGAGTAGGTTCAATATATCACTATGATTTTTAAGTTCTACATTACCTGAGAAAGTACCTGTGTCAGCACAAGTACAGGAGCGACAGGGAGGCCAGGCTGAGAAGGCAGCTAGGCTAGATGGCTGGAGTTTGAGGACACGATGTTGCAGGCACAAGGGAGCTAGGAGGATGGGTGTGTATCAGAGATTCAGAGGACTAGGTCTAGAGTCTAGAAGTGCAGGTTCATGAAGAGTGAGAGGTAAGTGCTTTTCAAGATGTCTTCTATTTCTAGGTGTGTCTGTGTGGACTCCAGCTCCCAATACTAGCTTCTGGGTGAGAGCCTAGGCACACACTTTGGGGACCCCAGTTAGCCCTCAGATCCCAAGCAGAGATAGTGTTTCTTCGACCTGACTCCACTCCCTAGGGAGCCAGATGTGCTTTGTCATTTATCATCATGAGGAGACAAAGGAAGCACTGATTTTTAGCAGTTTTTTCCACCTATTTTAAAAACTTTGGATACTGTGTCTCATATCACAGGATCTTTTATGATTTAACTTGAGAGCTTATTATTTTCAGTGAAATATTTTGATATAGTTGTTCTTCTTCTCAGAAATAATGCCTAAGACTACACAGAAAACAGAGTAGCTGTTATCACAGTCACCATTTTTACTTCTCACATTTCTTGTGTTTCCTACGTTACTTCTTCCTGAGGATAAAAATAAATCACAGTCCCAGGTACAACACAGGATTTCTTTGACTACTGCCAGCTTGCTCAGATTTCTCCCAAGTAGCTCTGGAGTTTCCAGCGTGTGCCTTATGTGCATTCTGTGAGCTAGTCCTATCCATTATTGCTAATCACCAGTGAATTCTCTCTTCATCCACCTTGGGAAAGGCGTCTAGCTTCTGCATCTCTCCAGGTGATCTGCACGTCATTGGTATCTAGGAATTGTGATCTCTGATCCCCATCCAAGTGGACAGAGCCTCCAGTCTAGGGCCCAGGAGTGGGCGTTATCGCTCATAAATTTACCAGTGCTATGAGACAAATGCTACAGATGTCTTGCATTCCTGGAGCTCACTTAGACTTCTAGTAAGCCGCTGACCTATTGTGGTTCCACAGTCATCACAGCTTCTCATGGAGGACTCTGAAAGGCCTGCCACAGCAGCCTCATAGCATTGAAAGAATAGAGGTAGTTTCCTTAGCATTACTTCTTTCTTGTGCCATCACTGACCCTTGTCTGAAAAAAAAAATTTCCTGTTCCTCCTTTTCCTGCCATTTATACCCTGGGAGGCTTCCTGGTCCCTCTTTTAGTCCCTTGGTCCAAAGAGAATCCACCTAATAGTGCTTCGTGTATACCAAAGGAGGTCAGACCGGGCAACAGCTCAGAAGCAGTGCAGTGTGCGCCTAGGCCTGCTCCACAAAGGGCGAACAGCCAGGCGGTTCTGACAGTTAGATCCTAGCAGTATCTTTCCCCAACAGACAAAATGAAGAGTGCCAAGAACAACGAAGCAGATGTTGAGAAGGTGAGGATGTATTTTAAAGGTGGGAGTCTGTCATACAAGACACTTCTGTGCCCCCTTTGTCATTCTAGGTTGGAAAATATATTTTCCTTGAAGAAAGGTTCATATAGAGTAGAGAACTCATGGAGTACATTATTTTTAAATGGAACTGCCTGCTTTCTAAATACTCCAAAAAGTAATTATCTTATGAGTTGAAGTCACTCAGCAAAATATAGGATGTTTTTATTACATGCAAACGTATTAACTCTCTTCAAAGGAAATTCTGTAAACTTTTCTTTGCAAGAGGACTAAATTCCTAAAATGCAAGACTAGTTACCTGCTTCATTAGGAAACATGAATGCAAACAAATTTTATGAAAAAATTATGAAAAGTAATTGACTAGAGAGTGATTACAGAGGTTAATGTATATACTAATTGGCTTGTTCAGGACATACCATCAAACCAGGTTCACCAATCATTTCAAGTTTAAGTAAATGATGAAGCATTATAGCAATTAAAATATGATTCATTTTTCCACAGTGTTTCTACATTAACTTAAAATAATCATTTGGTTTTAATTCAAATCATCAAAAAAATCTATATAACATCTAAATGGAGCATTTACCTTTCAAGTAATTTTTTTCTGCTGCTGCGTGTGTAGAAGATTGCAAGACAGAACTTCATTTCAGAACTGCAGAGCTTAAAGGATATTCTCCTACGGCAGGCGCCTTCCTTACAACCCCTATTTATTTATGCTATAGGTCATAATTCTAGTGAATGTGACACCACAGTCATTCTTACAGTCACAAATTATAATGTGTATGAGTAAATTATAACTTTCTCACACTGAGCAAGGAGCAGAGCTGTATCTGGTGATGTAAGAGGGATAAGTAAAAGTCACCTGATACAATAAAGAAAATAAATTATGAAAAGAATTTAATGAATTTTTTTCTTGAAAGATGCTTAGTTCTGTCAAATTAATAAGAATTCCTGGTTGACAAATGCCAAAAGTGCCATAGAGAGCAGGTTGTCTGGCGGATGTGCTGACCATATGTTCCTGTGTGCTAAAGATTCTAGCTTCTGAGTTTTGTCCATGGTGACATTTTCAACTCTGCCCCCTTTTTGAATTCCGTGGGAAGTCATTCTAATTGGCATGCTATTTCATCATTGCTGTGAGAGTCGCTCTTTGCCACACACTGCCTAATGTACCAAACTGGAGTGTCCAGAGTTATGACAGGAAAGAAAGAGAGGTAGCAGGAAATGGAAAGACCCAGTCAGATATGGTGTGAAGCTGTGAAGCTGACAAATGAAAGTGTGTGACTCATTCACTGGTGGGCAGGTAATCTGATCACATTTTTGCTTAGCTGAGTGTGACTCTGAGCACCTTAGTGAGAGGTTCCAAACCTCATGCCAGGCCCTAGCAGATATTTAATGCTTGGTGATGATGATGATAGCAGCTACAGCAACAAAAACATTTGCACTAGACATTCCTTATGTGTCACAGAATATAATCTCTGTGAGTACTGTGGGAAGGAGTTGTTTTCTTCATTCGTGGATGATGTGGAGAGAGTTTAATCCCCTTTGCTCAAGGTCACACAACTGGTAAGTGTTAGAACTGAGCTCAGATTTCTGATAATGTAAACAATATACAAAGGGCAAGCAGTTGAATGAACTGTTGAATAAAGCAAACAACACTTCTGTTTGTTTCCTGTGTTTTGCATTTCACCGACAGGTTTTCTTAACCTTGACACTTGTTCTGGATAAGCATTGTAGAGTGTTTAGCAGCCTTGCTCCCTAGCTTTTAGCCACTGGTCGTCAGGGACAATCCCAAGACAAAACATTTCTGCCTTCTATGTGTATTTGGAGATAGGTGTAAAAACAGTTTCTGTATTACCTTGTTTTTCCCTTCTGATATTTAAAGTGAAAGAAGGCAACAATTTATCATTGGAAACTGATCAGAATCGACACAGTGTGGATATCAATCACTTACCTATTCTAGAGAGAGAGAGGATAGATATTTGGAAAGGAGGTCCCTGATTCAGGGACATTGTACTAGTGGGAAGAGTTTTAATTCAGTGGTTGCCAGCAGAACTGGCCTAGAAACCTGTGGTCCAGCTGCAGTCACCCCAAACCCAGAGCAGTCTGGGTGAGGCCCCGCTGCACTGTTGGTACTCCACCCACGTGTTTTCTTGAGCATCTGTTTGTCAGGAATCCAAAACCTGTTTGTGGCTAATCCATACAATGGAAAGGATGTGTTAGATCAAGAGGGAATGTTTTGATTATTTACATTAGGAAGAAGCAGCTTTGTAGATTTTTAGAGGACAGATTCAGTTCTTATAATTGAAAATCATTAGTCAAGATTGTAGCCAGGCTTGGTGGCAAAGGCCTGTAATCCAGGAGATGAGGCAAGGGGTTAGCAGTTTCAAGCCCACACTAGGTTGCTTAGTGACTTAATGAGACATTGTCTCAAAATCAAAAATAAAAATGGGCTGAGAATCTGTGAAAGCTCTGAGCTTGATCCCACCTACCACACACACACACACACACACACACACACACACACACACAGATTGTCACACTCATTTTACAATAAAGTGAAGGGTCTATTGCACCAGTGCTGCCAGTTCTAGAACCTCCCACGGCCTTCGGTTCTACTCTGTAGTGTTCCAGTGTGCTTTCCCTGCACTGCTTAAAATGGATGCTCAGCTGCCTCCGTAATGACAGAGATTCCTGAATACCTCAGAGTACATTTCAGAGAGAGTCGAGTTCAAAGGGACTCGGGTAGGTAAGCTCCCCAGAGACCATTTGAGCTTAATGAGGCTATGTATGGATTTAATTCATTTAAAAAGATTATTGTATGAGAGAACCACATTTTCTAGGTGCTTTAGAAATCTTGGAGGCCTTTTTGAAAAACATGACTAATAAATTTTATATTAAGAATATAATAAAGGGAAAAAGTGAAAAAATGTATATCAAATGCTAAAATGGATTTTAAAAGCTGTCATTGTTCTTTATTTTCTTTTAAATTAATTAACTAATGTTTCACTGTTCTGCAGTTTGAAAACAGGGTCTTCATACTGAGCTGCAACCCCAGCCCTTTTTCATTTTTAATTTTGAGACAGGGTCTGCTAAGTCACTGAGTCGTCCAGGCCGGACTTGCGCATGTTGTACTTCTGCCTCAGCCTCCCAGGATGATGGAATTACAGACATGTCTGGCTAGAAAATATTTTATCAGAACACAGATTATCTGTTCTTTTAATATGTCAAAATGAAGCACTTTAAAATTGTAAGGAAACTGTAAGACCTGGTGCTGTCCTGTGGCACTGCGGGTGCTGCTCTTGCTCTTTGACCATTTCAGCTCTGCGCCTTTGTGTTTACAGTGTTCCTCAGTGCTTTCCATGGAGCAGTATAATTTTTATACTTCTTATTTTATGATTAGAACTTTTTCAGGTTGTACATGGCCAAGAAACTTTTCTGTAATTATCAAAAAAATAGCAATTTTTACTATGGGTGCAAGTTTTTGGCTCATCTTGGGATGTGCTGGCAAAGTTAAATGACACCCAACGCCGTTAGGTAAAATGCAACTTTTTCCTAAAAGACAGCAACAATGATTTTTCATTAACTGAGTTTAAAGAATGTAATCATCACGTTGATACACCAACAATTTTAGATCCATAATTATGCTAATTTGATTTTAATGATTTAGCAAATTTCTGTTTGTTCTTAAAGTTTAAAAAATAGCCAGAGGTACTTTCCACTTAGGCACAGCTTTATTAGACATCATTGTTGCTGTAACTACTCTCTTTTAACTTTTAATCATCTTCATCCCACTGTATTCCACACACAACTTGGGGCTAATGTGTAAAGTTGACTATTTTCAAACGCTGCTGTTGCATTAAGTCTCAATGTGTGAAATTCCTCTCGGCTGACATTCTGCTACACAACCATTTTCTGAGCCAAGTAGCTTTCATTTCTTGATGTCACTTGTGTGATGAGCTCTTGGAGGGAGAATTTGAACACAGGTATACTCTGCAGGGTCGCTACTACGTGGATTCCTATCAGAAGTAATAAGTAGGAAATGATTAAATAGCAGCACTTTTCCTTTATGCAGATTTGCTCCTTTTGGAGAAATTTTACTCTGTCTATCACAAAATAAATCCCCAAAACAGCTGACAAGATTCTCAACAATATCTGTGTCAAGCTTATGATCTCCATAGGATCAGTTGATTTATTAAAACTGATAGTTATTGTTTGAAGTACTGTGAACATTAGATGGTTTGTTTAGTTAACTTCCTGCCTGCCACGAGATAGCCTGCTGTCCCTGCTGCGTGATATACTAGACGAAAGCTGAAATATTACACATACATGGGGGTGGGGGGCGTCATCCTCACCTTAACCACCACTACGGAAGAATGCCGATTTAAGGCATTCTTGGCCTTTAAACTCAGAATGCTTCAGGTTGGACAGCACAGTGTAACAGCTGTATTCGTTGTTTGTTGTTTTCATGGCTGTGCAAGCATTGTTAGCACATTGGCTGTTGTAGTTGATTGAACTGTGGATACAGTCAACATGGGATTAATCCAAGCTCTTTCACTTCTAGTGCCATTTTTGAGAAGCTAGTTAGCCTTTTTTGACAATGTCTTTATCTGTAAAATGGAAATAACATGGTTCCTAAGAGGATTAATGAGTTAATATGTGTAAAATATATCAAATAAGCAGAAAGTTTCAACATATATTTGCTACTTTTTATTACTATATTTTTCTTAGAAAGGCAAGTATTAATGCACAATATGGATTAAGCAATGACATAATATGTGGAAGCATAAACTCCAGTGCTATGTTAGAGTACATGTAGTCTGGAAGACAAGGTTTGCATATTTTGCCCTTCTTAAAGTATATTTCAAGTGCTAGAAAACATTATATTACTCAGACTTAAGAAATGAGGAAATTACAATGTTAGAGTCAGAAAACAGGAAGCAGATTCAAGTAAATATGAAATGTCTTGACTTAAGAAATGTCAGTGGAATGGCTAAATAATAGAACAAATAAGTTTGAGTGCCAAAATAGTGATTTTGCAAATTAAAACATCCCTCCCAAAACACAAAGCAATGAGACAGAATATTGAAAATGAAGAGTGAAAAAGGGGCAGAAAAAATGAACCATAGAGGTCAAATATTTATTTACTAGAAACTAGAAGAAATTACCAAAAAGTAGATAAGACTTTTGTCTAAGAAATGTTCAAAGAAACAATGGAAGATAATGTCTTCAAACTGAAGCTAGCTCTGTGTCCAGTTTTAATAACCAATCATTTTCCCAGTACCATGAAAGAAAAATAACTTACATGTAGGTGTGGCTTAATAAAATTTCAGAATTCTTAGGGTAAAGAGAAAATTCTGAGTACAAATATTAGGGGGAGAGATGAGGGGAAATTAACTAGGCAGAAACCATTTTAATAATGGCTTTTTATTTGCCACCCTAGATTCTTCAATACCATGAAACACGAAGCTTGGATATTATGGAAAATAATGTCAAACCTAAGATTCTCAAACAAAAAGGAAAATGTCTTTAGGGGTATAAAATCTGCTGCAAAGGGTAACATAGGTCTAAGAAAAAATGAAAAATATTGCAAAGCAAGATGGAATTTTAAATGTGGAAAATAGACTCAGGCTCAAAGTATAATATATAAAATTATCTATTAAAGCATCAAGTGAATTTTTTATCTAACCAACTGATAATAATCAGTATTGAATACAGGAAATAGGCACTCCTGTGTGCATGTTAGTGAGATTCAAGTAATTTAATACAGCTTTTTTGGAAAATGGTTTGTCCCTCTTTTACATATACATTTTATTTAATTCAAGAATTCTAGTGGTAATTTTTTACCACACGATGGTCTCCCTTTGTGCACAAAAGGTGTGTTTAGGAAGTTCTCTGTAGAGGTGGCACTGGGGCAATTAGGTAAAGACACATCATCTTCATAGTCCTGTGCCCCATGTACAGTACTTACCTAATTGTTCGAAGTACCCAAAACTGCCGTAAGCATATCAGTCTGTCAGGGGCTTCCCAACAAAAGAGATTAAGCGTGAACTCTATTTATGGGACATACGCTCCTGTGACCAACAGAGGAAAGGTTGAGTCGCAGCCTTTCCAGATTTAAAGGAATCAAAACATTCCATTTTGAGCTGAAATGAAGCTTAGAAAATTTTAACCCCAACAGAAACTCTTTTGGAAAATTATGACACAGTGAAAATTGGATTATAATGGGAGTCTATGTAGTCTATAATTTTATTGTTTTCCAAGCACTATATCATCTCACTTTGCATTGTGTTTACTTAATTAGATGTTTGAAATATGGAAAACAATATTTAGGAGAAGGCAGAAACATTGCCGTAATGAGACTCAGACAGCATAAACAGAAAAGATAAATTCAGGTGTCTTTATATTTTAATCACACAAATAATAATTTTGGAGTAGAAAGTGAGCTGGTTCTTTTATTGATTTCTGTCATTCAAATTCTTTGTCACATACATAATATCAGATTTTTCTTCTTACAAGATGCATCACGCTACTTTCAGTGACAGAGAATGAACCAAAATAAATCTATTATTTTTAGATTTCTTCTTCACCAGGTGGAAATTATCTATGTTATAAAATCTCATTGTATAAGGAGATTTGGAAATGGTGGCCCCAAAAGCAATATGAAAAAGAAGCAAGGTCTTCTTGTGTTACATGTGCTAGAACACGGGAGTGCCGTACAGTTAATGTGAGTAACAGCTCCCATTCTTTTATATTTTACTGTAAAATATAATGACCTCAAGTTTAGAAATTAAGTAAGAAAGCTTACATGTCTACTTGATAGCAATAAACACATGATTTCACAAGCACACACTAGCTAGGTGTGCTAGGTGTGAAGTATTGTCATTGTTCATCAGTGCAGGCTACTCACCAAGTTGAACAAGCACATGTATTGTCTGAAACACCCAGGTTTTTATTGCACTATTTGTGATGAGCACAAAAAGCAGAGTTAACACTGGACTGTGCTCTCCCCTACCCACAGCTCTATTGTGGCTTACTCAGGCCTTGCTTGAGCACTATACAATTGAATCAAGAAAAATATCACTTAAAAATCACATAATAATGTTAAAGGTTTAGAGTCCTGAAAGGTTGTGTTACTAACTATCTAGGAATACGTGTGGTCCATGGGCTGCAGGTTGTACATGCCTGTATTAGAGTTTTTAGAGGAGACAAATTTCATAGAGTGTGTGGGTAGGTAGAAGTGAGGGAGAGAGACTGAGAATAAACTAGAGTGGGGGACACTGCTCAGAAGCTGCCTCTACAGTGATTGTGGCATCTGGAACGTCAAGCACATAGCCTGGGGCATTGCATGTAATACTCAACAAATTCTAGGTAATGTTATCTGTTTCTCTATCCAACTCTCAGTGTCTATGTAGGAGGGACTGCTCTGGGCGTTCTTCTGCATGGGTCTGTGGCACAGAGGAGCTTATGTCTTGCCTCACTGTTTCCTGCAGACCACAAATCTGTTCCAAGAGGAAGGGAAAATAGGCTACGGTATAACAGAGTGGCATTCCACATTGGGAATGGTGGACACCTGGTGTCCTTGAAGCTCAGTATCTCTCAGTTAATGTAAATAGCAAGAAAGTGTATATTAATTTAAACTCATTTTCAAATACAAAACAAACTTGAAATCCAAAATATTCTGCTAACTACAATTTTTTTTTTGTTGGGGGGTACTGCTAGATCAAAGAAAACTGAACTCCTTTATTATTATTATTATTATTATTATTATTATTATTTTAGAAAACGATGCCAAACTATGCCTTTTTATTATGATAGCATGAAGAGCTAATTTAGAAACTTTTGAACTTTTTACTATTTCTCATTCTAGTTTTTCAAGGACAGAATAAAGAACAAAAATAATGGGTGTGAAACAAAAGCTTTCAAGTGTAAGATGTAAAGGTTTTAATTAAGGGATGATGAAAAAGTGACTAGTCCTCCAAATCTTTAATAACACTAGTTAATTCTGCACTAATGCTGTAGGAATTACGCTCTAGTGAGCTGGGACATTTTATTCATAAGCAGGCAACATTATGTGCTTTTAATTAACATTTGTACTTCAGTTTGTTGGCCACTATTGAAAGAGAAGTGATACCAAATAATACACTACATAGTATCATAATTATATTCAAAAACCCTTTAAACACCATCTTATAGAGACTCATTCATTAAACATTGCACAATTAAATCAATAGGCACCATCTCTCTTATCCAGTAGTAAACTATTGAAGATAAAATCATTATGGGCAGATTAAGAAGAGACCAACCAATTCAAGAAATTAAAAATACATATTATTTTGTAACCCACTTAAAGGGGCAAAATATTTGCAGATCATATTTGTACGCATGTATTAATCAGTATTATTCACATTTTCCTAAAAGCAGATGTCACCTGAGTGTGCACTAATGAATGAATGGACATATATGGTCTATCCTTATCGTAGAATATTATTTAGCCTGAAAAATAAAGAAAATTCTGATACACACAACAACATGAATAAACTGTTGATGAGGAAACAGTGCTTTGTGAAACAAAAACACATAGTGTGAGTTGATCTATGTGAGGTACCTAGAGTAGTCAAACTCACGAAGACAAAAGAATGGCAGTGGGCAGAGGCTGGAATATATGTATACATTTAAATATGTATATATGTATATGTGTATATCTATATATAGAGAGAGAGAGACAGAGGAAATATAATTAATATATATTCATATATATAATTAAACACTTAAACATTTAAATATGTATATATGTATATGTGTATATATATATATAGAGAGAGAGAGACAGAGGAAATATAATTAATATATATTCATATATATAATTAAACACTTAATATGAAATGGTAGTTGATGAAATTCAAGCTTTAGGGACAAGTCAACTTTTAGATCTCTATGTATTTATTTATAATATTTATCAAATGCCTTCCAAATGCCCAGCTTATTTTAGATACCAGGTCAAAAACAAAGTTTCCATTCCTGTTGCTGAAGAACAGATAGAGTGGAACCAGATAATAAAATACCAACCAGCATGCATATAATTGCATTTCAGGTGGGAATGCTATGGAAGTAATAAGGAAGCAGGGTAAGGGCAGAGTGCTGGACGAGCTCTGCTGAATCAGATGGTCTGGAAGACCTGTGTGAAGAAGGGGTAAAAAGAAACTTGAATAACAGGAGGATATATCCATGCAGATGTGTTACAGGCAGAGGAACCAGTATCACAAGGGCCCTGAAACTGGTGTGCACTTCTTGTGTGACAACCGCATGGAGGCCAGGGACCTAGAGCAGCAGAAGCTGAGCAAAGGAAACAGCAGGAGGGACTGGGAGCAAGGACAAGGCCAGGAAGAGGGTGAGAGAGAAGGCAGGGAGGGGTTAGAGAGAGGGACAGGGAGGCCTGTGATGTGGGGCAACGGGTCTTGATTTAGACCTGCCTTCTCTCGAGCCAGCATGGTACTTCAGAGATCCCTGAGTTCTATCATCATCCAGAGTTGGGGTGGCTGAGGCTGCCTAGAGGGGGAGAAAGAAAGAGAGGAGAGAATAGAGAGATAAGGTCCCTTAACACCACAGCTCACCTAGAGCAGTTCAGCATTTATTGAAAGAGGTTGCTTCCTCAACAGATTGATTTCTTCATATTTCTTAAACATAGTTCAGTAGCTTGGTTTAGTTTAGTTAAAAAGTCACTGATCTAACTTTCAATCTTCGGAGTCACCTTGTAGTCAAAAAAGAAAACAGATGTGAGAATAGAAGATTGTCTTTCTTAAGCTAGGTGTAGTTTCACAGACATGGATCCCACTTGGGAGACTAAGGCACTGAGGCTGGAGGATTATAAGTTTAGTCCAACCTGGGAAATTTAGTTGACTTCTGTCTCAAAATAAGATAAAAGCACTGAGCTGTAGCTCAGTGGTAAAATGCACCTGGGTTTGATCCTAAGGAAGTGAGAGAGAGAGAGAAAGAGAAAAAGAGAGAGAGAGACAGAGAGAGAGAGAGAGAGAGATTCCTCTCCATTACTGTTCTTTTTATTCTAGTTCTTGCTCTTGTCTTCTTTTATTCTTCTATTTTCTACTTTTTTAGAATTGCAACTTTTCAAAGACATTTGATGCTTAGAATCTTACAATCAGCATCCGGTGTAATTAGGACAGGTTATCTCAATTATCATTTATAGAATAGGAACTCTTCAGATTTATTACCTTCTACCTTGAACCTCTTAGAATTAGAGCCCAATTCTGAGACCCTCAATGGGGCCAAAGAACTGAATTTTATTTTATCTTGCCCCATGGATGATTCTGGCATAGGAGGCCACATTTTGAGAGCAACCAATCTTGATTTTTAGTGTTTATAAGGATTGATTTTTGCAATAGGTGGAGCTAGGGGTAGGTCAGGAATTATTTTTAAACTTTGTGAATTAATTATAAAAAAGACTTAGAGATTAAAATTAGTCATCCAAAGAATCACTGCTACTATGATGTGGTTGAGACCCAAATTTCATGTTCTTCCCATAAAACTACTACTTGCCAAACAGAGGTTTACAGAGTTTCCATATTGAGGTTTTCCTCTGTGAACCATAGTAAAATGAGAAAAATATGAAACAATATTTTATTTTGAAAAATCTCTATTTTGTCTTAATTATATTTAAATTAAAATACGCCTTTTTATGATGTTATGGTCATTGTATGTAATAGTGTATTTTTTAATGTCATGAGAACTAAAAATCTGGATATCAGTGCACTACCAATGGTAGATGTACATGAAAAGACTGTGATTATGCAAATACAGAATTGTGAATTTTGATTCTAATCTTGTCTCTTATTAATTTGCTACATGAATTTGGTGAATCATTGCATTTTGCTAGGCCTGTATCATCTGGGACTGTATGCTTCAGTATAAATTTTTATATTTTGAAATATGGGGATTATTAAAATGAATTCAGGGTTATTTTCCTTTATTATGAGTAATTCATCAGTTCTACCATATATATAAATGAAATGAGAAATGCAATTTTTTTATTAAGCCCAATATACCAAAAAGCTCATTAAGCCAATACCAACTTACCCAGAGTGATATTTTATTCAAGAAAATTGCTATTCCCTAGTAATCTAGATCTCTATGGTTTAGTAGTAAAAATATTGATTTGCATTTAGTTAATATAAGACTCATTTTTTTCAATCTGCCAGTTGTTCCATGGGGTTTTCCCTTATATGTTAAACAAACTATATTTGACTGAGAAATATTTGCCAACTAACATTAAACTCTTACTTCTCAGAAAGTGGGTCCACCTCATGCACTTAAGATTTGATTCTATTCATGATTCCATACAAGTTAATCTCTGTGGTGTCCTTTACATACTTAAGTGCCATACCAGCTTTGAAAACTAATTTTCATTTAGATTCACTCTCCTGCCTTGAAGCATTTATTCATTTTAATGTACTCAAATGGTATGCAGTGAGCTCACGCTGTTTGCAGAGTGCAGCGGGGCCTCTGGATTCTGCTGAGACCTCAGGGAGCTTCTCCTCCAGCAGAGGAGTTAACTTTGTAAACAAGTAATTATAATATAGTATAATTACAGCATAGAAATATTAATATCTTTGGTAAACATATATGCCAATGGGCTGGAGGAATGGCACAGCTATTAGAGCGTTTGCCTAGCAAGCATGAGGCCCTGGGTTCAGTTCCTCAGCACCACATAAGCCAGACATGGTAGAGCACACCTGTAATTCCAGTACCTGGGAGGCTGAGACGGGATGAATGCTGTGAATTTGAGGCCAGGCTGAGCTACACAGTGAACTCTAGACCAGCCTGGACTACAGAGTATGATCCTCTCTCAAAACAACACAAAATCAAAGAACAAACAAAAAGGCTCTCAGACTTCTGTTTACATTCACTCTGAAAAGGACTTCCTACAACAAAGTATGTTTTATGTTTCTTCCCTTTTTCGAGGGCATGGAAGGATATGAGAGTGGCCTTGCAGGGCTCAGGGACAAGTGACTCAACCCAAAAGCTAACTATGTAAAGTGTGGTGCAGCCCTTTTCGTTGGGGTCAGGGCGTTCACTGGTCTCATAGGAGAGAGAATGCAGGCAGAGCCAGGAGTGAGAGTAGGGTCAGGCCTTCAGCAGCCTGGGGTGAGCCTCCAGGCTTGGCGACTGTTCAGTCCTCTCTGCTTCTTTCTAGAGAACTCAAATAACCTGTACAAGATGCACCGTCACACCAGGCTGTGCCCAAAATTGTTTTAAAATGACTGGTTTGTGTCTTTCACAATATATTTACAAATTACAAACTTTAATTGTTATCTTACTATGAAAAAAGCCTGTTTCCAGACTCAATGGAGCATGATTGCCTATGCAAATTGTCTGGACAAAAGTGAAGTTGTGCTCACTTTTCACACAGCATCACATAAAAGAGTGTGCCAGACCGTGCTCTTTTGGGCTTAGTTTGGAAAACAGGGAAGTGTCTTCCTGCCTTCATCCCTATGTGTACTAAAAACTATCCTTCCAGAAAAGTGTGTGTATATCACCACATTCCCACAAATTACCACCTAAGAGTTTGCCTTCTCTCTGTCCTTCTTTCCTACCTTACTGACCTTCAGCTGAGTTTGAAGAACTCATTTTGAGTATGACAGATGACATAGGATACAATCTGCCCCACTGGTCTATTTCTTTCTGCTTTCATCTGGCACAGGGCTGAGACATCATGAGAGGGACCTGATGTCCTATCCACTCCACTCTGAACTTCTAAAGTAATTATTATTGACTATGTATTATTGACATCTCAAATTTCCCATTGTCATTGTCTCCCACAGCATTTTGATTATTTAGAACAAGAATTCTCTCTTAAAAGTACATTTCTCACTAATCATAGTGATGCTGTCCCTGTAGGTGGGGATCAGAGGATGGCCAGATTTCAGAAGAACTGGTGGGGTCTATTGATGAAGACTTCTCACTCCCTTTTCCCATCTGCCAGCCCAGAGTAATTTCAGATAGCCAAATTGTCTAGATTGCTGTGTTTCCTTATGGTGAGATATTTAACATCAAATGCTGCTGTTAAAAATAGAGCTTCTGATAGATATAATCACAGTCAATGTCTAATAACTGGTTTTCACTGTTTTCTACTTCCTTGAAATGCAAGACATCACAAATGTAAAGACATCACAAGTGAGCCCCATTCTGCCCCTTCCAGCCTCCCTAGGGTGCCCTAGTGTTTCCACCTCAGTTCTCACAGCGAGGAGGCTGCAGGGAGGCTTCCCCGACTCTACTGTGTTGTCTGTGTCAAGGTATCTGGCTTCTGGGATCTGGTGAACAAGGACACAGGAAACCCTGGACCAGGACAGAGCCTGAGTCCCACCCTCATGGCTTATTTCCTTCATAGGCCTGGGACAAATTTTTAGCCTTCCTTCAACCGTCAGTTAAAATGCACATAAAATCCAACTTCCAGGATTGTTATGGAGATTATAAAGGTCTGTAGTGGACAGTGGTGTCCCCTCTCTTTCTGTCACCTAGTAGTATTCTATGTGAGGAGGAAAAGGAATGACTGAGAATTGTTTCTGTGATGTAATTAGTAGGCACACTATATTTCAACTCTGAAGTAATGTCACTTTTTTTTGAGAGTTCAAAAGATCTCCATTGAATTCATAGAGAAAAATGTTAAAACCCTCTGTAGGTAATAAAAAGAAAATGTAAGTTCACACATTGAAGAAAGTTGCTTTAGCTTAATTTTGATTAAAGTCCTTGGCACTATGCTAAGATCTTAAAATGTGTCTATGAACAGGAATGTAGTATTTTCGAATTCTTATGCTAACTCTTCCTTGGGATTATACAGTTAGACGTAGTTGGAGATTAACTTGGTTAAAATATAACGCTGCTGTGTAGCACAGTTGCACGCATCACACTGGCCTGTGTCCCATTTCAGGTGCTGGCTTTGGAGGACGATGTGGTCAAAGCAGGTGGCCATCTAGTCTCATCTATGGTCAATTTAACAACATTACTTTTATCAGGGCTCTTTTTTTTTCCAGTACAAACGTTCCACACTGAAAAGTTCTTGGCAATTTAAAATGTGTATTAGTTGTCTTAGTTTAGTAAGTTGGGTCTTAAATTTTGGTGTCTAAAGAGGAAGAGAGAGTTCATAAGAGGATAGTTTTAAAGAGTTGTGGTGCAGGTAATGGTCAGTATCCAGGTGAGCCTGTTGAGTGATCACTGTGGTTCTTGGCCCCAGCCTGCCTTTTCCCTGCCTTTCCATGGATCCTGAGCTTGGTATAACTTTCTTGACCCGGAAGTACTGCCCCTACATCTCTCTCAGTGCCCCCTTCTCATAACCTATGTGCCCTCTCTTCTAGCTGACTGATGGCCCTCTGGCAGACTCTCTTAGGCCTGTTCCAGTGTAGCTCATCAGGTAGCTGTCTTGTTTGTGGTTATTCATCTGATCTCCTCCTCTAGATATAAAGCTCTTTGAAAATGATGGAAATGATGTCTTACCATTGGACTCCACCCAGCTAACCTGAGTTCTTTCCTTTCTTTCCTTTTTTCTTTTTCTTTTGTTTTTAAATTCATAACTTATGTGCAAAAACATAAAAGCTATATGTATTAATGAGGTACCAGGTTATATTTAATACATGTGTACATTATGTAATGTTTAAATAAGGTTATCTATATCTTCTTGAGCATTTCTCATTTTTATTATGAAAACCTTCAAGATCTCCCCTTTTAGCTTTTGAAATGTACAACACATAATTATTACCTGTATTCATCCTTCTGTACAATAGAATCTTCATAACCTGGTTGCTTGTAGACAAAAGTTATTAGTGCTAATATAGATTTTTTAGGTTGATATGTATATGTTGCATACATTTTAAAAATGAATTCATGAAATGAAAGAATAATATGCCTTTTGCTTTATGGAATTTAGGAAGAAAATTCGAACTTCATGGTAGCTTGTGTGTATGCAAAAGGATCGTCGTAATTTTGGGACTGTAATGAGCAGCCAGCAGCACGGCCATTGAAGAATGTTCCAGCAGGGTTTGCTGAAGAAGGGGCTGAAAGGGAACTTCCAATTTACTGTAGAGACTTAGGGGAAGGATTTTATCCAGGGTCACAGTGACAGAATCTAAATCATCCACCTGGAGGAAGCACTATCAGATTTCTAAACAGAAGTACATTTATTAATTCAATAATTTGGTAAACATTTCAAAAAGCATGTGCTGTGAGGGCAGCATACTGCTGGGTTCTGAGAGTACTGATATGAATGAGGGCCAGGCTCTCGGGGAAGCTTCTAGCCCAGAAGGAATTAGATGTCTTGGAATTTAGGAAGGAAAAAAGCAATATAAAAGTTCAGGGACATGAGGAAGGCCTACCGTATATCAGTAGGGGCCGGGAGAGATACACTCACTGGAAGTCTGGATACAGCTTGTTAAGCTGAGTAAAGGCCATTTTTATGGTTTGATTCTGGAATGTTCCTTAAGAGCCTCCTGTGTTTGGAAGATGGTTGGATTATGGGGGTGAATCGGGTCAAGTGAGTTACTCTATTGACTTTACCTGCTGCCAAGAGACAGGCCTGGTTGGAAGCAGCAGTCAGTCAGTGAAAGTGTTGCCTGAAGAGTGAGTATTTTTGCTGGGCTTCTGCCTCGTTGCTCCGCTTCCTGTTGTGACGCAGTGAGCAGCTTGTCTCAGAGCAAGCCCCCTGCTGCTGTCCCACTGTTGCTAGCCAAGTAGGAGCAGGCTGCGGCCTCTGATCAGGGAGCTAGCATAACAAACCTTTCCTGCCTTAAGTTGTGGGTGTCTGGTACTATGCCCCAGCAATGAGAAAGCGACTCAAATAGACATAGAGAGCATAGGCAGCTTGTATAGAAGGAAATGGACTTGCGACATGAGCCTAGGACTGCCGAGTAAGTTGGTTGGAGAAGAGAACATTTCAGACTCACAGAATGTCAGAATATCACATGGGATGCCGAGTTGCTTGGGCTTCCTGTGCTTGGTCTGTCTCTTCTTGCTAGTTAGCTTCTTTTTCTATCCAGAGCCTGCTCCTGCAATTTCTTCTGTGGCCTAGTGAATTTTGGTCTTTGCTTTCTCAGGTCCAGTTTGTATAGCTGCCAGCTGCATGCATAGTACAGGCTGTTAGGTAATGTGGTGATACAGAAATGAACTTAGCACAGTCTCAGAGCTACGTAAACACAGATCTTGGAGAGGATGGAAAGGCATTTGAGTTTTAGGGAATAGCTGAAGAACAGAGTCCGGGAATGGGAAGAAATGGGCAAGGAACAGATTTGGCTGTGGAGATTATTTGACATTTGATTCTTAGGCTAGAGAATCTGTCATATTAGTAGACAGGTAAGTCTTTGGTTTCTTTATACGGGCTTGAGATTAATGCAGTGCTATAGGTAGATAGGTGAGCGGTGGTTACTAGGAAGGTGAGATTGAGTGAGACATGGACACATATTCAGTAACATTATTGAATTGCTTTGAATTCAGTCTGCTGCAGTTGTACAGATCTGCATCTCAGTTGCTCTCATAACATACCTTGGAATCACTCACTTTGAAGGTAAATTTAAGGAAAGTGTTAAAATTAGTAGAGATTCCACTTGGTTATGTTTTCTAGAATTTGTTTTTAAATTTGTTATCTTGGACATCATGGGATGTGTATATTACATGTTAATCTGTATCTCAAAGGTGAAAAAATAATATCTGAATCACCTAATAAAGAAAATTTTATTCAAGATATTCAGTTAATATTTGAAAGATTCATGAAGCGGTTACTATAAATGCTCCAATTAACTTTACACCTGATCTTCAAAGAGGACAGAGAATTTTTTGCAGTGGAAAAGAGTGATGTTCTAGACTTGTGAATTCTGGGCTGGGCTTAGTGGTATATGCCTGTAATCATTGCTATTTGGGAGGCAAGAGGACTGCAAGTTTGAGGCTTGGACAACTTAGCAAGATCCAGTCTCAAATTTCAAAAGGTCTGCAGGGGCGGGGCGCTTAGTAGTAAAGTGCCTGGTTCAATCCCCACTATCTCAAATATAATAGTAGTAGTAAGTGTAGATTCCGTACTACTGTATGAATAAAATTGAAGAATCTGGCAGACTAAACCTGAAAATCTTGTCACCTTTTGCATATCATTATAGATTGATGGTTTTGAAGCATTCTAAAATAATGGTGAGTATTATACTAGAGTATAATGTCACCTGCTTCCATTGAACTTTTGATGCAAAGTGCCGTTGAAACACACACCCCTAAAAGTGACTTCTCATGGCAGTGATTACACAACTGTTTTTGTTTCTTTTGCTAATAGATACTTGCATGAATGAGAGATTTAATCATAAGATTATGAGAGAAGATACCTACATATCTCACCCATGAGAAGGAGAGAAGAAAAGTGTGAATGGATAATCAAATTAATATAGAATAGTTCTCAGGGCTTATTTTCTGGCACTGGAGGAATAGCTTAGTCTTTAAATCACTTGCCTAGCAAGCACAAGGCCCTGAGTTCAAATCCCTGCACCACATAAAGCCAAGTGTGGTGGCACATGTCTGTAATCCCAGCACTCAGGAGGCTGAGGCAGGAGGATTGCCATGAGTTCAAGGGTATCCTGGGCTACAGAGTGAGTTCAGGACCAGCCTGGGCCACAGAGGAAGACCCTGTCAAAAAAAGAAAACACTAAAAAAAAAAATGCTTTCTGAGAATGGTTGCATATGAAAGGAGTTTAAGAGAAGAAAACACATTAAAGTTACAAATAAGTCCTTGTTGAGGAATGCACTACTTAGATCAGCTTTACCTGGGGGTCAGGCCAAATATGCCCTCAGGTCTCTTGGTCTTGAAGCTATGTTTCCTAACTTACTGTTCCATTGCACCCACTTTGAAAGGAAGTAGAGTACGTTATTTCCATTAGTCACTATGAAGAGCAGTGTCTTGTCCATTCAGACCATGCTAAGAGAGTAGCATAAATTGGGGAGAGAGCTTATAAACAATAGAAATTTATTTCTTAATTTTTGGAGATTGGAAGTCAAAGACCAAGATGTCAGGAGGTTCAAGAAACTGAGGGCACAATTTCTTCTTCATAGAAGGCGTCTGCTATCTCTGTTCTCACAAGGTAGGAAGGAAGAAAGGATATATTTTATAAGGGCACTCTTCCCTCTCTTGTGATATAAGTCACCTCCCACGTCCCGCAGCAGTCCTCATATCCTAACAACATCACCTTGGAGGTTAGGATTTTGATGGATTTGGGTGGGGCCACAGCACACACATTCAAGCCATAACAGCAGAAATAACTGATCATCATTAGAATCTATCACATATGCTACCATGACCACACAGGAAGAGGCCAGTCCCTTCTGACCTTCTAGTCAAACGTTGACTGGGGTTTATTTTACGAGGTGCAGGTTTTACTGAACTGCGTATTTCACATGAGATTTTACAGAAACTTGAACTTTCTTTAAATGACTAGGTCAAAAGCTTCATCAACATATTTTCCACAATGAAATATGCTTGTGAATCACAGCATAGTCTCTATTATCTGCAAAACGTTGTTTATTTGTGTGGTAATCTGAGCTCTCCATCACTGCATTAGGATAATGACTTCAGCCTGTTGTCTTTTTATGATATTTGTTGGGAAAGAAGAATTAGTACGGCCTGGCCTGTTTCTACTAATCGCAAATTCCATTTTGTGTTTCTTTGATATAGAGTCTTTGATGTAGAGGGAAACTCTAAATCCCTTTCAATGGAAGAAAAACATCAGTGAGTCTGCTTAACATGTACATGATCTCAAGAATATCTAAGTTGCACAAGAAAGGGAAGCTAATGTTTCGTATGTTTGGGACTGCTTTGTTTAAGGAATTTAATTATAACTTGGGTGGCTTGAAAGAAATTCTTCTCTAAAATTTTGAAATCTGTTGTAATTTATGTATTTTGTTTAGTATGCTGCTGAGGGAACAAGCTAGATAAAACACTGACTAGATTTTTCCCAGAAGCAGGAGCCAGTGACAAAGTTCTTTTGTATTGTCCCCTGTGTATTGAAGAAATATATTTTCCCCAGATGGCTTCAGTGGTCACAGAAGAGCAAGGAAACATGTCCCTTTAGGAGCTACAAGAATATAATTCTCTACATTTTTTTGCTTTTGCTAGCCATAGAGAGAGAGAGAGAGAGAGAGAGAATGACTAAATTCACATGCCATGCTTTACCCCCTCCGCCTGCTTACGTGTTTCTATCACTGAAGCCAACATGCTTTATATGTACACACTTTGTCATGAACAGCAGGCATGTTCTTAAAAACATATGTTTAACTCACATTTCTGTAGATCCCTGGGACGTTTCCTACCTTGTAATTTCAGAGGTGCTGTTATCTGCAATGGGATTGATCTGCACTTGACAGTGGCTTCAACTTTTTGCCCTCCAAAGTTTCCATAAAGAAATTAGTAATATGTCAATAAACCTGGGGGTTTGGAAGCTTTGGTAAATTCTATCATGAAGAGAATCACCGTTCCTTACTTTATATTCAACCATTCATTTATTCCACAACTACCTATGCAGTTCCAAATCACCACTTGATACCTAAGACAGAAAATAAATAGGGCCCAGTGTCTGCCCTTGGAGAGTTTTCTTGCAGTTTCTAGCAGACACAGGGCTGTGTAATTAATGCCCAAAGCCTGTGTGCACCTGGTGCTGGAGCAAACAGGAGGGCCATCTGCCTCATCCCAGACACCCAGGGATGGTGCCCAGCTTATATCAGAGAAGAAGAATTGGGTTGTGAGGAGATAAGTGGAGTGTACCTGGATGTTAGCCAGGAGGAGAAAGCTTGCAAAGGCGCCTGGGGGAGCTCCACCCACCTCCACAAGCTCAGACTGAAGGTGTGCTTCTGAGCAGTGGTTTTTCCATCACTTCACAGGCAACTACAGAGATCACTTAAAACTGTAGTTCTGGTTGCAGTCTTAGGTCTGGTTGTCACTACATATGCAAGACACAATTCAGAGTCACATGTGAAATCACCCTTTAGATTCTCTGAACCCAACTCTTTTCAGCTGTAACATGGGTAATATAATACTATTATCTATCTTATATGCTTGTTGTGAGAATATAATCAATTAAACCTAGAATGTAGAGAATACTGAATTAGAAGTTGGCTTGATAATAGCATGTTCAAATGAGTAAAGAAGTCCTAAAAATGTTTTTTTATGAAAAGCCAATTGAAGACCCAGATTTAGCAACTGAAGAAAAGACTTAGTTCTCCAACTTTAGACAATATAATTCTTCTGTCTTGACTACATCTAGAAATATACACCTTAAAGACCACTTGCAGTGGATTGTGGAATCGTTGAACTGTTGCTTACACCTTAGTCCTTTTGGACCATGTGACCCATCTGGACCCAAAAGACGTGTGTTTTGATCCTTGCCCTGCCACATACTGGTTGCATGACTTTGGACAAGTTAGCTAGTACCCTGAGCATGTCTTTCTTTCTCTAGGACTGTAACATTTCACTGGTAGGAAAGTGAACCAAAGTGTATATGAAAACACAGCAATGAAGCAACAATTGCTAAGCAGCCGTGTTATTGAAACCGTGGGTACCTTACCGTACAGTCAGTCTGGCATCCAGAAAGCCAAGCCCTATCAATTTTGGTGACAAGATTGTTTTAAGATAAGGGATTATGATGAAGCTGGACTTTTGGCAGCTACTCTCCATAGAAACCCCCCAGTCACAGCTAATGTTCCAATGCTCCACACACACAGGTGATGAGATTTAGTACTTTATAAGGCAAACACTATTTAGTCCCATTATTAGAAAACTTTTATTATAAGAAAGTTCTAAATGGATTCTCTAATATGAGAAACCCAGAAAGCAGTCATTTTATAGAACTAAATGGGGGGATAGTGGGAATTAGGGGGGAAAAGGTGGATGTGAGGAGAAAAAGAGAGAGGGGAAGGGTTTGTAACCTTAATGCAATGTGTATGTGTGTGTGTGTGTGTGTGTGTACACAAAGTACTCCAGTTCAATGTAAACAATATGTATCGCATATATACATGTTAATGGGAAAGATAAAGAAACAAATAGTGAAAAAAGGAGAAAGTTCTACAAAATAAGCCAACATGGACTGCTGGTAGGTTTTTCTACATCATTTTAGACAACGGATCATTCAGGGGTTAATTGTTAATAGAAGAGGCTAGTTGCATCAGGCAGAGCCAGAACCCAGAATTAAGATGGGAAAGCCCAGAAGAGAGCTGGCTGGCTAGGCATCCGCATTGTTCTCTTTCAGCTGTGTAAGTTAACACTCTAGTCTCAACAGATGTGTTTGGCTACAATTACACCTTCCTATGCCAAAGTGGAAAGGAAAGCAAGAGTAGATCTAGAATACATTTTTTGTAAATTTTTGTAATTTAAGACATGTATTTGCTCAATATAATCATTTAAATGATTCTTTTCTGAAATAGAGTTGTTTCTGCTTTAGGAATTTAATGACTACCCATAGGGATTTGTTGTAATTGAGCCAAGTATTTGGGACTAAAAATAAAAATAACTCTTGACTGGAAATTTAGGACATATAAAAACTGGTTTGAATTGTATTTTATTCTGCTTTTATTTTAATAGGTTCCGACAGACAGAGAGTCGAAGTCTCAAATTGCCTCTGTCTCTAGAACTGAACACAAAGTAGGTATTACTGCTTCACTATTAACTCACAAAAATAAAAAGTAATTTTTAGTGTTTCTGAAATTGTTAAGAAATAGATGTACATACAACTGTATATGTAGAAGTATCTGAATATAATCAAGCACTGCATTCCTAGATGCAGCATGTCAGTGTTGTTTCCTATGAAACAATGAATTGAAATTACTTAAAGCTTTGCGATCTTTAGTTTTTTGAAAATTACATAATATTTCAAACTATATGACCAATGGCTAACAGTGATCATTTACTTAAGAAAAATGATTGTTTTGTTTTTATTTTTTGATTTTAAGTATATTCGTTACTTTGTGTTACTTTTCTCCATCGTAGTAATTCTCAAAGGAAATGCAAATTGCAAAAGCAGATGTGGTCATCATGCTTGGCCTATTGCTCACAAAGCTCTTCCACATTTCCTGGAGGGGTAGATGGGTAGTTGCTTTGTTATGTTATAGTCAGGTCACTGGTTCACAAGGGCATGTTTCTGTGCACAACAATGGAAAAATACTTTGCTTATTGTAGCTTCAGAATGTGGTGTTAGTTATCATCTCCAGAATGTAGTAAAACTATAAATGGTCAAAAATGAGAGATCAAGGGCCCAGGATGTGTCACTATAAGGACTAAGCCCGCCGGCACCCATGTCACCAGTCCTATTTCCTAACATTTCCTCCCTTGTTCTCTGCCGTCCATCTATTCCTCTCGGAGTTTTCGGAGGTTTCACTCTCCGTTTTTCTCATCATTCAGTTGTGCTGTTCCTTTTGGCTCTTGCAACCCTTCATTTTTTTCTGGACTGTCTAGCTCTTGTTCTTAAATCTTCAGGATCAATGGTCTTTCAGAAACCTTTTATTTGCTTTGTTGGAACGCTCCCTTTTAGCATGCTATTTGTTCTTCATCCTAGCACTTGGCACCAAGCATGGTTATTAATCCTTTCACCGAGTCTTCGAGCTTGGCTAGAAACTCTATGGTAGCAGTGACTCTGCCTTGTCTGGCCTCACTCTGGCATCCAGGACAACGTGTGACCTGTCCTAGGTATTTGACTAACACTTCTTACAAGGATGAACAGAATGGGTATGTGAGAGAATCAATAGATAAATGGAGAAATATAATTCTTATAAAGAAAACAGATGCTGACCTCATGAAACAAGATCTTTCTAGCAGCATTTGAGCTAGGAATTTTTTATCTCTTTGGTTTTCAAAAAAATAAATATAGGTTGATGGATTTATTTAACAGTCATGTAAAAATGCAAGGAATAGGCAGAAGAAAAATATAAAAGTCAGTCTTAAAACTGATAGTATCAGTTATTTCCTTGGCCCAAAATGAATTAAAAAATATACACACATTGGTTTTGTAAGCTATCTTAAAATGCATGTCTAATTTTACATTTTTTGTAGTTTTATTTATCGTATCATCTGTCAGACATCTCTACCAGAGATCTGGCAAGCCTTTCCATCAATTATGTGCTCATTGGCAGAATATTATGGTAAACTTTCAAGCCCTGTGCCATCCAGCAGCTCACGTGATGTTTCCATGTCAGTACAATGCTCTTTTGTTTAACGGTATTTTGTTCACCCATCATTGAGTGTTTCCTGCCAGCTTTGTCCTCAGGATGTGTAGATTTGAATTTGTGGATTAAAAATATGCAAAAAGGTATGAGAACAAAGCCATGTTGTGTACTTAGAAGTATATAGTACAGTGAAAAGGAAAGCAGGTTAGAATTAGCATTCTGAACTCTGTAGCTTTAGCAGGATTTTTAAAAAATGCAATGTGAACAAATTTTATAGACTTAACAATGGTAGAAATTATCAATCTGATACTGTAAATATCAGTGAATATATTTAGGTATATTAGATGTGCACATACATATAGTATGCAAAAATGCGAATGCAGAAAAACATACATTACCCATAAAATTCTGTATAGGCTACATATATATAACCTGTGTGTACTGACTACACCGATTATCCTTCTCGGCTTACTAGCACTGGAATATTTATCTGGTTGCCAGTGGAAAGAAATATCTGATGCTTTCCTCTCAGATCCTCCTAGAAGAAACCTGGGAGATTATTACAGCTTGAAGCAGTAGCTATTGGTGACAGTTTTTCCCCTACAAGGAGGTGAAATGATGCAGACCAGTGGTCCAGCATTTCCCAGAGCACTATAAAAGAAGGAACCAGAGACAGTGACATGGCATATTGCTTTATGTCTTATTTTGGGAATTTTAGAATTTTTTTGGCAAACTATTGTTCCCCAGGAGAACTCCTTGACCTAATTTAGCAAGTTCTAACTGAAAGATCTTGCTTGTCGCACTGTGTATGTGGTTCAGACTTGATGTTTTGTTTTGTTTTGGGTGTGTCTTTTTAAAGGTTTCAGAGTAACTCAAGTCAATCTGATTCATTTGCATTGAAGTAAATAGATATTTGGATTTCAGTGCTAATGGAATAAAGAGGCAGTGTAAATATTACTACACAAATGCTTCCATGTGTACAGTAATCCACAGCCAAGCTCCTCTGAATGAAATTACCATTTGAAAATACATCGCTTAACAACTCTAAGAGTGTTCCTACAATAAATCTCAATAAAAATTAAAATTCTTTTACACTTGAAGGAAAGAAAGAAAGAAAGAAAGAAAGAAAGAAAGAAAGGAGGAAAGAAGGAAAGGAGGGAAGGAAGAAAGAAGGGAAGGAAAGAAGGAAGGAGAGTAGGACACAGAACCCCAGTGTTGATGTTGCCGGGGTTTTTGTATATAATAACTCTTTCTCCCCACTGCCCAGAAGCAGGCCCAGTAGGTTGCCAACAGCCTGTGGTGTGTGCTCTGCACCAGGCCTGTTTTCGATGAGGTATATACAATTATGTATTTAGTTCTCGCAGTCCAATGAATAAGGCACTATTATTATCTCCTGATTTACAGATAACTAAACATGAAAAGGTCAAATAATTTTCCCAGATCATGCAGCAAATCAGTTACCCATCATACTTGGATTTGAACCAGGGTAGCACCATTTCACACCTCATACTCTGGGCCCCTGCATTGCTCTGTGTCTCCCCTCCAGGTGAGTCTGAATAAAGCTGCTATTAGGATTCTAGCCCAAAGGAATGGCTTTGTCAGAGCCCTTAGGGGCCACCTGGACAGAGGGGAGATGCAGGGAAGACCAAGGACTCCTATTTCAAAATGTGTTAGAGTTTGCAAAGCACTTTCACTTGGACCTATTCTTTTGCTGTTTACAAAAAAAAATGACATTGTTACTTATTTAAAAATGTAGAAATTTAGATTGTTGGATACAGTAATGAAAGATACTATCTTTGCTATCGTAAAGGTTCTATTCTTAAAAGGACTGTATGGTAATGGTAGTGCTAGTAACACCTGTCATTACATGTGACTGCATCAGAAATAGGAGTACAGGGCTGACAGAGAAGTTCAATTTTATTTTTCTATTGTAAAATGCCTGTGAAAGCTAACATGGAAGCTGGAGGATCTTTACGCTCTGGTTTCGTACACAAGTCAATCCTGTATCATTTAGATATTATTTACTCTTCTGCTTTTCATTATTCTCTTGCAAAAACAGTTAACATTTGTTTCTTAGTTAGATCTAAAGAGTGTATCTCAAAGATTTGTTAATTTTTCCATCGTGTGCTGACTTTTGGAGCACCCTCTACATTGAGTTTACTGCTTGCATAACTTTCCTCATTGCATTAGCGTTACTTTAAATATTAAGACATATTAATCCTGAGTAAACAAATTTTTGTATTACCTTTCCTTATGTTTTATATTTTAAATAAATTTTATATGTGTGGCAGCTTTTGAGTGCATATACATATAAACTATTTCCATAATGAGTTCCAACAGCAGTGAGAAGTCTGTTCCTATTTGTGAAAACTTCTGAGCTGTGACTGGGGTGGAGGAGTACTTAGATTTAAGTACATCTAACTCCAAGTATGAATGTGTGGAGATTTCTGACTGCTGGAAAATCCGAATTAAGGTAAAGGTCTGTCACACACACACACACACACACACACACACCAAGCAAAACCAAGCATTCATTTTTAAAGCTTCTGCAATTGAATTTCACATTTACTTACATCAAATGATATTGAAAGACTCTTCTTTTGAAATGTTAAGACATACAGCTAAGGAACTTAGAAGATGAAAATCATCCAGAATCAAAAATCTTTCTTGTCCTGACATTCATCTCTTGAGGCTATCCGATTCACTTTCTCTAAGTTTGTGTTTAGCTCTCTTCACATCTACAAAGTCCAAATCAAGTCACATCAGGTAAATCCCAAATCTGAAGTGTGTAATGTCATTTGAGCTATGTCATGTGGTTTAATGGTGGAAGTGTTATGTCTGGAAATGGGAGTTGACGACGCAGCTCGCAGACCCTCTTTTGATAAGTGGTCTCACTCACTGGGAATGTATTCAGCACAGACGAAATACCTAACACACACGACTTAAAGAGGAAAGGCTTAATTTAGTTCATAGTTCAGGTGACTCAGTTGTAATCATCTGGCTTCAAGGCAGAAACATTATGACAGTAGAGCATGGCCAATGAAAGCTGCTCACCTCTGAGCATCTGGGAAACAGAAAAGAGAGCAGCCACGAAAGAGAGCTGTCCCATCCAAAGCCTCTCATGACCTGTGGTGCAGCTTTCCCCACCAGGCCCCTTCTCCCAACAGTACTTCAGCTATGAGCTCCTCAGTGGATTAGCCCGTTTGTAAGTAGAGTCTCTGTGACCCAGTCACCCTCCAAAGCCCCACCTATGAACTCAAGACTCCAGAGCATTCTACATCTGAATCAGGTCAGGAAGTCACAGACTGTGTAAATGACAGATTCAGAATATTTCTCATTGATCCAGTTTAAATAGCTTTCGTTTGCTGCATTAATGAGTGAGAAAATCACGTTGACATTCCTGTGACATATGGTGAGTCTTCTTGGGGTGAGTCATTAGGACAGACATTTACTCTTCTCATATATTTTTCACAAATATCTTAACCATTTTGTTTCTTTAGCACTTAACATGTCTGAAGTAGAGTATGATATCTAGAAGATATTTCTGTTTCAAACTTTAAAAGGTAGCATTTTAATTCTAGAATTACCTAGGACTGTATCTACATGCTAAGGCTGCATTATGAAACACATCTAGTTAGACAGTTTCGCAATGGATTTTAAAAAAATGTTAAATAAATGTTTCACACTTCTTTTTATCAGTACATCATAGGTATATTATTTTAGAAGTTAAAAAATACAGGAAATGCATGATGAAAAACTGTAATTTTGATCTTACCTTTAGACTTATTGCATTGAAAACAAAGCTTATTATTTTTAACTGCTTCTATATTTTGCTAGTTCTTTTATAACCCTAAATATACTTACAAAATTGATTGAATCACATATGTATTGTATATGTGTGTGTGTGTATGATCAACATTTAATTGATCAAAGTTCAATGTTGACATACCACTGTGCTAAATAAATCTCTCACTTATCCATGCCATCAGTTTTTACACACCCCTTGGCAAAGTATTCATAATTTTTACTACATCTTCTTGCATTGTCAGTTTAATCTAATTAATGATATTTCTTTTATTCTCTTCATTTTCTTTTAACCATCTGTTTTGTATTTACTTCCCTTTTTTCTTACTCTAAACATTAATGTCATGCTCATCTTTAAATATACACACCTATTCAAAAATCTATGTGATAAAAAATTCTGACAGCTTTGAATCAGTCTGCAAAATTTTAAATTTATTATTATAGAATTCACGATATTTTTATTCTCTAACTTCTTAAAATCTTCCCTCTTGTCTTCAAGTATATTATGATTTGCTTCTATTTCTTTGCTACTAGGAAAGAACATCTGTGCCATCTTACAATTTTAGTATTTTGGTATACCTTTTTAAAAGATACCTGTGATAATATTCAATAAGAAGCTCAGAAGTTGCTCCACTTCATTGAAAACTTGCATGAAGACAGTGCTGCTAAAACTTTGTCACGTGCAATGTTTAACCTTTTGAGTCTGACTCACTTCACTAAGCATGATGCTCTCAAAATGCATCCACTTACCGACAACTGCCTCAAATCTATCCGTCTTTATGGAAGAGTAGTATTCCATGTGTCTTTTGCCTTTGGGCTTTAGAACTTAAAGCTCTGTAGCCTTTGGACTCCAGAACTCACCCTAATAGCCCCATGAGATTTTGGGCCTTTGGTCTTTGACTGATAGTAACACCGTAAGTTTACTTGATTCTAAGACTTTCAGACTAGGATTGAGCCTGGTTCTCCAACATATCATGAAACTGTTCAGTCTCCATAGGGGGTAGGCCAAATCCTAAATAGAGCTCTTCTCATCTCTCTCTCTCTCTCTCTCTCTCTCTCTCTGAGAGAGAGAGATCTATAGAGGATATAGGTTTAGATATAGAAACTTTTGTTTTGGTCTCACTGGAGAGCCCTTCCTGAAAAAATTAAAGGCTCTCCTTAAAAACAGAACAAATAGGGTATAGTCTATGTGCATATGAGTGTGTGTGTGTGTGTGTGTGTGTGTGTGTGTGTAGAAAGAGAGAGACAGACAGGTAGAGAGACAAATGTATTTTAAGAAATTAGCTAAAATTATTCTGGAAAGTGTTAAGTTCAATACCTATTTGGCAGCCCAACAGGCTGGAGATCCAAGGAATTATAATAAGCACTATGACACTGAAAACAGCCCTCCACCTTCAAGTCTTTCAAAGCTTTTTGAGTGAGACATTTGTCAGATCTCCTAACCACCCCAACTAGAGTATCTGTGCTTAGTTGGGGCTGAATATATTTCAAGGCTCAGTAACTTGTTATGGGCAGAATTGAGTTCCTTGCATGATAGTGGACTGAGGACTTCAATTCTGTGCTGGTATTTGGCTTAAAAAGTTTCCTTAATTCATTTCCAAAACGACATCTCCATAGGGCTGCTCACAAAATGGCAGCCAAGATCAACAGAGTGCAAAGGCAAAAGAGATGTCACCTTACATCATTTTTGTCATATCCGTATTCTGTAAAAGTCCGGAGGTCCAGCCGCTACCTAAGGTGGAGGGTGGGAGAAGTACACAAAGGTGTAAATGCTAATAGAGAGTCATGTGAATAAGAAATGCACAACCCAGACTTCGTAGAGGACATTCACATGTGTTTCTAGGTGACGATGAAGACAGGAAGTGCCCTTCCAAACCCAAAGAATAGCTTTGCACAGGCTTGTTTTTAGGGAAAAAAAAAAAAGGCATGCCTATGGGAGAAGCTGAAATTCTTTGTTGCTGACAGGAAGATAGCTTCAAAGTTCTGATTTGTTTGTGATTCTAGGATAAATTGAGATGCAATAAAAGAAATGAAAAGCATCATCTTAAGGATCTGATGTGAGAAATGCGGTAGCTTTTTTGATTGGGAACCATAAAGCCAACACATAGTAGAGATCAGATTTCTTACTCATCCATCTACATTTAATTTTGGCTTAGCATTAAACATTTAGATGAAAAAGGCAAGAGAGAAGATAATCAAAAGTTGCAAATGAGTCAGAAGCCCTGTGTCTAACTTTGGAAGCTCAAGCAATAACTGTAGCAGGATCTATAAAGTAAAGGAGTAAGAAAGATCATTTGACTTTCAGATTTTGCTGCTGTTGTCTGAAATGGTCATACTAGATAATATATTGCAAGTGCAGATGCTTGTAGAGGCCAGGCCTTAAGCTCTCTGAAAGGAAGTTGGGAGGTTGGGAGTGATGAGAAAGGTGGCACAGACCTCCTTAAAGTCATACACCTACTTCTCAGCTCTAGCCAGTCAGCAAGATGAGGGAGTGGGTCCCAGTGTTGTCAAATCTTGTTTTTGCAATTTTAAAACATTGCCAATTAATTCAAGTGTTTTTGTAACTTTGCATAGTTCAAACAGAATGTGCCTGATGGCTGTGTGTTGTAGACCCCTGGAGAGTCACTGGAAATTCTTTTCTAGTTAAAATGTTCTAATTTTACAATGAGAAACTAAAGAGGACATGAAATATTGTTGTAGTCTCCAGAGATTCAGTCAGTTAAGATTTGTGTCTACCAAGTGTATTAGAAACACTTGTATAAACACTTATAGAGGTACAATAATTTTTAACATATGATGTCCATCCGAGTCACCTGAGCAATATTTTTTCCAAGAAAGCATATGGTGAGACCTTTCCAAGGAGTCCAGTTCAGTAGACTCTCATGATTATGATGTAATCCTCTTTAAGATTCACTATAAAATAATATTTGATTCAAGAGTTTACATAAAAAGTGCTTGTTTTCACTTGAAAAGCGTGGTAGGAACAGGTATTCCTGGTAAGAAACTTAGATTTGATTCTTGAAAAAAGACTCTGTGGGTTCATGAGTAATGGTCATACAGAATGAAATTCACATTTAAAATTTTCTCTAAGCCTTCATTCATTCTTATCCAGGTATTCGTCATTGTTGTGGATTAGTCTGGTAGGGTGAAAATTCCTTTATTTTCCTTCAGGATAACCTATAAGAGAGTCCACTAGGGGTGTCTAATAGTGTCTAAAATATGGTGTCCTAAGTTAGAATGACCAGAAGAAAGGGCTGATAGGATTTCACAGTTCAGGGCAATGGACGTGAAAGTGCGGGAAGGGAAGGATGGCACTATCTCCTTTGCAGGATCGCTATTTGTTGCCATCCATTTTTGATGTTGTAATGAAAGGGGTAACTTGTAAAAAATGCAGATTCATTTCCTTCTAGTTCTGGAGTCTAGGAAATTCGAAATCAAGAGACTGGTGAGTTCAGTTTCCTAGTAAGGGCTGTTCTCTGCTTTCATGATGTCTCTTCTGGAGGTGAGGATGATGGAGAGCAGAATGAACTGCCTGAATGTCCTATTAGCCTCTTTTGTGAGGACCTTAATCTCATTTATGAGGGAAGAGCTATCCTGGCTGAATGACCTCCTAAGACAATCACATTGGCAACACACTCGAGCCTTAGCATTCTGCTCCTCGCCCGGTTGTGCTGGCCTTGAACTCATGGCAACCTGCCTGCCTCAACCTCTCCAAGTGTGAGATAACAGGCATGCAGGGCCACACCCACCTTCCGTGGTGCTGGAGAATCAAGCCCAGGACCTTACACTTACTGAGCAAGTGCTTTAACTTCAGAGCTATGCCCCCAGTCCAAATTTATGTTCACCTTGCATATAAAATATTAATAGATTCATTTTATTCTGGTACCCCAAAAGTCCTAGCATCAAGTCAGACATTTACAATCCAATCTCATCTTCAGGTTTGTTAAAATTTAAGGTGCTCTGTACCTATGGATACATAGCATCCCTTAAGAAGTCTGAAATGCCTTCGAGGTTACTCTTTCATTGTCTTAATACCAACAGGCTTCCTCTTTTCATACTAATCTATCAAAGTGCCAGTTGGGGGGTTGGAGCATAGCCCAGCAGTCAAAGTACTTGCCTGGCAAACACAGGGCTTTGAGTTGGATTTCTAAGCACCACATAAACCATGCTGATGCCCACCTGTGGTTCCAGCGGGCAGGAGGACTAGAATGAGTTCAGGACCCGCCTCAGCTACCGAGCAGGACCCTGTCTCAAAAAAAAAAAAAAAAAAAAAAGCCAATTGGACAAATCTTTAATTTTCTCTTATAAATATTAAGCTTTTTTTTTTTTTTTTTGGCCAGGATGAGAACTTTTCTAATTTTTAAGTTCTGGTTTCTTTTTAAATTATGCTGTGGTGGTTAGGATCTGGAGTGTCCCCCAAAAGTCTCATGTATTTTAATGTTATGGATTGTCTATGGAGCCATGTAATGTTGGTGGATTGGGGTCTGGCCTGGAGGGGCGGATTGCAGTTGTTGGGATTAGGGGCGTGTGAGTTAAGACTAAAGGCCTGTGAGTTAAGACTAAGGGTGTGCGGTGGCCACACCTTTGATACCCAGATGCAGGAGAGACTAAGACTGAGACTTGGACTAGTCTTGATTAGTGTTGCATGCCTGCCTGTTGGTGACATCCTGAGAAACTGCCTCTACCTTTCTGCCTCTGCCGTGTACTTCAGTTGCTGCCGGCTGCCCCTGAATGGACTGTGACCATCTGAAACTGTAAGCTAAAATAAACCTTTCCTTTCCTAAACTTGTGTGTGTCAGGTACTGAGTTACAGCAACGAAAAAGTAACTAAAACAAATTATAAGTCCCATCTTGGAATCATTTCTCTCTTCTCACCTTTAGGAAGAGCCAGTAGCACTTTGAATGCTTTGCTGCTACAGATTTCTTTCACCAAATATCCTGGTTTGTTACTTTTTGGAGACAAAGTAATTTTTATTAAGCACAAGGACACATTCCTTGCCAGTTTACAGGGATGGCCCTTCCTTGTATTTCTGATACCTTGTTTCTCATCTTTCATACCGGATCAGAATAGTCTTCATTGGCCATCGTCTAACTAGCATTATGAGCACAGCCACTTTGATAATCACTAAGAAGACCCAGGCTTTCCCTGTAGCGCTTTTCTTCTGAGCCCTCACCAGAATTGTCCTGAATGCCTCCATCATTACAGTCTTGACTTTTTCTGGTACTCACTTCAAAACTGTTCTAGCTTCTGCTCATTACCAGTTCCAATACCACATCCATATTTTGAGGTATTTGTTATAACAACACCTCACGCCTCTGGTACCAACTTCTATTTTAGCCCTTTTGATGCTTCTGTAACAAAATACCAGGAAGTGGGTAATTTAAAAAAACCAGAAGTTTATTTTCTCACAATTTTAAAGGCTGGAAAGTCCAAGATCAAGGCAATCATACATTTAGCATTCTGGTGAGGGCGGCTCCCTGCTTTTAAGCTTGTTCCTTCAGAGAAGTGGAATGCTGTGTCCTCCCTTGGCAGATGGCAGACGAGCAGCTACCTGAAGGTAACACGAAGCCTCTCTTCTGAGGGCCTCAGTCTGACGAACAGGACTCTTACTGCTGTCACATTGGCAAGGGACACATGTAAGCCATAGCACCATCCTGAAGCAGACACCCAGGGCCAGGAAGCAGGTGTGTGTGGACACTTGAAGCTGCTGTGTGCTTTTTGCTCTTCTTTTCAGTACAATATTCTATGAGTCTGGGAAGGAAAAGTAGTGTGGTTCAACGAGCCCTTGGAAAGGGGGTATTTTCAGGGGAATTATACCTTAAGTATGGAGATTCTTCTTTTGAATAAAAGTCCACAACATAGCAGGAATAGGAATGCCCATTAATGTGACGAGACAACATTTCTAAACATATGATACAAAATCAAAAAGAGGCTTTGTTTTCATTGCCTCTGGAAAATCCCAGCAGCAGCCACTTTGCCCTTCTGTGCTTGCAACAATACAGTACATCTTCCTTTGTATTTTCCAGAGTAAAAGCGCTTGTGCTTTCTCTCCGCAGTGACAGACATGTTTTCTTGAACAATAACCAGTAAAGGTCACATTGGAGATTTGAGTCACAAGCCCTGTGATTTAAATGTTGAGGCTAAGTTTAAAAATGGTATATCTAAAGCTTGCCAAGTTCCATTTGAGGCCATGGTGTCGTTTTGGCTTGCTGTGAAATAGAGCAGGATCCTGTGGAATAGTGTTCCTTTTTTAGTAGCAATACGTAGATTGTCTCCTTTGTGTCATTTCTGGGCTGTGGTGTTATCGTAGATATCTACTTTCACACCAAATCCTGGAAGATAATGTGTAATTTCACAGACCTACTTTTTACATAAATTACTTCACTTTCTAGCTTCTCAGTTATCCCTGGGCAATTTCAATAAGAGCCCTAACATGTAAAAGCCTTATGTTTGTTTGCAAAATCCTCCTTTTAAAAAAATTTCTTGCTTTTGCAGTACTGGAGATTGTACCCAGGGTGTCTGCGCTGAGCTGTATCCCCAGCCCATTTTCTGTTTTATTCTAAGACGGGGTCTCGCTAAGTTGCCCAGGCTGGGCTTGAATGTGAGATTCCGTCCTCCTGCGTCACCTTATGACAGTGCTGAGATCACAGGCCTGCACCACTGGGCCTGACTAATTTGTCCTACGTGCGCCTTTCCTCTCTGGAGCGTTCTTGATTTCCCACCTGTTAGCTCTCTGAAGCCACAAAGCACTTTCTCCCTCAATGGTCCCCCTCGTGCTGCCCATATTTGTTAACATCGGGGAGATACTGTTATATGTCTGCCAGTGCACCAAACACTTTATGTTGGTTATTTTGACTAATCCACAAAACAATTCCCTGGAAAATAGAGCATGTAGTTGAGGAAGCTGAGGGGAGTGTTGGAGCGCTATGGTCAGGGTCATCGATAGCTAGCAAGTGAGGCGGCAGGGATGTGCCAGCGGTCTGCTTCCAGGCATCACTGTTGCCAACACTTGCTAGCACCACTTTCCTATAGGTTTTGACATCTTAGTTGTATCTTTATACAGACAGTAAGTTCCTTAAAAAACAAGATTATCTTACTCGTTTCAGTGTCCTAGAATTGGCCAATAATTGAGTGATTCAAAAGTAGCCAGTGAAAAGTGACTGAGCGACTACTTAAAAATTGGAATTGACATTATTTTGGGAAACAGAACTACTAGTTTAGGCATATAAGTACCTATTCAACTTGGTATTTGAATAGTATGAAGAAGTGTATGAAGATTCAGGAAGGATTTCTGCGTATTTTGCATCCCTGTTACTTAGTAAGAATTTGTGTCCCAGGGTCCCTACGATGTCTTTGTCGAGCTCCTGCAAAGATGAACTGGGTCTGATACTGTTCTTGGTCCTTTTTTCCACCATGCTACAATTCCAGGATTCAGTTCCACAGAACCTGAAAATCACCCCCATCCTGCTTCTTTATTCATGACTCAAACTTCAGCTTCCAAAAATAAAGTAAAATAAAATAAAAGATAAAACAAAAATTTGGAAAGTTATATATGACCTTTCTGGCTCCATGATTTTCTGGCCTATCTGAGACACTTCCCAAGTACAGTGTGGAATGAAGCTAAAATTTCCAAGACTCAGACAAACATCTGTGGCATTAAAAGCTAACACTTGAAAGAAAAATGTACTGCTGACCCTGAAATGTATGTAAGAGTGGATACGGGGATAGCTGAGGTGGTAAAATGTGTGAGCATGTTTTGAGATCAGAACATCAGAAACGTGTGGATCAGTGACTAAAAGTGAGAACAAAAGTCTGGAGAGCCCTGCCAAGCCTCGGCTGTTGAGATGGGCACGGCCATATGGAGAGGCAGCCGTTCCTCAGAAACGCACATGGAGGTTATGGGCCTCAGAGGCTGTGGGCTCAGCTCCTAATTGCATCAGAAAAACCAAATCTTCTCTTTCACCAGGGTAGGGAAGGAACCGTGAGTGGTGTAGAGGGGTCTCAGGAAGATGAGAAGACATCACAGTCCTTGATGTAGGTTAGCTCACAGACCAGCACCATGACCCAAGCAGCCCCTGGCTTCCAAGAAACTTGTTCTCTTTTTACTCAGGGAAGAAAGTTGGAAAGAATATACCACTTAAAACTGAGGACTGGCTAACAAAGAGGCATTTGATAGAAAATAAATCAAGTTAGAAGGGCAGTGTTATAATTGATTTAGTAATATGTGAATTCACTTAGTATACTGTGGTGTTATCTGTCCTCATCAGTTCTAAAGCTGTGGGGCTTTAGAGGACACAAATTCTGTGGCAGAGTCAGCGCCAGTTTTTGTCGTTGTTGTTGTTGTTGTGTTTTTTTTTTTTTTTTAAATCAGGAAAATAGAGACAGGGCTCTCAAGCTACAGGGTTGTTGCTCAAGTCAGAGAGCCCCTGTGTCTGGAGCCCCGGACCCAGACATTCAAGCCTGCAGGCTCTCAGGAGGCAGCTTGCTTCTGTGGGCTCACACCCTATTCACAGTCTTCCATCCCAGCCTCGGAGATCAGGGAGAATATAAGTGTTTGCTTAGTTGCAGAGCTTTCCCGGTCTTTGGCCATTTCTCCCCCTCCCCCATTTTATTGACACGTATAAGTGCAATACATAAAGTTTACATTGATCTTGAGTATTTTGTGCACACACATATCATGGCAAAGTTACAAATCCTTCCCTTATCTCTTTTGACCCTCCCACTTCCTGCCCCTCCCCTCCAGTTCCCATTATTCCCCGCACTGAGTTCTATGAAATAATTGTGAAATAATCTGGGTTTCTCATATCCAAGAAACCATTCGATATTTCACCTTCTGCTTCTGACTCACTTCACTAAGCATGATGGTCTCAAGTTGCCTCCATTTACCTACAAAAGCCTCCAACCTATCTGTCTTTATAGTAGTATTCCAATATGTATAAATACCATAATTTATGAATTGGTCTGTTGATAGGTATTTTAAATTCAGGGCTGAAAAGTAAATGTCCCACCTTGCCAGTTACAAGTAGAAATTTTTGGGGTATAAAATTAATACAAGTTAATAACAAGTTCTGGAAGAATAGTGCCGAGGTTAAAGGATTTGTCTAGCAAGGTCAAGGCCCTGAGTTTGATTCCCCATAAAGGCGGGCATAGTGGCACATGGCACTTGGGAGGCTGAGGCAGGAGGATTGCCATAAGTTTGAAGCTAGCCTGGGCTTCACAGTGAGTTCCACACCAGCCTGTACTGCAGAGCGAGACCCTGTCTCAAAAAAATGTTAATAATATGCTAATAGTTCTAAAAGTTGCTTATGTAGTACTTCCTGACCATGAGGCCTGGGATTGGCAGTAATGAAAAATTTCTACCCATAATTATTTTATTAGTATATGTTTGTGATATATAAGAATTATATTAAACTTGAGAAATGGGTGTATATCACATCATAATCATTTTCACTTCTCCTACTTCTCCTTCTCTTCTCTGACTTTCCCCTTTCCTCTCCCCCTCCATTTCCAGGTCCCCTTTTCATCTCCACAAAGTCTCCCTCACTGTACTACTTTGAACTTTCCCTAACAGTGTGTTTTTCTTTGCTTCTAGAAGTATCTGGCATGCCAAAAATGATACAGTCTTCCATGGTAATTCTTTTGTGAATAACTTCAGTTTAAAAGACTTTTATGAATACATTTCAATCAAGTCCTGGCTGTTCCAAGGTTTGAATTTTTTTTTATTGTGTTCTTAGTGAAGACTAATTTGAAGAATGTTTTAAAAATGCTTAATAGTCAGATACCATTTAAATAAGAGCTCTGCTAGTACATAATATATAAATTGAAATCCTTTGATTTCATTGGGAGATAGATATACATGAAAATAAATATGCCATTCTACATTTCATATCTGTGCACTTTGTTGGGGGGTTGTTAGGATGTTATAATTCCACAATGACTTAAAACATTTTATTTCTACATTCACAAACTCTAATGAATAGACTTAATAAGTTTATAAATTCAGTGCTGAAAAGTTAATGTCTCACCTTGCCAATTATGAGTAGAAAAATTTGAGGTATAAACTTAATAGAAGTTAATAACAAGCTCTGGAGGAATAGTGCAGAGGTTAAAGTGCTTGTCTAGCAAGCTCAAAGCACCACATAAGGCTCCAAATATCAGGTTATATGTAGTGCTTTTAACTACTTAATACCTTGCAAATAAATGATACTTTGAAGTGTCAAAAATTAAAACTGTACTTGTCAATAGCAACTATTAATAGCATAATTACTGTGATACTCTCTAAATTATAAAATCTCGGTGGTTTTTATTTAGTTTTCCCAGTTGTTACTTACTTTGTGCTTTATGACAGAGTAGGACTTGTTTAGCTCTGTGTGCAGGTATCTGTCCATAGTTTGAAAGAGTAACAGTACCGCTGCTTTCTCAAGGAAGACACTTGCTAGTAGAGCGAGCCTTTCATTTGGAAGTACATGCTCACCATTGCGATGCTACAAAGTAGCGGGGTGCAGGGTACGCCGGGGTTCACTGAGGGCACAGAAGGAAATGCAGAGCCAGGGAGCGGGAACGCGGTGCTTTCTAGTGTGACACTCCTTCCCAAAGGCCCGTACTTCATTTGGTGGGACTCTTATTCTGTCCGACGTGACAAATACTTTCCCTCTTAATAGCCCTTAACTCTATTGTACCTTTTTATTTCTTTTATTTCTACTGAGAAATCAAAGCAGATCTTACTGCAGCACTGGGCTAAATTCGTTCTCGCACTGCACCCTTTCATGTTGCACCTCGAGATAATCTCACGTTAAAGAGCGAGGCAGCACGTATTTACTGAGGGACTGGATGGCTAGGAAATTCTCTCTCTTCTTCCACCCTCCAGTCTGTCAGTTTGGTAAGATATACAGACAGAGCTGGCGTCACATAACAGTAACCGTGGAAACAGAAGCACAGGAAATGACTTGAGGAATAACCTAATTGCTCCTCCCTGGAAAACAGGTAAAATTCTGCTTGGGCTATCTGAAACCAGTCAGAGTCCTAATTGTTTTTAAATCTTTATACCTAGGGATCTACTGTAGTTTTTTCCTTATTATAAACAAAATAAAATATGAAATTAGCTTTTATGAAAATTATAAGTGCATGATTAGCCGTGTAAACATTGCCTTCTAGCAAATTCTTAATACATTTTCATTTTGCTTAGCCGTAACGATACCTACTGAACAGCAGCTACCCTTCAGTCCTGCCTGGACTGCCTGTTTCCTTCTCCTGTAAGTTGAACTACTTTTGGGTACTTAGGTGAGTGGAGTCAGTCACATTTGTCCTGTGGACAGCTTACTTCACTTAGCGCACTCACCTCAGTCCTTAGTTATTTTCACAGGTAGCAAGATGACTTTTTCCCTTTTGATAAGTCTGAGTAATATTTCTTTCAAGTATATTTTACATTCTGTTTATTCATGTCTTGATGGATGTTTGGGTTGTAGACATGAATCTTGGTTAGTGTGAATAATGTAATGAATATCTCTACGAAAGCTTTTGTCGAGTTTTTGGCAACATACTCAGAAACAGAGTTGCTTGACTTACGGTAATTCTATTTGTAATTTTTGGAAGAATCAGCAGACTGTCTTCTATAGTGCTTATTCAGTTTTGTGTTCACATTCACAGAGGTACAAGGGTTCCAGACCATATTTTTACCAAAACTTGCTGTTTTTTTAATTATTTGCCATAATGACAGGTGTGAAGTAATAACTCGTTGTTGCTTTGATTTGCATTTGCATCATTTTATGGATCTGTTGGCCATTTATAAATTTTCATGGGAGATGTCTATTCAAGTCCTTGCTTGTTTTTAAATTATAGTTTTTTTAACTCTTGAGTTGTAAGAGTTCTTTATATATTTTATGTAGTAACCCCTATTTAGATATATCTTAAGCACGTATTTTCTCTGGTTCTGGAAGTTGCCTTTTCACTGTTGATTGCTTCCTTTGCTGCACAGATTAATAGTTTAGTGTAATCCTGCCTCTCTGCTTTTGCTTATCACGTGAGTTTTTGGTGTCATTTCTAAGGAACATGGCCAAATGCAATATCATAAAGCTTTTTCATATGTTTTCTCCTAATAATTTTTTGATTCATGGGTTGTGTTTAAGTCTTACATTGTTTTAGGATATGGTGAAAATAAGGGTCTTTTTAATTCCTTTGCATATGGATATCTAATTTTTCAACATGATGTGTTGAGGAAACTGCCTTTACTGCGCAGTCTTGATATCCTTGTCAAAGGTTATTTTATTTAATATATGTAGGTTTATTTCAGATTCTAGGTTTGGTTACTGTAACTTTGTAATATGTTTTGGAATTAGGAAGTCTGAGGACTTCAGTATAATTCTTTTTCCTCAAGATGTTCTGGTTAATTAGAGCCCTTTATAGTAATTTTAGAATTTTTTTCCTTATTTCTTTAAAAAATGCCATTTAGGTTTTGAATGAGATATATTATTTCTATGAATCTTTTTGATTGATATGGACATTTTGATAACAAGTCTTGCAGTCCATAAACATGAGCTATGTTTCTATTTATTGATAGGGTTTTTTTAGTATAAACTTGCTGCCTTTGTTCCTAAATTTATTCCTATTTTATTTTTTACTTTGTATGCTATGGTAAATGAACTTTCTCTCTTAACTTTCCTCTCTGTATGGTTCCTTGTTAATATATAGAAATACATCTATTTTGGTGTTGATATTCTATCTTGAAATTTTGCTGAATTTGCTAGATCTAAAAGTTATTATTAGTATAAGGGATCTTTAGGCTTCCTTATATGTGAGATTATATCATTACCAAATAGAGATGATCTTTCTTTCTGATTTTGATGATTTTTTTTCTCCCTAATGGTTCTGACTAGATCTTCCAATACTATGTAGACTAGAAGTGACAAGAGTGACATCCTTGCCTTCTATATAATCTTAGAGGGAATTTTTCAAATTTCTTTCAGCACTGAGTATGATATATATGGTGGGCTTTTTACCTATAGCTTTTATTGTGTTGAGAACATTCTATACCTAATTTGCTGACTTTTTTAAATTATAAAAAGTGTTCAACTTTGTCAAATAATTTTCTACACTTCTTGAAGGAAATTGTGATTTTTATCCTTTTTCCTATTAATATGATTTGTCTCACTGAGTGGTTCTTTTCTGTGTGTTGAACCATCCTTGCATCCTTGGGATAGGTCACACATTGGTCATAGTATGTGATCTTGTTTTTGCATTTTTGAATTTGTTCTGCCTCCATTGTTAAGGATATTTTTAGCTGTATTTAACAGAGATACTTATTTGCAAGTTTTTTTCTTGTGTTATTTTTTCCTGGCTTTGACATCAGGATTATGTTGGTGTCATATATTGAGTTTGAAAGTGCTCTGTGTTCTTCAGTGTATTTTTTTTAATTGGTAAATATTGGAGTTAATTCTTTTTTAAATATTTGGTAAAATTTTTCAGTGGAGCTATTTGATCTAAACCTTTGTTGAAGGGTTTTGATTACTAATTCCATCTTCTCACTGTTCAGGCTTTCTATTTCTGCTAGATTAAATCTTCATAGTTTGTATATTTTAAAGAATTATTCATTTTACCTAGGCTATCCAATTTTTTCATAAGTAATTGCTTGTTAAGTCTCCTATAATCATTTTTATTTCTATGGTATAGGTAAAACTCTCTCTTTTTGTGTTTTGTTACAGGATTCTTTTCTAAGAAATTCTATAATGTCTCCCATATAGTTTTTTTTTAAAAAATAGAATCCCTCTGTATAACCATAGACTCAATTTTCAACTCATCATTTTCCATTGTCACAGAGATAAAGGCCCATTAAAATTTGTTTCTCTGAAAGTGTATAAAAAATTTGGACCTATCTTTATTTATTTTTGGAGACAGGATCTCATTCTCTAGTCCTGAACTCTCTATGTAGCCCATGATAGCCTAGAACTAATAGCAATTCTCCTGCCTCAACCTCTCAAGTTCTGGGATTACAGTCATATACCACCACATCCAGCTATTATATGGCAGTGAAAAATCAAGCCCAGGACCTAGGCAAGCACTTTAGCCTCTGAGGTACATCGCCCATGTCTTTACTTATCTTTGTAGTTCTCTTCTGTGATTTTTAAAGTTCTGTACATTTTACTTAACTTTGAGAGTTCAGACGGTTTGAAGGAACTTTAAATTTATTGCTGGTTTGCAACTGAGCAATATTGGAATTGTCACTGAAACCGTTCCTAGTAATTTATGATTCTAGAATGAATTTTAGAATTTTTCAGTCCACTGGTTCTCAGAAGCTCAAATCCAACAACTCCTCTAGCTTCAGTCATTGCAATAATCAGATTCAAACCTTTCTTCTGTCTCTGTAGACGAAGTCTACACTTGCCCACACTGTGAACACCTCACTTACAATTGAAAATACTAAAATTTCTGGAGTCCATTGAAGGTTGAAGCTGGTCCTAAGCCACCTCCTAACTTTCACTCTGGGTAACATTCTACATTCACTTTGCCATACTCATCCTCCAAGCTTAGATCCATTTTTTAGCCATCTAGACATACACTCACGTATGTGTAGATGCTCTTTTGGGAAACCAGAAATTCAGCTTTTGTGGATCATTTTTGTTTGATACGGGACTATAGGTAGATGAAAGCTAACATTAGAAATTATCACAAGAAAATAACAGATGGGACAGCTCTGGGTTTGGAGGGAAACAGCAAAATTTTGACCTCAAGAGAAATGGCAGTGTTGATGTCATTAAAGTAGCAAGTCTGTTACTAGGAGCAGAAAAGATAGAAAAATGTGAAATCTGAGGGAAGACAGAGACGTGTAAGAAAGATGTACTGTTTTTTACTTCCTTGCCACCACACATCCTAATTTCAACTGTCTCTTCAAGGCCGTAGAATTCCCCAGAAACTCCTAATTAGGTTGGGGGAGCTAAAGGAGCTCTGGATTTCAAGTGAACCTCTCTCTCTCCTCGTGTCACTCACCTACTTTCATCCATGCTTGTCTTCACTCACTTCCTCCTGCTGGGCCCTGTTTTATTCTTCATGCTTGCAGAGTGTATCAGTCTCATTGTTCATTTATTTCTTCTCCCACAAAAGAATCTTCTACTACATTTATTTCTCATCATTGGAGAAAAATACCTGATACTCAGAGCTTTAAAGTGGAGACACTTGTTTGGCAGTTTCAGAGGTGTCCTCAAGGCTCAGTTGCCTCCAGGGCAGAGATATCAGAGCAGAGGCTATGCAGAGAGAGCTGCTTATCTCCCTGTAACCAGGAGCAAAGCACAGGGTAGGAGCCCCAGGCAAAGATGAATCTTCCTCCGTCACCTCCAGTGGCTCACCTGCACTGGCTCATTTCCTAACAGCACATTCAGCAGTGAATATCAGTGGGCTGCTCCCCAGAGGGGCACAATATCCCCCTGATTCTGATAAATCTTCAGGAATCTCTTAATCCAAGCAAGGTGAAACTTTCACTTAACCATCACACGAAGTAGGGAGAAATGACTTGGTAACTTCTCTTCCTCCCAAGTCTTCTATAAGTTAAGGCAAAGAAAGAGTGGCCCTTTAAAACTTTTCTCCAAAAAAATCTTTATTAAAACTCTGATCTCTGGAGACTTTTACCTGAATATAGGTATTCCCCCATAAGGAAAAACAAATTCTCATGGGTTAAATGAAAGAAATCACAGGTATTGCCTAATAAGTAAATGAGTATAACTCATGATTTAGGGTACAACTATAAATAACAGCATCTCATTTTCTATAGTGAAGCCACATTTGTTGTCTGGTTTAGCCTCCATAGATTACACACAGTAAGGACAGAGATGAAAATGAAAATAGCATTAAGTTGACATACTCTGTCTGGTTTCTAATAAAATGAAAAATCCTACATGATAAGATGTACTATCTGTAAAAGGTTACATTTATATATGGAGAAAAAATAATATCAAAGAACTTCTATTATCTTCTGTTACTTAATTATTTAAAGCTTTGTAACTTAGCCCGTCAGTCAGGTTTTTTTTTAAATAATGGGTTTTTTTTTTTTCCTTGTCCTGTCTTCCTTTGTGGACACTGAGTTATATTTAACTTCTTAGAGTTTCTCATTTCCTGAAATGCACTACTGCCTCTATAAACATAGAAGAATAAATATTAGTTTTATGAGAACATGCTCCCATACTAGTTGAAAAATAGCATATAATAAAAATACAAGGATGTAATATTGAAAATTATAGATCAATATGGCTTCTTATTTGGGGCGTAGATCTAATCCTCATGCATAGAGTCTGCCTTTTCAGAAAGACATGCAAGTGTGTATCACCACTTTTGTCAGTGATATATTTCTACCCCTCATACCTAACAATATATCTCAAGTAACTCTTACTTCACTGGTGAAATTTCAAAAGCTTATTTTTTTTCATAATGATTAAAAAATAGACACCCTGGCTCCTTGCTATTAATTCTAAAATTACATCTGATTCACAATTACTAAAATGTTGTTCCTTTCCTGCTGGGGTCTCTTAGAACACCATAAATCAGCTTCTCAGAAAATGCTTAATAGATATTTTAAAATAAAAGGAAATCTTTTTGAAGAACTTAAGAAAAAAATCATTTCTAATGTTGCACAGCTAATCAACACTTATACGTGTGCAAATTGTTATACCAAAATCCAGGCTCTAATTACACATTTGAAGAAACAGTGAAAATGTGTTACCCACTAACTGTGTACCTTATACCTTACATTCACACTTTGTAAAGTAGAAAAACAGCCACATGGATGCAGCATAAGTTAAAACACTTCTAAAGTGAAAGAATGTAATATAATTATATTCAGATAAATCAGTTCCATCTGGAAATAGCCGTCTTTTGTCAACAGTGGCACTGACTTCCTGTATCAGGACAGCCTTCTCTCGACATTAACTTACCATTGTTCCTCTTTCTGGAGATAGAAAATAATCAGCCTTGTACAGGTCCAGGACAGAAATAAGAAAATTTCTTAGAGAAACGGCTCCTTCTTGCTGTCTGAATCTCTACAACTTTCTTTTATACAACAAAATTCAAAACACTTTTTTATGAAGTAGTTTGAAACTATAACAAAGAATAAAGCCTATGTATCTATCCATGCCCATATTTTAAAATATTGACACTACTGTATTTGCTTCAAACAGATTTCAAATTTTAAACTTAAAAAAATCCTTTTTACTGCTTCTTTCCCCAGAGATAATATCCCTATAATAAGGCTATATATTATTTCATTTTTATATATATACACTTTAAGTAATTAATATATCTGCATCTATCTGATCTATGCATGCACCATTAAGTTTACATAAACAGAATCGTAATTGAATATATATCTTAGGAAAAAGTTGAAAAATCCAAATTACAGTTATTTCCATTATTATATAGATAATCTGACTCAGTTTTAATAGTCATTAAAGTGTTTTTCACAAATGAATTCTCATTTTGAGTCCACCTTCTCAAAGCAGAACATTTATCACTCTGCCTTTTTCTGAAGAGCCACCTGCCTGGACCCTTTTCATCTTTACAGTAGACGTGTGAGTTTGCGATGGGATACTGCTGTATCCTCCTGCCAGAGAATAAGCATGTGGACAACACCTGTTTTTTACATTCTGCTACAGCAACTTCTCCCTCCTGCTGACAGCTTTTCTGTTTTGTTTTGATGCCACCCCTAGATGTGCTTCTATCCTTTGGTATTGACTTTTTATGGGGAATTTTTTATGTGGCTTTATCAAGTCTATCTCAATCAAGTATAATTGTGTCTGAAGGGTAAGCAGTGACAAAGGAAATAGCGCAGAGACAAACCAGAGAAGAGCAAAAGAGGGAAGAAGGAATGGTGACTTCCAGTCCTGCGATTTCCCTGTTCATGTGGAATCCACAAAAGATACTTTATGGAGTACATTGACACATTCTAGAAGGCCAGCTCCTTTTGCTTCTGTTTCTTGGTTTCATAATAACGTTGTAAACAGATACCTGTTTTTTTTAAAAAAAGGTTTGCTTCATTGTTAAAGATTTCAGATCTAACTCTATATACACATTTGCTTAGCATTTGATAACTTCACAAAATGAGAAATATAAAAAAAAAAACTCTCAAGCAGTTAGGGATATAGCTCAGTGGTCAAAGCTCTTGTGTAGTCTGTGCAAGACCCTGGAGGCCTTTGCGGGCAAATGGATGAAACTTGAGAACATCATGCTTAGTGGAGTGAGTCAGAAGCAGAAGGTGAAACATCGAATGGTCTGTCTGATATGAGAGACCCAGATCACAACTCTTACGGAACTTAAAATGAAAAACAAAATGAAACAGGGTGGTAGGATGAGGAGGGAAAGAGAGGTGGGGAGGGGGTGGGACAAAAGGAAAATGGGAAACTCTTTATCACCTTGACAAGATACATATGTACACGAAATCCCCAACTTCATTGTAAACCTTAGGTTTTGCACTAATACATACCAATAAAATGGGGGAAAAATAACCGGGTGTAGTGGTGCACACAGGTAATCCCAGCACTCAATGCTTGCGGAGCAGGGAGCGAGCTGAAGTAGGGAAAATAGCCTTGAGTTGGAGGCCAGTCTGGGCTAGCAGTGAGTTCAGACCAACCTAGACTACAGGGTGACACCCTGTCTCTAAACAAACAAGCCAACAAGCTCAAATGTAGCTGGTGGCGCATACCCATGACCTCAGCTACTCTGGATCCTAAGGCTGGAGGACTAGAATTCTGAGGCCAGTCTGGGCAACTTAGCAAGACTCTACCTAACCCCAAAGTAAAGAGCAAAAAGGGCTGGAGACAGCACTGTGGTAGAGTCCTTGCCTAGCATGTGGTAGGCACTGGGTTCAATCCTGAGTATTGTGAAAAAACTAAACAAAATCTTGAATATATATTTGTATTTTTTGGTAGATTTTAAGGACTGTTTTATAAAGCATTTAGTCTAGTTTATGATATACCATTTATATTGATCAGATGGATAAACAAAGTAATAAGTAAGTGTACAAGTTAATGGTAGTTTAGTTAAGAGATATTTTAGAATTCTTAATCATCTTTTATCTACTGGAACACAATTTCAGCACGTAGCCCTTCTGTAACTAAAAACTAAAGTTTAAAACAAATTGAAGGCCAGAGTTAGCTGACAGCATCAGTTCCCAAGAGATTAAAGTGTGTTTAGGGTTCATAGCTTATTCAGAGCTCTGAAATAAAGTGTCCTCTATATGAATATTTAAAGATCTATGCATCCTCTACTTTAGGCAACTTCCAAACTCAGTTTTTGTTTTACCACTTTTAAGAGATTAAAACTTTAGTTTTCCTTTTTTCAATTGCATTTTAATATAAGATTGTTGGTTAAGGAAATTGCCGCTACCAAAAAAAAAATAATAATAAGAAGAAGAAATGCAAGAGTAAAAGCAATTATTTCTGGAACTAACATTGCCACTGTCGGGTTGAGTTGCTTATCTCCTTCAAGACACTGGAAATCATTCTGCTGTAATGATCTTACTGTTTCCAAATGTAAACTTCTACATAAAAAGATGAATTAATAAGCATTGAGAACTTCCATTGGTCCCTTTTTGCAATGCTCGTGTCTTTTCTGAAAATCAAGTTTGTAAAGTTCCTCCTCTACTCCCTTAATCTATATTTTTGTTGTAGTTGATGGAATTCAGCTACACTGGGATTTGTGCAAAACTTAGTTTTCAGTAGACTTTTGTAACTGAGTATAAGTCCTCAGAAAATAGGGTTTCTGTCAGAAATTCTGACACGCATTTCCTTTTTCTGCTCTGCTGGCTGTCGCCACACTGCTTAGGCTCGTGTGGAGTCAGCGGGGAAATGTTTTTCATTTTTAGCTCTTGCATGTTCTTGGGTAGAATTTGTTCTGGGGTAATACTGATATTCCCAATTTGAAATCATTGGTGCTATTTTCTTAATTGTAAACTTATGAAATCTACCGAAAACCGTAATGGTAGACCTGCTGATGCTCTTGAATTCATATTCAGAATGTTTGTTAATAAATGTAACGGAATTACAACATTTGTCAATTGTAAATTTTTCTTCAGAACAGCAGACAGCTATACCGTCTATCTACCTGCCTTCTGGTTGCTGCATCAGGACTCAGCTCAAATTACCAGCAGACAGGTAGCCTTCCCTCCCTGCCTCTCCCTTCCACTGCAGGCCTATCCTCTCAGGAGCAGGGGTGTAGCTCACAGGCTCTGATGTCACTCAGATCACCAGAGGAAGTGTATCAAGCAACAGCTGTCATCTTTATACGTTTCTTCTTTTCTTTTTATTTGAGGGTTCACACGACTTCTTTTAAAGTTATAATCAGATCACCAAATAGCTTAACAGAAGAAATATGGTTGGTGATGATGCATTATAAATTTCTCAAATAAAATTTCACAAGATATCAATCACAGTTTAAAATGGAATTGAGAAGTACAAAAAAGGTAAGTTTAGTTCTTAATTTAGATATGAGGATCAACTTTACTTTGAGTAAATTGAAATTCGAATGTAGATCTACATTTTATGTAGGAACAGCTATGCAAACTTTAAAGATACTGCATTATCCCAAATGTCTTAAGAAGACAAAATTAGATTAATAGTTCTAGGTAGAAAACAAAGCCAGTAGGTGTTAGGAACTTGGAGAAATTCTAAATTTCAAGCATGCTCTTAACACTTAAGAGATAGACATAAATAATTAAGAACAACAGGTCTCAAGGATGCTTGTCTAAGAGATAAAATTAGTACAGGGAAGCCTCCCTAATTTTGATGCACCTGGGCAACACACTTGTTGGAATTAGGCAATGTTTAATTAATTTCAGGGACGATTGGACTGTCTAGAGTCAATACAGTAACATGGCATTTGGCTGATACCTTCACAGCAACAACAAACACCCTCTCTGTCTTGCCTTATGAATCCTTAATTTTCCCATTAATAGTTTTACTGCACTGTGATCCACATTGGGAAGGACTGTAAAAATTTGGCCACTTACTAGGCTAAGTAGCTTACATTAATTTAGAAAACAGTGAGTTCACCTAATGTTAGCAGTAAATTTAATTGAAATATAGGTCTCCTAGTATACTTCTTCGACAAATTCATTACTATATATATAAAAAATATTTTAGGACTACAGATATGTTGGTTGTGTAACCCAGAACGATGACATCTAAATAACTGATTATTTTCATTCACATACAACCTTTTATTTCCTCTTAACAGTACAACTTCACTCGAGGGAAAGGCACGAGTGTGTAGGGCACCTGGCTGACCACTTGTGTCTCCACTCAGAAGAAGGTTAAAGTGCAGATCGGCCAGGACCCCAGCCTGGGAAGGATAAGGGCAGGGAAAGATAAGAGGGGAAAGGGTACAGCCAACCTGGGATCCCAGGATTTGGAAGGCTGTCAGCATTTCTTTAATTTCATCTTTAGCTTCTACCAAAAGCACAGATCGTGTGTATGTCATTGGAGGAAGAAGTTCCTTTTTAAAAAGACACAGGGAACTATCTATTTTCATGAAAAAAGACATTTTGCTAGATTCCCACAGTATGGACATTAGAATAAATACTATAAGTAAAAATGTGTGGGTAGAGTTTTGGAGACCATTTCCATTTATTTGAAACTTTTTACACACACAGGCTGTTATTTACTGAACAATGCCATCACTGTTAGAAATTCCATTCTATATTGTTGCAGAGAGTATATGTAATGTCTCCTTGAAAAGAAATGAATGAATGGGGCTAGAGGGGTTAGTGTTTTAAGTGTTTGCCTAGCAAATGCAAAGCCCTCGGTTCTGTTCCCCAGCACCACATAATCATACTTGTACTCCCAACACTTGGGAAGCTGAGGATTATGACGTAGCTACGTAGAGGGTTTGGACCAGTCTGGACTGCAGAGTGAAAATATGTCCAAGGAAAAAAACGGAGGGGAGGGTGAGCTAGGGGAATGGAATGTTCTTTTTATTTAATTCAGAAGAATTTTGTTTATGTTTTAAAATTCCTTGTCAAAATCCATTAATCGGTTTCCTGGAATTCTCACAAGAATATATCCTTGACAACTCAAAGGGTCAAAGTTACAATAGGATGAAAGAATAAATTTTTAGCATCCTGGACATCAGTTTCCTCATAATCATTAAATTGAAAAAAATAGAAAGTATGTTAAGAAATTCCACTTCTATTAAAATATCTATTTATAAAAATGGTACCACAACATAGCAAATGCAATTTACAAACCTATTTCCACTTACGGTCTTTGCAAAAGGTTACATAATTCACATAAGATATTCTATCTCATTTTCCTATCTGAGAATTCCTGTCACTATTGTTCATTGGTTGAAAATGCTAACCTTGTATTTTGAAACTAATCCTATAATAGCAGGATGTAAATAGTATTAACCTTTCATTACATTGCACTTTGCACTTCAGATATTTTTCCCCTAAAACTATCTTCCACAGTTTCATTTTGCTAAAGTCTTGGATGAATAGAAGTTGGACCATTGCAGGCTATAAGTTAAATGACTGTTGAACACATAAATAAGAAAATTAATTAAAGGTGGGCCTTGAAGGTGAATTTCTCAAAGTCCCCCAACTTCCAAGAGCCGCGTACCAGGTGGTAAAGGTGGTGTAGACAGGATGCCACCAATTCTCTCTCCTTTCCTGCTCTGTGCCCAGGCCCCACACTAGTGGCTGCTGTGGCATCTGGAAATGCTGTCTTTTCCGGTCCTGCATGCACCGTGGCATGTGTTGGTATTTTCCTGGAATAAAAGTCAAAGGAAACCATTTTTTAAAATATGCTTTGTGAGTTTTTGAAAGTGTAATATTTCCTTTCTACTAGGTCTTTCACTTAGGGACCCTAATAAGGGACATTCACTTGCAGAAAAAGGGCAGTCAATTTGATTTGATCCATGCAGCAAACATAACAGTTGTTATAAAAATATGCAAACATTGTCCCCTTCCATTTCTGAGAAATTTCATTTTTGTGGGTCTGTGGCTACAGATGCTCTGTGCTTATTGGGAACAGTAGCTAAACCACTGACTTGGGACTTACCAGGAACTTTTATTTTCATGTGTTAGTATAATCTTGGGTAGTGGACAGATAGTGAACAGTAGATATTACTGTTTATGTTTTATCAATAAGAAAACTTAGTCTTAAACTATTTAAGAAACATTGCTAATAATTTGTATAGCTGGGACTGCCTTCCTTTTCTTTTATCGTTTTTTTTTTCTTTTCAGTAACATTGCGATTCAGTTTTAAAGATTTTTTCTTTTCTGACATTGTGTTATGAAAGTGTGTAACCACGTAGAATAGTTGAAGTAAATTTACAGTGAACACCTATATGTCTACGGTGACATATCGCTTTCCTCCTCTCTGTCCATGAGTCAATCTCATTTCTGGACCTCTTTCAAAGTAAGTTGTAGAAATCACGACGTTTTCCTCTCCATCGATTTGGCAGGTGAATTATTACTAGAGTTCAAAATTTCTTTATGAATTTTTCTTTTAAGGTAAAAATTTGGAGGATAAAATGCTTAGTTCTTAAGTCATATTTCCTCAAGTTCTGGCAAATGTTTACACTTGCATCACCCAAATTTGTATCACTCCTAGAAAATTTGTTCATGGCCTTTTCCTTCCCACCTCTACCCCAAGAGTAAATCCATTTTTGTTCTAGAACTTCGTACAAATGAAATAATATGCTACAAGCTCTTTTGTGTCAGGCTTCTTTCACATGAGCTTAATGTTTTTATAGTACTCCATCCCTAAATATATTCATAATTCTTTTTTATTTATTGCTGAGTAATGATACTCTCTTTGACTACAGTTTGCATATCCATTCTTCTGTTGATAGACACCTGCACTCTTTCAAAGTTTTGACTAGCGTGAATGAACTTCTATGAACATTTTTCTACATTTTTTGTGGTCATTGGCTCTCATGTTAACATCTAAAAGTAGAATTAAGGTCATAGATGGGTGGATCTTTAGTTTTAGAAGAAATTGCTCGAATTCCTGTTGGCAATATATGATAGTTTTAGTTGTTTCACATTCTAGACATTTAATGTCTGTTTGCTTGTTTTTTCACTTTAGCCATTCTGGTAGACTTGTAGTGGTAATTGCATTGGTTCTAATATGCATTTTTCTTAACCAGTACATTAAGATCATTTTCAAGTGCTTATTGCCATCCATATATCTTCTTTTGTAAAGCATCTATTAAAATCACTTTCCCGTTTTTATATTGGGTTGTTTGTATTTTTGTGGTATAGTTTTTCATACATATGCTATTACCAGTATTTTATCACTTATATGTTTTCAAGTATTCCTTCCAGTCTGTGGTTTGCCTATTTATCCTATCTTTGGATAAACAGTATTTTAAATTTTGAATGGTAATTTGTCAGGGTTTTTAAATAGATCACCCATATCTTGAAAATAGATCCCCTATATCAAGAAAAGATTCTATGAAATATGCAGTTTTAGCATTTTTTGTTTAGATTTATGATTCATGTTGAGTTAATTTTTATTACATAAGGCCAAGGTGACATAATTATTTCTACATGAATATTTAATTTTACTCAACACTATTTATTGAATAAACTTACTTTTTTGAAATTCCTTGATCTGGTCACCAAAATCCAAAGACCATATATGTGTGTGTCTACTTCTTGCCATTACTCTGTCATTCTTCATGTCAGTTCATTCTAACTTACACTGATTACTTTCACTTTGTGGCAAGTCTTCAGGTCAAGTGGTGTAAGATTACCATCTCTATTTTTCTTTACAAGATTGTTTATACCCTGCTTCTCCTGAAACTTTAGATATATTTTAGGATTACCTTGCTGGCTTATAAAAAAATCATCTGGGTGGAATTATAATTGGAAATATATTGTTACTGTGATTCAATTTGGAAAGAATTTTAATACTGGACCTTATAATCTATAAACTATCTCTCTGCTAATATAAGTGTTCTTTAAAATTTCTCCAAAATGTCTTGTAGTTTATAGTTTAATGACCTTACATGCCTCTTTTAGACTTTTGTTTTTAAATATTATAGATAGAACCTAAAATTTTAATTTCCCAATAGTTTGAAAGTATATAATATTGCTTAGCTCTTTTCCCTGAGAAGACCTGGGCACTGCGATGTCCCAGCAGTGTCAAGCACATGCCTTATTCAAGTCTTGGTGTCAAAATATCCTTTATTTGGAATTATAAATCTCTGGAGAAATGACTGATGATTCTGTTGCTGGAGTAGCAGAAATATAAGATGAACCTACATATCTGGAATGCCCAAAAATAAATAAAATATTTAGAAAAGCAAAAGAATGAAAGCATGACAAAGTGGTACAGAAACTACCCTGAAAAAGCCCAGGAATTTTCAATGATCAAAGCTGAGACAATTTGAGCAACAAAATAATGACATGGTATTTAATTACAACCCAAAGGAAAAAAAAATATCTACTTGAGTTCATTCTGATATAAATAAATGGTTGAGTAAATACACAAATGGAGTAGAAGGGAAAAATCTTTAGGAAATAATTTTAAATAGTACAAGCAGGTGATCCCTTCAGATATTGAAGCTTACCCTCTGGTAACTGTGGGCTGTGCTTAGTGAATGACTCATAAAAAGGAAAGTAGAAACTTTATGGTGAAGAAACCTGATAAACACTACTTTAACCAAGCAATCAAGGTTTCTATCTCCAGCAGTGAGTCACTGATATCATTTGAGCATCCCCTAATATGACATAATGAAAAGTGTACCTTGCTTCTAGAGTCATCTTCCCAATATCCCTAGCCTGCCATGAAGAAATCATTAACAACCCAAAAGTGAGGGGCCCTCAGTAATATATGGACCTAATACTTCTCAAGACTCAGTATCATGTGAGACAAGGGAAAACTGAGGAGGTCACACACCAAAAGAGACTAAAGTGATCTGGTGTCCTAGTGCAGTGGAGTGTCCTGGATTGGATCCTAGAGAAGAGGAAGGATGTTACAGGAAGGACACCAGTGAGGTCTGAGGTTTAGCTGACAGTCATGTACCGCTGTTGTTTTCTTGGTTGTGACCCACAGCACCACAGTATTGTAAGATGTAACATTAGAGACATTCAGGAAAGGGGTGTATAGGAAGTCTTTATTTCCAACTTTTCTGCAAATCTAGAATTATTACAAAATAAAAAGTTATTAAAATATTAATAATAACAAGAAGTCAACTATGTGAAACAGGGATTAGCAAATCTGCTGTGGTTGAAGGAGGACCAGAGAGAGTTCTGACTGCCACAGCTTTCTTCCTTTCCTTGCTCCCACACTTCTTGGAGTGTGTTTTGCAAACTGCTGCCCTACAGGATTAAATGCTTTGACATGTGTTCCAGACCTCCAGATTCCCACCCTTGCCTAGTTTTTTTTTTATCTTCATTAGCTGTTGTCCCCTCACCCCATCTTTATTTCCTTCCTGTATTGTGACCTTGACCTTCTTATTGATTATGTACATGGTATTACCTCAGCTGGAAAGATGATTATCAAGCTTGTGCATTCTTAAAAATATCCTAGAATGCCACGCAATAGTGAGTATTCCCTTTAAAGGCTCAAAGTCAGAGGGTAACGTCTTGAATCCTCTTCCACAGCAGCAGAGTCCCTCTTTGTTGCCTGTCTGCATCTCTTCTGTGCTGTGGTTCGTTAGCTTCTCAGGAGCTCCTCCTCTTCGCATCTCCGTATGCCAATATCAAGCACTGTGCCGGACACATAGGAGGAATTCAGTAACTGTCAAATGAATGAATGAATAGATGGTAATTGTTATGGCTTGAGACTGGAATATCTCTGAAAGCCTTGTCAATTTGGAAAGTGGCTGGATCATGGGGTCAATTGTATCCATGAATTAATCCATTGATTTTCTGTGCCGTTAAGATGTGGGGCCTGGTCAGGTGAGACAGATCACCGCAGCGTGACATGGAAGGGTAGATCTCCCGTGCTAGCTTGGCCTTGCTGCTTCTCCTTCTGGCTGCCATGGAATAAACACTTTTCTCTGCCTAGTTTCCTAATGTGAGCTGCTGCTTGCTGTTATCAGCTATCATGAGTAGACTGAGACCTTTTAAAACTGTGAGCTAAAGTAAACCTTGCCTCTCTTAAATTGTGGGTGTTGGGTATTGTGTCCCAGCAATGAATACGTGACTAGGACAGTAACACAGGTTTCTTTCTTTCTGTGTGGTACTGGGGATCCAGCCCAGGGTCTTCGCTCTCAGCTACATGCCCAGCTCATTTTTGTTTGTGATTTTGAGTCAAAGACCTGAGTCGTGTGGTTGCCCAGGCAAGGCTCAAATTTGTGATTCTCTGAGCCTTCTGGAGTGCTGGATCTAAGCGTCTGTTCTGCTTGCCCTGGCTAACACAGCTATTAACTAAGTTATTTTCTTTTGTTAGGCTTTATTTGAATCTGACGGTCACAATGCAAAACATTCAATAATTAATCAGGAAGTTGATTCTAGCTTGCAAGCTTGAAAAGGAAAGTGTTGAGTTTTCAGGATAAGCCGTAGTCTTAATTTAACCAGCATCTATGTGCAAGATGTGAAGATTGGCTACAGGTTTTATTGTTCTTTTTAAATAACAAAAATTCTACATGATACATACTTTCAAGTAAATGAAATAGGTGCTGTGGTTTTGCTTTCTCAGTCTGCTGGTATGTAAGAGAGTTGCCAGTGAAGCTAGCTACAAGCATTTGTCTTCATTAGCCATTCCAAGGTGGTGCTTCCTGGCGCAAGTGGCCCAGCCATTCCCGAGCATTTTAATTTGCCAATTATTGTACCCACCACCAAGAACAGATAGTGATTAGTTTCCCATTTTGCTCACTGGGCGGCTTAATGTTCTTGTCACCTTACATTGAGCTTTAAATGTGCAGAGCACAAGATTGTCAAACATGTTTCTTAGCCTTGCAGGAATAGAGATCATGCCTGGGAGCTTGAGCTGTTTCTGAATACAAAATTTAAGGAGCCTGGTTGATTAATATCAGATTAAGGTAATACGGCAAAAGGACATCAAGTAAGATAACGTAGGTGGACACGTGTAAAATATTAGAGATACCTTTTAATTTTCTTTCACAAAAGTGCCCTTTGCCAGCGTGTAAAAGTGAGCATTGGCTGGCTGGTTTAGATTACTACCATTTAAGAAAAGAAAGAGAGAAAAGTATCATCACCCTTTGAAAAGAGCTCAACCTTAATGATTTTCTTCTTTGAGTATTCTAAGGCAGCACAGGTCAGCCAAAACAGAAGAGCCAGACACAGCCGTTTTGAACATACTGAATATTCACTACCTTCTGTTTGAAAAATTTTACTACAGCTATTTCTCACTAATGTCTTCTTTTAAGAATTTCCATAGAAATTAGAAAAGTTCCCTTTGGGGGAAAAAAAACAGAACTACACATGGTAGTTTTGTCTGCTGTCTTTTGCCTAATTGCCAGGGAATGAAGTTGACTAATTTGTGGGAACTTAACCTAGTACTGTTGTTAGCAGAAAAGATTATTTATCATTTTAAGAAGGCATGGGGAAATGTCAGGCTCACAGCATTCCAAATATAAACTTTATTTTCTAGTCTCTTAAAGAATTTGTTTGCATATAATGTTGTTCATGCCACTGATAAGAGAAAATGTATTTAATAACCACTCAGAATTAATATGCTCTAGTATGCATGGCTGCCTAATTTAATTTATCTCTGATTAAGCCTATTATGTTGGAGATCACTTTACAGAAGAGACTTTTTTTGCCAGCTGTAAGCTTATTTGAATTGTAATATAAGTTAATAATGTGTGAAATAACCAGTGGTGCCTACTTCTAAATGTTAATTTTGCCAACTGACTTTTAAGTTGATGCATACACAGATCACTCATTGGCATCAGTTCATATCTTGCATAAAAGCCATATATTGAAAAAAATGAAAACTGACTCACTGGGGGACCAAGACAAGTTGAAGAGCGGTGCCTTGATTCTGAAACCCAAATAAGAGGCCGCTGCATTGTAAAAGCTATTTGAGAATTCAATGATTGATTACTGATGCAATGTGACATTTAAGATAGCATGTGCGTCTTGTGTGTTTTTAGTTGTGAAAACGTTCCTTCAACATTAAATTAACATTAGATCAGGCAAGATAGGAATCTTGGGACTTAGAAGGAATCCATACTGCGTCTGTCTCATGTTCAAGAAAGCAGGTCTCTTCAGCAGGACTGGCACTGAAGGAAGTCTCTGTGGTAGTTTTTCTCTACAGTCTCTTGTAAATTTTATGCAGAGTTAACTGTTTATCTCTGGCCACCCTAATTCTTTTCAATGTTATATGTGGTTATCACCAAAAAGAGTGATTATGCTAAATATGTCTCTCTGCTCAGCATCTGGGCTCCTAAAGGATTATACCTGGTATGTATTGTAGCTACTATATATCTAGAATGGGAACTCTACTGGGGTATACTCACTGAAATATAGCAATCTAATTGGTTTCCCCCACCCCCAAATTGCCTTTCTCTCTATCTGGAACACCTTGTCTAGTTCTCAACTCTGTCGGTCCTTCAGGCCTTCCTACTATTGCTAAGTACAGACTCCTAAAAACCTCAGGCCATGGTGCCTTCCTCTTTGAAGTTCTCTTTGAGCTTGCCTTTATCATTTAGTCATCCTTTATCTATTTTACTGTAGGCTCCCCGAGGAAAGAAATCTTGAGTTTTAAATCTTCATGACAGCGCAGTACCTAATACAATATCTTGCTTTAAAAAAATGGTGTCACTACATGATGATGATCAGAATGGAAAAGTGACAGGAGAAACTTACATAGCATAAACCGTGTGAATAAATAAATACAGGCAAACATAAATAAAGTTTGTGGGTTCTCAGTTACTTTAAATGTGAAGTAGAAATGTGTATGCGGTGCTGGGTGCAGAGCTCAGTGATTAGAGCACCTGCCTAGCAACTGTGTGGCCGTGGCTTTGATCCCCCAGCACCGCACAATAGCTAGGTGTAGTGGTGCATGCCTGAAATTTCACCTGTAGTCCCAGGACTTGGGAAGTTGAGGTAGGAGGATTGCCTGAATTTGAGGCCAGCCTGGGCTACCTGGTGAGTTCAAGACCAGCCAGAACTACAGAGCAAGACCCTGTCTCAAAAAGGAAAATAAAAAAAAAAGAAAACTTATATGCAGTATTTAAAAAGACCGTAAAGTAGACCTCTCCTTACATTGAGAAGTTCTTCCTATAGTTGAATCTTGAGGGATGTAAAATACTGTTTTAGGGACTTACATGAGCTTCAGAATGCATGTCATTGACAGGGACTCACCTTATGATCTATTAAGTCAGAGAACTGTATTAAAGACTAGCCAGGTGATTCTAGTAAGAAACCAGGATTATGATCCTTTGGTACAAAGAAATCTTGAAGGTCACTAAGTGCATTCATCCATGTGGTGTTTGTTTGATACTGCTGGTTAGAGGACTTCTAGTAATAAGAAATAACTGATTCTCTGATGGTGGTATTCATGTGACATTCTGTCCTCTCAATCTGCCACCCAGTGACCCACTCTATTGGTTTGCCACCCAGTGACCCACTCTATTGGTTTGTACAGGACTGTCAAATTTTAAAGCTAAAGGCCCGCATATGGGGCATCCCTCGGTGCTGGGCAGTCTAAAATGTTGCTCATCCTACTTGCAACACGAATTTTAGGGATACTCCAGAAATGTTTTTAAATTAATTTCCTTTTGAGAAAAAGGGAGTGCATACTTTTTGGGTAGAATTTTCAAGTGAAAAGATATAAAAAAAGGGACAGTTTAAAAGCTTAACAGTCTTGATGGAGAAGAAACATATCAAGAGAGAAAGGAAAAAGATTATGTTTTCATAGAATTTCTGAAGTCAAAATTGAGAGAGCTTTATGGTGTGCAATTACGAATATCAAAATATTCATTTACTTTTATCTTTGCTCTGCAGATAAAATTAAGAATTGTTTTTTCTGGGCTTTGTGGTGCAGTCCTCTAATCCCAGCACTCTGTAGGCTAAATCAGGAGGAGTGCAAGTTCAAGCCTAACCCGAGAAACTTGGTGACTGAATAAGAATCTGTCTCAAAATTGAAAATAAAAATGGGCTGAGGATATAACTCAGTGTGAAGCTCTGAGCCTAACCCCTAGTATCACCAAAATAAATAAATAAATAAATAAATAAATAAATAAATAAAAAAGATTTTTGTAATGTAAGAAAACATTAAAAGTCCCAGGCAGTCAACTAAATTATAAGAATTATAAGCTCCTTCAGGAAGTTTCTTTTACAAAAAACAAACTACTGGAGATTACATGGAAAGTTACTGACAGCTGACATCTGGCTCATAGATCTTTTTCTGGTAGGAAAAAGCCTTTGAAGTCTTTTTTTTCTGTTTTATGTTCTTTTATTCCCTTCCTTTTGGATAAAACTAAATGTGGGTAGATTAATAGAAAAAATAAGTTTAATATATAATGGTGGAGTTAAAAATTACTCATCATGCATGCCCATTTGAGTTGTATTCTGATGTCATAGTACAGTTCTGCAACCTGAGGATTAATTTAGCTCACACTTGTTTTCTATTTTGGTCACATCGATCACAGAACAGTCAGTTTGATCACTACATGGTTGATTCATTTCATTCATTGATTGCCAAAATTGCCAGATGTGTCTCGGCAATCTGACTGTCTTCATAACCAAATCAAATCAGGAATGAAGCTATTCGACCAAGGCTTTGGTGTTAGGCTGTGCTAGGTATAGAGGATGACACTCAGGGATGAGGGGATGCCCTACCCTTGGAAAGGCCTAGTGTCATTAGAGTCACAATGGACTTTTTTGAGTTCCAAATGTGTGTGCTACTAAGCATCAGCAGACAAAATCTTAGTGTCTTTCCTCTTTTTTTCTTAATGAAAGCATTTAGCTAAAATTGCAAACTCACTGAAAAATATGTTATAATAGGAAGTGGCAGGTTAATTCATTCAGTCTTTTTCATAATATAAGCATTACCTAAAAGACAGGGGAAAAAAGGTCGGAGAGTGTATGTTGTGAAATAAGTTTGCATGATACCAGGTAAAACAAATCAGAGGGAACCCTTAAAAACACAGATTTGTGCCTCACAGCTTCCAGAATGGGAAAGACGAAGACATGAGATTTGGGTCGCAGGTTTCAAAATTATTTAATTTATGAACTCTTTATCATGACTGTTGTAGACATTGCCTCCGACCTTCTCCTTTAATAGGTAAGCACACTGGATCCAGAAAAGTTAAGAAACTGACCCAGAGTCGAATGCTCCCCTTAATTCTCCCTCACCAGCTCCTTCTTCTCCGCTCCCTTTTGTCTTGCTCTCCTGGGTTGCCTGTGAACACTCTTCCTGCCGTTCCTTACTGGCTGGCTGATGTGGCTTCCAGGGGTCCAGCTTATTAGAGATGTGACGACTGGACGTGAAAGTGAGAAACTCCTGCTTTCCTCTCTTCCTTATATCTTTTAAAATTGAGGTGACATCTACCTCAAATTAATCGCTGGTCCAAACTTCTGAGGCCAAGATAACAGTGAGATGCTACAAAGCAGAAACGGATGGAAGGGTGTCTGATGCTCCTTAGGAAATAATCAATATTTTTGCAGTGCTTTCCCTGAAAGTGATTGTAAGGGGGTTAGTGGTTGATTTGGGGCAACTCATAGAGCTCTCTGGATAAATAAAGTAGGCCATAATGAAACTTGAAAACATAATAACTGTAATCAAATTCTAAGATGAGATATTTCTGGATTTTTAGATTGAACACATGCCTCTAATCTTCCTATTTGAGAAATTTTACTAAAATTATAGGAAAGTGCTTTAAAATTTTTTAAAGCAGAAAAACAGAGCAAGTAAGATATGTCAGTCAGTTTCGAGAGGATAACACAGTGATTATGTTAGTTACTTTTTCATTGCTGGGCATAATACAAAACATCTGTAACAAAAAAAAAAAAAAAAAGAAAGGTTTGCTTTATTTCACAGCTTCCAGAGGTCTCAATCCATTCATGGGTTCCTGGCAATGGTGGGTTTTGATGAGACCTAGCCAGAGAGAAGCTATCCACAGTATGGTATGGGGGAATAGGAAGCCCAGAGAGTAAGGAAGGGTAGATCTAGTGAGTACCCTTCCGGGTCACATCCCAGGGGTCTTCCCTCAGGCCAAGTAACACCACCTAACAGCCCGGAAAATCAGTGGACAGACCCCATTGATTGAAACGCCTTCTAAACACAAAACTTGGAAAGGGACGTTCCAGATCCAAACCATAACAGTGATCAAGGAAACATAACCGAGTACACAGGAAAATCTGTAGGCCCACCCTATACAGGACACTGGATGCCTAGAGGCATGTTAACAGTGAGGCTTGAAACGATAGGACTGATTGCAGATACTTGCAGAACCACGTGATAGTCCATAGAATGTGGTGGATGGTGTAACCAGAATTCGTTCTTCTGCCATCACACCAGTTTCTTATCCCCTTTTCTCCCACTTTTTATTAATATGTATATGCAATACACAATCATTTCAAAAATTTGTGCGTATTTATCGCAACAACTTCAAATTCCCTTCCCTCCCCCTTTTCACGGTCCCACTCCCACCCTCATCTTTATCCTGTCTTGAAGCTTGAGAGGCTGAGCTGCCTCAGTCATAGATGATCTAGCCCAAGGAACGGGACCCAGGGGAGGGGTGGAGCTCTGTAGAGTGAAGAGGTATGACTCCCCTGGACTGTTCTCCAACAGAGATTCCAGGCACCCAATTTGAAGATTCTTATTTAGAGTAATTGGTTAGCTCAAAGATAACCTGACTGACTTTTGATGTTTCCACAGAAATGGCCAAAATTCCCAGTCCAGTTATGTTACCAGGAGACCCACTAGATAATAAGCACACCAGGCCTGCACCTCTCTGGGTTTTCCTTAAAATCTAAACTCATAGTTCCTAATTATAAATGAGTCTACTGTTTTATATATTTTACTTTATATTTCCTGTATGTAGCTATGTGAGTATCATTATGTATACATGAATAATGAGCAGTCACTACCTATTTGAGGATAGGCCTCATCACACAATATAGAATAAAATGCAGTGACCAAAACAGAGGAAAGGGGTTAAGGAGACTCAGAGACGATATTGATGACTCATGTAGCTAAGGAAATGATTTTAAGGCTGGGAGCCTAGTTCAGTGATTAGAGTGCTCACCTAGGAAGCACAAGAAACTAGTTCAATCCTCCAACACCACTTAATAGCTGGGTGTCGTAGCTCACACCTGTAATCCCAGCACTTGGGAAGCTGAGGCAGGAGGATTGCTGAGACTTCTAAACCAACTTGGGCTACATAGTTAATTCAAGACCGTCCTGGACCACAGAATAAGACCCTGTCTCAAAAAAAAAAAAAAAAAAAAGGAAAGGTTTTTAAAGCCTATAATATCTCAAGAAAGATGAGAGATACTGTTATATTCATGAAATAAAAGAAAAATCTACAAAAGCCTCAAATTTATTGGTCTTTGTGAGAGAGGACATAACTCAAGACCGTCGTGTTTAGTGAAGTGAGTTAAATGCAGAAGGTTAAATAAATACTGCACGGTTTCTCCAATATGAGAAACCAGAATACAGGCGTTTTATAGAACCAAATGAGTGTGACAGTGGGCATTGGGGGTATGCGGAGGATGTGAGAGGGAAGGGAGAAGGGGAGAGATTGGAATGTTGATGCGATAAATATGTGCACAAAATACTCAAGCTCAATGTAATGATTCTGTATTGCATATATATATATATATATATATATATATATATATATATATATATTTTAATAAATGGAGAAAATATATAAAAAAGGAACAGTGAGGAAATATTTTGTTTTGTTTTAGGGCCCCACTGTGTTACCCAAGGTGGTCTTCAGCTTTTGGGCTCAAATGAGCCACAACCTCCCAAGTATCTGGGAGACTACAGGTGCATGCTACTTTGCCTGAATTTTGAGTTCAGTGGTTTTGTTTGCTTGTTTGTTTTTAAACCATTATTCCTAGCTGTAGAACATAAACTTAAGTAAGTGTCTAGACAGTAGATTAGCAAGCAGATATGAACACAGAAGTGGTATAGAGAAGGGAAAAGCAACGGGACTGTTCATGAGATTCAGCATTTTGTCGAAGGAGTTCTGGAAAGAGAAAAGATAGAATAATTATGGTAAGACAAGTATCAAAAGATACGATGAAAATTTTAAGAGGGCAACCAAAATTTCCACATTTGATGGGACTAGATATTACCCAGAACAATGGATGACAGAAGTTTTACATCTACAGTTCTTTACTAAGAAGACTTCAGAGCTCTCGAATTAAAAAGAGGATTCTCAAAGTCCTTCACAGAAAAAAAAAAAATGCCACATGTAAAAGATCAGGAAAACCAATAATAGACGACTTCTCACCTGCAACCTTGGAAGACAGAAGACCATGAAGGATAGCCTTAACTTTCTGAGCAGGAAATCCCATCTTACTTATTATTAAAATGTAATATAAGTATAATTACAGTATTTTGGAAACAAAGAAGATCTCAACAGTGTGCCTTCCTTATGTCTTCCCAAGAAGCTACTAGAGAATGGCTTCTAGTACCCCAGAAAGAAAGAAAAGAACAAAAGAATGAGGGAAAGAAAGAAAGAAGGAAGGAAAAAAGAAAGAGATAGAAATGAAGAAAGAGAAAAGCTTGGGCTCTAGAAAGTGGGGGCTCCAGCACAGGAGGGAAGAACACGTATAGCCCAAGGTATCCTTGAAAAGAATGCCAAGGCAACGGGCAGGCAGCTGTCCTGGAGACCCTCTAGACCAGGCTGACAGGAGGGGAAGCTCTTTGAAGGGGAACAGACCCCATAGATTTAACTGACTGAGCTGAGAATGAAAAGCCAGTTTTAATAGAAGTTTGTGGTTCTCTTTGATATTCCAAAACAATTAGTAAAAAAGAATAAGCAAAAAAAAAAAAAAAAAGAGTGACAGACAACACCAGGAAAAAGATTTTGAACAAGATCAAAAGTACAGTCATACTACTTGGCTGGATTATATGGTCATATAATATAAGCATAAAAGATGAACTTAATTGCAAATTGGTCTTTAATCCACTGGGAAAATGGGGAAGAAAGCTCCTTCAGAGGTGGTGATAGTAGAAAAGTTCTAAGTTTTCCTCATTTTGCGTAACAGTGAGACTTTTCAGTTGCAACTCTGGAAAGCAAGACACCATGAAGAGCTACCTAAACATTTTGATAATCTCTAAAAATTAAATATCTTTTATAATAAAATAAGAAAAAGCAAAGAGAAAAAAGTGGTTTTTGCTGAATAGCAACAGGGTTGGTGGGGAAGGGGTGAATTTGGTGATAGACCTTATAATGCTATTTACCTTTTTTATTTTTTATTTTATATTTATTTATTTATTTTTGAGATGAGGTCTCACTCTGCAGTCCATGCTGGTCCTGAACTCACTACATACAGCAGGCTGGCCTCAAACTCAGGCAATCTTTCTGTTTCAGCCTCCCAAGTACTCGGATTACGTGTGTGCCACCAACCCCAGTTTGTGTGGTGCCAAGGAATCAAACCCAGGGCCTTGCACATGCTAGGCAACAGCTCTAACTAGTCACACCCCCAGCTCTGCCTTTTTTGAACAATAGTCATATACTACGTTGATACATATTAAGTTGGTTTTAAAAATTACTAGAATCATAAATAGAAGTTACAAAGCTTTGATCTACAGCACTATTCTCCACCAAGAAAAAAAATGAGGAAGAAGTTGGAGGGTACAGGTCTTTCTGTCTTTCACGTATACATTCTATGCGTAATCATGGAAAAGGTTGCTGAAGACCTCTGCCTCTACGACTGGCGTTTCCTGCTGTCTGCGTCGCCTCTCCACACTGCTGAGTGCCGGCTGCTCAGCGGTCCCTTTATCGCGTCTGCTGTTTCTTTCTCCTTGGGCTTTGGCATATAGTGCACTTGTGGCTCACCTTCCAGTCACACATCCCCAGCTCATGCCCACATCCCTTCCTGGGTCTCCCAGGTCATCTCCATGCTCCAGCACTTGGCGCTGTCCTTCTCAACTCAGGTTCTCCTCTGAAATCATTTGCAAGTCTTCAAATGATAAGATCCTGCCCTTCCCTTCACTCCTGTTGCGTTGTCTTTGACACCACTTACCTCTCAGCTTTAATTCATGTTTTTTTTTTTTCCTCCTGTCCTATCCTTATGAAAAGTTTGGAAGGTGACAAGGGCAGGGACTGCGCTGTACTGGTATTTGTTATACCGGCCGAGCAGAGTGCTGTCATATTCCAGGTACTGCCTCAGATATTAATTAAATGAATAAGCTAATCTGTCACTAATTGTGACATCTGTTCAGTCAGATGGCCCAGTGCTAAACATCTGCATCTGAATAAATAAATATTGCTAGAAAGTAAAGATTCTTTTCTTTTTGATTTAAGGAAACTTAACGTGTTTTCCTTCTAAGGAAGGAGACCATGTACAGAACCCAGAGGAAAATTTGATTTCCAAAATTTGTACTCAGAGCTGAGAGGATGGTTCAGTGATTAGACTGTTTGCCTAGGAAATGCAAGGCCCCCAGTTTGATACCCCAGCACCACATGATAATTAGGTGTAGAGGTGCACGCCTGTAATTCCAACACTCAAGAGACTGAGGCAGGAAGATTGCTGTGAGATGGAGGTCATCCTGGGCTCCGTAGTGATTTCAGGGTCAACTTGGACAACAGAGTGAGACAAGACCCTGCCTCAATAACTAAATATCTACCTACGCAACTAACTAAATAACTAAATAAATGATTTTACTCATATTTTCTTTATAAAGAATATAGAAAACATGTCTGCCTGAAGATTGAGTTTTGAATTGATGTGCAGGTGTAGGTAGCCTGGCACTAAGGAAAATGATACAGGTGGGTGTCACTTAAGCCTTCAGGTGGGGAAACTGCTAGATATCGCCTTGGACCTAGTCGACAGTGGTACTACCTATAGTGTGGCAGAAATAGGGAAGCCCTTTCTTGAGGCCAGAGCACAAATATAACCTAGAAAGTCTGCAAATTCTCAATGTCATGCCAAGGTCACCTGGGTAGGGAGAGGTACCGTAAGGATGAGCATTTGTAGCCACTCACTGCATTTCAGATTTTGCACTTCACACCCCATATCTCTTTATCACCACTCAAATGATTTCTTGACAAATTATAACAAGATTAATCTCAAACATCCACTGTGGAAATAACAAAATGCCTCGCACAGTTATGGTCTATGTGAACAGTGGAACAAGGTAGATCTGTTAAGGGCTGGCCCGGTGAGCCTGTAACACATACTGTTTAAAGAAAAAGTCAGTGGGAAATAAGGTGACCTCTTTCGTGCCTTTCTCAAAACTACCTTTTCAGTGAGGTTCTTCTTAACCTCTGTATTTATAATTGCAAACATTCCCTCCTCCCTCTGCTCCCTCTGGCTCCCTATGTAATATAACAGATGATTTACAAGTTTGTGTCTACCTTCCTGGAATATAAGATACACGAGGGATTTTTTTATGTTTTATTTTAATTTTTTTTTTTTTTGCTTTTTCCCCAGTTCATTAGGATGATTGATTGAATTAATTTACATGAAAATATTTTAATTGCATAGAATAGTTCTGGAAGACTACACAAACCTGAGGTGGTCAGTTACCTCTAAGCAGTAGAATTCTGGGGCCAGAAACATATTGGAGGAAGACAAATTTTTATTGTACATATATTACCATGTTCATCTATCAGTTTTTAAAATAAACACTAATAGTTCAACATAGAAAATGTTCTGAGAATGTTTTGTTAAGCTATCTGTTATTTAACCACTCTCATTTATTTCTGATCCTGTGATAATGAGAATCATTTGGGATTTGTCTGCTTTTCCGAAGTCAAGTTGAAAATGGGCCACTTATTCAAGTCTGTGAACTTAATATTTTATGAATCCTCTACTGACAGTGACCTTTTATTTTTCATTAAAGTGGTACCATCTGCACATATGTTGTGATTGGGGGAAAATGGATTTTTAGGCCAGGTGCACTTACATTTTTTAACAGTTAGCTAAGTGACTTGTGTCACTCACCTCCCTTGAGTGTCTGTCTCCTTGTCTCCACATTTGGGATGAATTTTCGTATGAATGAAAGCTGTTGCTCAAGGTAGACTGGCTTAAGCACCTAGAGTAAAAACCTCTTGGTGACTGCTCAAGGTAAGGCTTAATAAACAGTAGGTCTTCTCCTTGCAAAAGGAAGCCTACACAGAGAAGACTGTGAGAAATAATTCAGTCACTAACTTTTTAAGTTTGGTCTCAACATTACCAGAAAGTTTATTAGAAATGAAGTCTCAGTGCCCACCCCCCAGTCTAATGAGTTACAATCTGTAGTTAGCAAAACACCCAGTAAATCCTGTTCACAGTGAAATTTTGAGATAGTCTGTTTTTACCTTTCTTACAGCATTATATCAGGCGGGCATGTATTAACTGGATTTTTATTTTTTCTGCATTTGATGATGTTTTTATATTTTGGGGCCTAGAGAACCTGAGGAGTAAACAACTCCTAGGGTCAGCTAATTACTGGAGATAGCAAATAACTTGCCTCTGAACTTGTGTTTGGTGTGGAAAGCCGGAAACACACGTCTGTACCCCACCTGCCTCGTTATGTCACCCTCATGCAGTCTAAACACCATCTCCCTATTCTGAATCACCCAACACAGACACTGGATGACTAGAAAGTATCCTCATACCTGAGAGCCAGCCTGCTGAAACAGTTCAAACCAGCCAATCCAAGCCTGCTCCAGTGACTCACCCTTCCTTCCCAGGGGAAACACATAACTGCTGTTGCCTACATTTCTTCCTCACTCCCTCTGCTCCTGGCCTGGCTTGGTACCTCCCTGTGCGGCCTCACAGGTCTTGCACACTCTCTCCCCTTGGAAACCGTAAGGAATAAATTGCCTTTTCAGTGGCTGCCGTTTCCTTATCTGTTGGCTTCACTGTGCTTGAATAAACCCCAAATCGCCTATACGTTCCCAAATAAGGCTGTCCTTTCCTACTCTCAGTCGAAGATTCCCGGCCTCCCTCCCGCACACCCACTTCACTTTGCACGTCTTAGATGCATTCAGTTCTGTGCAGTAGGAGGGGCACAGCAAAGGGAGAAGCTCTGCTACCAGAAAGCTGAAATAGGAGGAGAATGCTCAGCCACCTCGTCAGCCTAAACGTACTTTTAAGTAATGAGGATCAAGGATAACCCTGTAGAAGGCTGTGAATCTGCTTAATGTAGTATGACCGTGCCGAATGCCAGTAATGCTCCTTAGGCACAAGCTTCGGACACCTTAGGAACGCTGTTACAAATGATTAAGGCCCCAAGATGGTGGAACAATTTGATCTGAAACACACGAGCTTATTTACAGTGTTCTAAGATGTCAAGGAAACAAATGCAAACCCACTACCCACATTCTTTCATTTTTCCTTGTGGCTTCTTAACACGCTGTGTATGTTTTAGGTAGAAACACCTCCTGCCAGGGAGCTGCTGCTACGATACCAAGCAGCTTCCCTTCTGATGTTGCCTTTACCTCTGCTGATGTGGACAGACATGTAGAATTTTCACATATGGAAGTGAGATAGCCAAAGCTGACATTAATGTAAATTTCCCAGGAGTGGTGGCACATGACTTTAATCCTAGCACTTGAGAGGCTGAAGCAGGAGGATTGCTGTAACTATGAGGCCAGCCTGGGCTACATAGTTAGTTTGGGATGAGCCTGGACTATGGAACAAGATCCTTTCTGAAAAAAAAAAAAAGATGTTATAATGTTGTAAATAGACCTTCTCCCCTTCTCTCCTACAACTCAAAGAAAAAAAAAATAGAAGTACCTATTTTAGAACTATTCCATGCTTGCTAGATCCAATGGTTTCTTCTCTGTAGAGTCACTTTATTATAATTTTATTAAGAAATTAAAATTTAATTAATATCTCTGGATTTGAAATATTAGAAAAGGAAATGTTTCATTAATAATTTTATGATCATTAGTTTTGGGTCCATAAAAAACAAAGCCATTTGTTAGAAGCCATAAAAAGAAATCAGGATTTTGCTCGCCACACCTGGCCCTATCAGATATAATTTTACTGCCTAACTAAGGTCTAAAATTTGGCTTATAGCCTACAGAATGACGTCACCTGAAAGCACAGACTTGTTTCTAGTAGGTGTGTTATTTGATTGCTCCTTGACCCTTTTCCAAGAAACCTAATTTGCCCAGGGGAATCTGGCACTGGAAAAGTGTTTGCATCTGCTTAGGGAAATGTGCCCAAAATAGTGAGTTGTTTGGAACCTAGAGGAGAGTGGAATGAAACGGATGATGAGCCAGTTTGAGCAGGTGGAGAACAACCTGGGCCTGCTAACTCTTATAAAAAGGGGTTCTCAGTAAAGCAATCTGTGGAGTCTGGATCTGGCCAGGCCTATCTCCTTTCAGCTGCGGCTGCCTCTGTGAACAACTTGTATGCAGCTCTGACTCTAACAGATGCCCTAAGGCGTACCCTTTCATCTGAGTCCCACACCCACTTCTAAGATGGTGCGAGTTTCGCGGTTCAGCCCTGCAGATACCATCACAGGAATTGCTCTCCAAGGTATGTGCCCATCTTGAACTCAGTCATGTCCCTTAGATGGCTGCAGAATGCTTGCTGGTGGTGACAAGGCTTTGAGTTACAGTGCTTTCGTGGGTGCCAGAAGAGCTGACAACTTTCCTGACGCGTGGTTGCCCAGAGAGGAGGCTTGACTCACCTTATTTCTCACTGACTGAACTGACAATGAGCCAGCAGTCCAAAGTAGGTCGCTGGTGTCTCGTCTGGAGGACTGAAGAGTCAGGTGAAGCAAACTCAAGAAAATAAAATACAGTTCTTGGTACTACTGGGTTTTTATTTTTTACTTCTACTTTTTTTATTTTTCCTTCTCGTTTTTCTTGCCAATGAAATACATTGTAGTCCAGTGTTTATAATCCTAGCTCCCAGGTAGTAACTCTGAGCTGGCAAAGATGGTAAGAATTTTAAAACTCTAAAGTTAAATTAACTTATACCTTAATATTTCTCTGCTATGTAGGAAAGAAAGATATTTTAAAAAATTGATCGTATTTAAGTTAGCAGGGTAAAGTATAAATAGAGACCTCTTTAGGTACAGTAATAATGAAAGTTCATTTTTAAGTTTAAATCTGTCTTTGCACAATTAGCAACTTATTAAATGACCTTTCCTTCAAAGTCTGCAAGCAATTGCCTGTTCCCACTAATAACAGAACATGTTTTACAAGGTTCACGTTGATTAATTGACAAATGCTGATAAAATCAAAGCAGTGCTAAAATGCAGCACACCAATTGCAGCATAAATTACGTTTGTTCAATAGTGCTTCAAGTGGTTATACATTTATGGTTTACCTTTCAATAAATATTACTGTCTTAATTGAAATATCCATTGTTGAAATTTATCTCTGAGGATGACTATCACGAACCACAGCTGGGACTAAGTGTTTCTATATCAGCTTATGGCTTTCAGCTCAATTAAAAGCATCGATTGCTGTGAATATTGTAATGATAAATCCTCTGTATTTTGTGTGAAAGTAGCACAAACATGTCTTAATATAACACTTTGAAAATCACAAACTCTTGTTTTACCTGAATGTTCCTTTCATATCTGACAGTGTCCTCTTTGGAAATAAATAAATGCCCTAAGCTACTACCTTAGGACATAGGCTACTCACTGAGATCATTGCTTCGTCAGCTCGTTACCATCTAGCTGTGACGACAGCCAGGATGAGTGCCATGGCCCGGCCTATAAACTGGCTATCTCATGTTCACTTGTGTTTCAGATATGGGAGATGCTTAGCCAGACCCAGTTTCCTGCTTTCATGTATGAATAAGTCACTATCTATAAAGGTGTCTTGTGTGATGGGCCAAACCTAGTGAGTCCCAGCAGAAGGAACTTGAAGAGGGGCTGGATGGATGGGAAATGACAGAAATGCTCTGTCCTAAACTCTCCTGCATGATTCTCATCTTCTCCCATTGTGGGATAGATTCCATGGCATGCAGATGTAGGGGTCCATCCACCAACCGATCTCTCTCTCCCTCCTCTCCCTCCTCTTCTGTATTTCTGTCTCTCTTCCTTCCCTCTCTAATCAGTACAGGGCCTTGTACATGCTAGGCAAGCACTCTGTTACCAGCCTTTTCTATTTTCATTTTGACACAGGTTCTTATGAAATGGTTCAGACTGACTTCAATTATGAGATCCCTCTGCCTCAGCCTCCTGATTAGCTGGTATTATAGGCATGCACCACTGTGTTCTGTCAATTTCATAATTTTGTTTGAAATATATAGTTTCTCTATCTTAAGGATCATACATTAGCTAATCATTTCTTTATATGTTTTTAATCTTTGAAAGATATTTAATGGTGCACTAAAGATTATCACAGCTGCCAGACCTGGGTCGAGACTTGAGATTTGCCCAGACAGGCCAGCCAGTGACCAGACTGCTAACGTGTAGCCAAACAGTATGTGGGCTAAAAGATGACCATGAAAAACATGGATCAGAAATATGGGGCTGTGTGGCTGTGTGATGCAGACATTAAGAGAAATTTGGAACATATGAACCCTGAGCTGATTTGAGATGTGGATCACGGGAGAGGCGGACTGTACTTTCTGAAGAGTAGACCAAAGTTGGATGGGGCTTGTAAGTGTTAGAACTTGAAGTGATGAACTAGAAGGAAAAAACAGAAGGCAAACTAATAATAGAGGTTAGAGTTCACAGAGAGACAGCTATTTAGAAAGAGATCAGCTCAGATTAAAAAGCAGATGAGTTGTTAGCGCTGGCAGCCCTGGCAGCCATTTTGTGTTTTCAGTGACAAAAAAAAAAAACTGTTGTGTTTTCAGCCTTCAAGAGACTCACGTTGCCAGGCCATAGTAATGGGTGCTTGTAATTCTAGCACCCTGGGAGGCTGAAGCAAGAGGATCACAAATTCAAGCCCAGTGTGATATTCTAAATAAAAAGTTAAATATGGGAGAGATGGGGATGCATTAATGGTCAAGTGTAGGTAAGTAGTTCAATTCATAATACCACATTCAGTCACACACAGACAAGGCTGAGGCTGAAAAGAAAACAGAGACATTTCCTGGCCGCCGAGGACTCTGGCTAGGAGAAGCACACTGTGCCTCCCATAACCTAGGCCACAAGGTCTAAACAGGACTGGCAGTAGGATGGGGAATTTCTGAGTTTGGGCCCTTTTTATTCACTCAGACCAGACATCATTAAGACAATGTCTGGTACAGAGTAGACACTCCATAAATATTCTTCTGAACTGACCTGGGTTCTGAGACAGATTCGAATATGAGGCAATTTTTATACAGCAATATAAAAATTTTTAATTAAACTGCATGACACTTAATGGAAAAGAGAACAAAATCATAGGACACTCAAGGAGGAAGCTGACTGATTGTGCCCGGGATGTCTGCATTGTCCCGGCATTTTCATCAGCTTGCATGTTCTGGGATGGCAAGAGGTGAGATGAGGGCCAGCGGTGTGGAGCCTGGAAAGGTCTCAGAATGGGTGGTCAGTGTCGACCTGATCATCAGTGAGACAAAAAGACGTAAAAGCAAGAAGGTAGAGTGCTTAAAACCTTACGCAGGTTATATCTGTGAGAATCTCTGTGAGATGCCTACACTTGTCCTTCTTGGGGTCTTGCCTGGAATCTCTTCTCATCTTCCATGATGAAGGGGCTCCCCTCTGGCTTCAGTCTACTCCCCCAAGCAGCTCTTTTAATATTTGTGGTGACAGCTGACAGTAAAAGTGATGGGAAAGATTATTCCATGAAACCTTGGTAAAAGTCCTATTGTGCTGGTGTTGTCCATCACACATAGAAGTCATGAAACATGATCTTTAAAAAATGCCCTGCTTCTCAAGATTGGATCAGTGAGAGGTAACAGGCTACCTGGCCACACCGATGTCGCCGCTGCTGTCCATCTTGCACCTGAAGCCATGAGGAACCTGAGCAATTCTCCCTCTGTGCTCCTGGATCGTGTTCCCTGTTTTGACACTAGATGGGGCATTGTTGTTATGACAGTGGCTCTAATAAAAACACTAAATTTACAAAACTCAGAAGGAGAAAAGTAATTCCTTAGAGCACGGTATTGTTCTACAAATGAGAGAACGCTGCAACAAGAAGCAACCATGAACAGTGTCTAATCTAAACCTTTGCTTTCCATTCTTACCTGAGAAAACTGACCAGCCCAACTCCATACAAAGAGTCAGCACAGACCCAGATCTAGAATCTAGGGCTCAAGTCCCTGAGCCTAGCTAGGGCCTTCCTGTGCCCTGCCTCAGGGCCATTCTCCTGAGGAGCAGGCGCAGTGAACCATGAATCTAAGGGGCCGGTGTTCTCTGGTAAAACAACAACAACAACAACAAAAGAGTTAACTCTCCAAGACTAATCCTTCTACGTACATTCTTCCCACAATGCATTTTACATGTAGATTTCTTGAAGATAAATACATGACTCTTAAGTTCACGTACATATTTTTATATACCAGTACCAATAAATTAATTTCATTTTATTAAAAGTGAATAACCAAATATAAGGTTCTAGCTAACTTACGTTTGTCTTAAGTTTCTACCTGTAGGCTTGTTAGCCTCTAGATACCGTGACGCAGGTTGCAGTGTGCCCTTTCCCTTCGTGTCTGCAGCTGTACACCAGCCATCTTTGCTGAAGTGCTGGGAACCCGGGGCCTGGGGCTGATGTCTTCCCTGGCGTTTGCCTACAGCCCTGTAGCAGACAAGGGTCTTCCCTCTCTCCTTTCCCACTCCAAGTGTACCCAGAGGACCTTCTTTCTGCTCCTCTTTCCTCCTCTGTGTCAGAAGAACATAACACAGGCATGAAGCCTGTAGCTCCTTAGTCTCCAATTACTAATGTGGATGGGATATGATGGCCGAAGGGAAGGGTGGGGCTGCCTCCTTCCACCCAGCAGGTCCTGGAACAGAGTACAAACCTAGAAGAACGTCTTTAGCAGATGTTCTTTCTTAAGAAGATTAGTATACATTGTGCTTTAAGCATATTGAAGAGAGATGAGGTTGTATTGCGGTTCTCATGCACAGAGGTGGCACGGGTCCCTCCCAGCCTCGGATGGCTGTGAGCCTCTGGATTCCACAGTTGCGGCATTTTCACTTGCTTTGGGTCTGCAAAGGCACTGCAAGTTTTCTCCTTCTTTTTACATGCGTTCTCCTAAACATCCAGTTCTTAGGTGAAAAACTGGACAGTGAGAAAGGAATCATTTGGATTGAGATTTTGATTTTGTGTAAACCCTGCAACTTAAGCTTTTTCGAAGTCAAACACTTTAAAAAGTTTAATTTGACGATGTTGGCATGTGAGGCAGCTTTTTTTTTCCGATTTGGGAAGACTTTTCTGTGTTTCGTTGAATCCCTTTTATTCTTTAATACTCAGCTCAGGTGCCTGTCACCTCCTCTGCTGAACTTCTGCCCTACCTATGCCCGTGTCTTTTTCCCGAGTCTGTATTCTTTGTCCTGTGTTGCCAGAGCATCTTATTCATATATAACCAGAGTGTAACATTTCTCTCTATCATATCACAGCTCTCTCTGTCTCTCTGGCAGCTGTTGTCCGGGCCGCCATTGAGGGACAGAGGAACAGTGGATGGTGTCTGATGGATCTTACATTATCTGTATAGGGCCTAATGGACAGCAGACATTGGGAGTTCTACGTGCACATATTTATAGAGTGCATCAAATTACATCCATATTATCTCTTTTAATAGAAGGGTTCTGAGCTTTTGGAAAATATATCAAATAAAAATGCAATTTAAAAATCACAGTCTTTGGAAATTTCCCCAAAACTTAAATGTTTTATATTTTCATTTTTAATATGAATATGTTATATTAAACAAGACTTCTATCTCAAGTATTTGGAAATCCTTGCTTATTTGCTGCCTGCATTTGAGTAGGAGAGAATTTTCATCAGAGATTCACTTTACTTTATGCAGAAGAGGTACACTGGAAAATTTGTGTGTAAATCTCGCATCTACAAATCTATTTATGTATTAGGGAATGCACTAGGAACCATTTATAAAAACATTTTTCCAAGTGAGAAATATTTATATAAAAATTATTTCTGAAGTTGTCAGAAACTTTGACTTAGAGTAGGATTTCCCCCAGTATTAAAAAGTCACTCCTATATATTAGCCAGAATTCTTCTGGCACTAATTTTTATGTTTTCCCATAGTATATTTAAAGCATTCTATTTATTCCCAATAAGATTTTTAATTTGTACACCAGACATCTTTGACTTACTAAAGTTAATAAGTCCTCTCACTGTCATAATATTGGTATATATTATATATTATTTCTGGTTCAGTTAATTAAAAATCACTTGCAAGATCATATAATAATTTTAACACATATATTACTTGAAGGAATCATCCTCCCCTCCTCTTGATCTGCAATAACTGAGGCTGATGTGATGCTTGTGTGGCGCCTGGTGTGGAAGCAGACCCGAGCTTAAATCTCAGGGAGATGTACATGATCCAAAGAACTAAAAATGTTATGCTTGGAAATGAAGCTTTGAGTGTGTTTTCCTGAAATGTTTCCAGTTTCCTTTCTGTCCTGTATTGACCAAAATAGGCTAGAAGAGAGGAGTGGAGTGTGGATTTGAGGATGTTGTCACTAAGGCCGGCAGGAAGTGAGTCCGTTCATGAGTGGCCTTTTTCCAGTTGCAGTGCAGCGTTACCACTGCCTCTTCTCATTCCGGGTGGTGGGCACAGCAGAGATCTCTTAATAATGCATTCACTGAGTTCAAAAACAATATTCTTGGCTCTGGGGCTACATATTAAGCACACCCTCAGCATATGTCACCTGGGAAGGCTAGTGCTTCGACAGAGGCTCCTCCATGCATAAATAAAACACTTTAATATTGACCTTTATCGGTAAATACTAGAAACGTGGAGTACCTTTAAAATTCAAATGCAGCTTTTAAGATGTGTTCTCATTTTCATGGACAGCTGAGACCTTCCTGCACTAATACCCAGCTAATCTGAGGTCTGGGAAGAGCTTGAGAATCAGTCGAACTTGGGGCCTGTATGGTTAGCGGAGCTCCATGTGTGGAATTCCTGGGCCCCTGCTCCGTGCATCCGTGCAGTTCTCCCCTCGTCTAGGCAGTTTAATTTCCCAGGAGATCTTTCTCATGCCTGAGCATTTATATCATGAACATCAATCACATTTGTATACACCTCAACCAATTTTAATTAAGTCCAAGGTTGATCTTTATTTATTAGAAATTTATTTCAAGTGGTACACCCCCCACACACACACACATCTCTCCCTTAAACAGTGCTTTTATTGGCTATGTCGCTTTTCACCTGTAAAACGTCTAAGGAGAAAAACCTCTACTTCATGGTAAGAGCTTGTCTGGCTTTTATTAATAGTCCTTGGGAATCACAACATGCTGAGTAGAGGAGCTGAGCAAAGGTTGCATTTACCTAATGGTGACGGTTACCAGCAGACCCACAGTCCTGCCCCCGGGCGGGTAGGATCTGGCACAGGGCCTCCAAGTGAAGGTGCTTTATACTTCTTCCATTTGATTAAAAATTAAAATCTGCTCAGAAGCCAGCTGCTTGTTTCTAACATGGAGCGTGTAGCAGTTGCCCCGGGTCCATGAGTGTGCTCAGAGATCAATCTCGTTTCCTTCCTCCTTGTCCTCCTTTCTTTCTTTTTCATCCTTTATGTGGCACTCTTTCCTATTTGGACAATGGAAGTGGTAATGAGAATTCTAATAACCAAAGCTAAGGTACTGCCTCAGATACTTCTTGTTGCTGGCACACAGTACCCACAGCCCTAATTTAAAAGAGGGAAGGGTTATTTTAGCTTACAGTTTTGGAGGTTTGTTCATAGTCAGCTGGCAGTGGTGGCACGGTAGAAAGGTGTGGTGGAGCACAACTCTGATGGCGTCGCAAGAGGAAGGAGCAGGATTGGGGAGAAACTGTGGCCAGAGTACACCCTTCCAGGTCACGTGCTCAGTGATCCCTCACACCCTCAGCAGTCCACCTCTCCTGATCAGGCCCTGCACTGAGGAGCACTTGAAATCCATAGAAAATCCATAATGTACAAATGAATGAGGTTTTTTGAGACATTTCACATCCAAGCTATGACATGTGCTGATTTAGAAAAATATACAGTGCTTGTAAGAAATGACATCAGTAAACTTAGCCTGTATTATATTTAGTGTAATGCAATGTTTTAGTCAGCTAACTGAGATTTTTAGTTAATAGAGGATCCTTTCATGATTATAACTGTTCGGGAGAAACTGCAAATAATATAAAAAGTTTCTACCAGACCATTTGGTGAACATTCTAGACGTAATAGGGAGTCATTTTGATTTTTTATACCTATATTTATATATCCAGTACTATGTAATGACTAGAGAGCCTCTAAATGAATACAACAGAATCCAACAGAATTACTAGAAGGAAATAGCACAGTTCTTTTGTCTCTCTTTCATGATTATGTTACAATTTTGAAAAGTATTGGTTAAAATATCTTTGATTTGGGTTTGTCTGCTATTGTCTCATAATTAAATTGAGATTATGCAGTTTTGGCAAGAATACCATAGGTATATAACTTCCGTGTGCTCTGTCAAAGACCACGTCATGTCATTGTGTAGTATTACTGCTTTCAATATCTATTTGATAGCATCATTTGATACAATATTTCCTTGGCCAAATTATATCATCAATCAGAGTATTTTTTAATCATTCTAATGATTCAGGATTATACTCGATATTTTACTAAAATATATGCCTTTATTAATATAATAGACATTTCACCTGAATAAAGTGATGCTTCAGTGGTTTTTATTATAACTAAGACTGTTTGTAGTATTCCAGGTTTAGTCATAATGTAACTTCCTCTGTTTTCAGTTTTCTGCTTGCTATGGTTAGAAATCTTGCCTAAAACCCTTATATCTTTGGAAAGTGATTGGATTATGAGATTTGATTGGATCTAGTGGATTAATCCCCTGATGATTTTATGTGCTCTTAGGAGGTAGGGCCTGGTTGGAGAGGTGGGCCAGCAGGATCATGGCCTCCCTCACTAACTCTGCCTTTCACTGCTCTGCTTCCTGGCCAGGATGCGATGAACAGCTTTCCTGCATGTATGGCCTCTGCCAAGCACATTAAAACTATTTTGCTGTGAACTCAAATTCTTCACAAGAAAAAATATTTTTTCATGGAACATTTGTGTTTTGTCAGCTAGATGCTAAATACATAATAGCAAAAAAAAAGAAAAAGAAAAAAGAAAGAAAGAAAGAAAGAAAAGAAAAAACCAAGAAGAAAAAGAAGCAGAATGTTTGCCTGCATGAAACTTCATTTAGTAGGAGAAATAAATATTAATTTAAAAAAGTAAATGAAGACATGTGTATTTGCAAGTACACAAAAGATTATGAACAGGTTGCTGTAAGAAAGTATAGTCATCACAATGTAGGAAATGTAAGATAGAGAGTCACCAGACTTTCTGGGAGGCTAAAGCGGGAGGATTATACATTTGAGTCCAGTCTAGACAATTTATCTACTTAATGACATTTTGTCTGAGAATAAAAATTGAAAAACAAAGGGCAGGGCCTGGAGATGTACCTTAGAGCAAAGGCCCTAGGTTCAATTCCCAGTACTAGAAGAAAGAAGGAAGGAAGGAACAAAGAGAGGGAGGGAGGGAGGAAAAGAAAAAGAAAAAGAAAAAAGAAAAGAGAAACGTAGGGGGAAAATTGTGGTTTGAATCTGGATTTTCACCCAGAAGCCTCATGTATTTGCATTTTGTGAATTACCTATGGATTCCAAGTGCTGCTGGGAGGTGGGGACTGGTAGTGTGTGGCGAATTGTGCAAGTAGGGAATTCACTGGGCATGTGTCCTGTCAGGATGTATTCTTGCTCTGTCTTCTCTCTGGCCTTGATTCCTTCCACTTGTGATGCTTTGAACAACTGTTCTCTGTCAGGCCCTGTCCGTTATTGCAAGCCACCAATGAGTGGATTGAGACCTTCTGGAAATGTGAGCTGAAACAAACCTTTCCTCCTTTAAGTTATGGATATCTGGTACTGTTTCCCAGTAATGAAAAAGTAGTTAGGACAGAAATTGGTGTCGGAGAAATGGAATTGTTGCTATGACTTTACCTGGACATGTGGTTTAGAAGGCGGTGGTACTGGTTTGCAGGAAAAGTTTGGAAAGTTTTGAAGATTCTGGCTAAGAAGGCTTACAATTCTGTAAATTGAACTTAATGGGAGAATCTGGGCTAAGCTCAGAAGACCACAATGCCAACAGAAAAGCAGATCAGAAGGCTAGGCTCAAGAGATTTCAGATGGGAAGGAGTAGTCTATTGGCAGTTAGTTAGAAACCATGTGTGGTATACTCTTGAGGCTTTATCTGAAATTGAGACTAAGGGCCATAGACGAATCTAGCAAAGGAAATTTCAAGACAGCCTGTGTTCAGGCTGTCATATGGGCACTGCTTGTAATTTTTAGTGAAATCTACACTCACTGAGAATGGAAAAATATCTGAGGAAACAGATGTGAAAAATGTTTGCAGTTTTGCCAGACAGAAAGTGACTGTGCAAGGTTATTGCAGAAAGTAGCATTAAAAAGCCAAATACCTGGATCAAAACTATAGAAAAAATGCTCTGAGAGCCTTTTGTGAATCAGCAAGATTGCTTCTTCCAAGATCAAGGGTACAAAAGATTTTGCTCTGAGAAGAGTACCCCAGGGCATCCTGTTGGGCCAAAGACAGAGTGTTTGCCAGAATTGAGCCATCCATATAGGCCCTTGAAGCCTGCTGCAGCCATGGTCCAGGGAGGGACAAAATACTGCTTGAGCCATTGGTTGACTGTGGCATTGTCCACGTGGTGCTGGCTTCACAGGCATGCAGAATGCAAAATTTGTGGGTTCACAAAGACTTCCACCCAGACTTCAGAGGAAGATCTTGGAGGCCAGTATCCCTGGGAAGTACCTGAAATTGTAAAGGTGAAATCAAAGGTAACATGAAGACACCGGACATTTAGAGACGCCAGGAACTTGTGTCATCCACAGAGGAAGGCCGTCGGCCGAGTGGAGCCAGCCCAAAAGAGAAGCAGTGAAGGTTGCAGTTAGAGACAATGCCTTGGGGCTGGGGCCCCCAAATTCCTTCAGAGCTTATATCTTAACACATCACGTACCCTGATTGATGGACACAGACCCACAGGACTTAGGGTTTGCCCTGCTGTTTCCAAGCTCTGCTTTGGTTTGATTGCTTCCTATCCATTACTCCTCTCCCGTTTACCTTGTGCAATTGTATATTGGAAGTGGTTGACCTTTCTTTAAATTTCCGAGGAGCTCACAGCTAAGAGTTTACCTAGAGTCTCAGAGGAGATGTTGGACTTGAACATTTTAGCACTGCTAGAACCATTATGACTTTGACTAGTCTGAGGAGATGATCGTAATGAATTTTGCTTAAGGAGGTAGATATGCACATTTTGTGGATCAGAGGCAGAAATGTCCCCCAAAAGCCACACACATTTGGATGTGGTTGACTATGGTTTTCAAGTGCTGCTGGAGCTGGGGCATGGTAAATTGTGACAAATTATTGAGCGTGTGAGGAATTGCTGGGTGTGTGGGTGTTACTGGGCCGGGTGCCTGGGTAGATATAATCCTTTCCCACCTTCTCCCTGTCCCTGACTCCTTCTTTTGATGCCACAAGCAGCCATTCTCTATCAGACCCTCCCCATTATTCCACCCATTCATGAATGAACTGAGACCTGAAACTGTGTGCTAAAATAAACCTTTCCTCCCTAAGGTTGTGGGTATTTGATACTGTGTCCCAGCAGGGAAGAGTAATGAAGACATCCAGCATTCTGAGAGGCTAAATCAAGAGGATTATAAATCTGAGCCAAGCCTGAGTAACTGAGCAATTTTGTGATAACTTGTCTCAAAATAAAAATTAAGCAAAGAGCATAGGCAGGGATTTACCTTAGTGCAAAGACCCTAGGTTTAAGGAAAGAAAAGAAAAAGAAAATACAGGAAGAAAACTTGTGAACCCAAATCAGTGATCCCTCGGGCAGTTCTGTCTCTAAGAGCTGAAGTCAGGAACACTGCAGCATCGTATCCATGTACCCTAAAACTGGGGAATCTGCAAGGCCATCTTGCAAACTTCCTACTCAATGTTATTCTGTTGAGTAGACAGTCAATCAGCTTTTTCTTGGACAACTTCAAGAAGCGTCTTTCCTTTTCTTTCTTCTCATAATTGATTTATTGAACAGTTACTTGCAGGCTGCATACTACAGTGGCTGTCAAATTTTGATACACATCAAGATCTCTTTGGAACTGGTTTTGAAAATTCTTGGGTCTCACGTGAAGTCCACTACAGCATAACTAACCTGACCCAGGTAATGAGAGCTTGTCCATCAAGTATTGGGCACCTCTGTGTACCAGGCATATAGCTCAGCTCAGATGGCCACCTGGGAAACCAATGAGCTCTTAGAGATTCTATAAGTTTAGAACTAAAAATGTTTTTCTCTTATACCAACTTAGTCCTTTCACTGTTCTTATGCCCAAGGGATCCCCTGTTTTTATTCATCAAGTCCTCTCAGCAAGAAACCCAGGAACAGTCCTTGACTGTTACCTTTCTTGCACCAATGTTTGTCCAAGTCCTTCCCTCTCTTCTACTCCTTTACCACCGCTTCTCCTGCCTGGGCTATACTGGTCATCGCCAAATAGATGAGCCCTCCACTAGCTTCTCTCCCTGTAGAGCTCATCCTCCGCTTCACCGTAAGAATTATCATTCTAAATTAAAATTTTCATTCTGCTACTCCCAATTTAAAATGTTGTATTAAGTCCCATGGCCTTTGAGAATAGAACTTCTCAGCATGACTTGTATTTTCAGCCTCATTTTTCATCCTTTCATCATTTGTCTTACACACTCTGACCAAACAAAAATACTCACTTTGTGCATGCAGTAAGCCCCATGCTTTTCACATCCACATGCTTTTGTTCATCGCATTGTCGATGCCGGAGACACCTTGTAATTCTTCCATAGTGTCTCTGCACCAACTTTTACCTTTGCTCATCCTTCAGGACAATCTAAAATCGCCATCACTGGCAGAGTTAATTGGTTCTTCCTCTGTGTTGTTTCTATCAACCCGTACTTTAATTAATTTAACCACTTATCTGTATACCTGCCTGTGTACTGACCTGGTGATCTGGGCCTCCCTTCTTTGGAGTATTTCTTATTTGCTTAAAACTTAAAATGGTTCTGTGGGTATTTGTTAAGCAAGTATTCACTGAACGAATGAAGAAAGGAACAAATGAACTGTACACCATAACTGCTACCCATTGATCCTCATCCCATTCTTTGAAGTATTATTCAACTGATCTAGTCTTTATTTTATACCTTTTGTCCTTTCAATACATGAGGATGACCTTTGCTTTCTATTTTTCACCAACTAGTAAGTTATTTAAAAATTGACACCAGTTCTTTAGAATTTTCATAGTCATTATAGCCATTTCCAGAGTTGTATTAATTTCTGAAGGTCAAATGATCAAATCTTAGTAAACTTACCACAGACTCAGTTTTTCAAGTGAAGGAAATAGGAATCACTTCACCTCATGTCAAATTCCACTTGCCCCAGAATCAGAGCTTGTGCTGGCGTATTCTCAGAATACCTGTTGCATGCTCTACTGTCTTCCTTCTCGCCACTTCTCACCACCTCCTCAGAATGAAATCCCATGATTATATTTATTTTTCCTTTCTGGTAAATGAATGATTTTGCTTGCAGGGAGAGACTCACAACTGGAGTTGAAAAGTTCTGTCATCTTTTCTGTTTATTTTTAATGGTATCCCCCCAAAAGTATTTTTTTTCCTTGTTCTTTCTCTTCAGATATTTTAAAATATAATTTATGCACTGACTTGGGCATTTGTTTCCAAATACCTAATTCTGGTCCTTCGGGATTTAGGACTTCCCAGTGTACTGTGAATTGTTTCCACAATTCTTGTTTGTGTTTGCCGTTAGTTCCGTATGCTCAATTCCATCTACTTCTTGTCCTTTGAGAATCAGAATTCATCAGAGAAGTCCTCATAAAGGTAATGATTTATATACAATCATCTCTGTTTAGTTTACTGATTTATATACTATCATCTCTGTTTAGTTTATGATTATCTAGTTATATAATCGAATTTTTCTGGCTCTCTCCTGGGATTTTCAGAGCTATTATGTGTTCATAGCATCCTTATACTTCTCTAAACTTTTAGAATGTTCTTTACTCATCAGTGGTATAGATGTGATAGAATTGGTACTCTGTTATGTTGTGCACTCTAGACTCCAGGGACATTCTTTTAGGAGTCTCATTATCTTCATGTTGTTACTGACTTTTTTGCAGCTAGTCAATATGAAGCCTCTAACATAGCTCCTTCCTGTCACCAAAGGTTGAGAACAGAGCCCTGCCATTCCTGTGCTGGTTTAATTAAAGCATTATAAATCTACTCTCTACGGTTTTTCAGAAAGCCGTCTTAAAATGTACAATATTTTGTCTATTGTTTTGCTCTCCTGGTTAATGAATTCTGAAAGTTCTATTTTATACTGCAAGAAATATTTTATTTTATTTCTACTAAAGTGATTTCCTTGATGCTTTGAGAAGTACACCCTAGTTTTAGTATTTCTTGAGTTGATAAGTGCATGTTTATGTTGTAAAGACTTTCCCAGTCTTTCCAGGCTATCTTGTATAAAGAGGCTCACTTTAGTTTTCCAGTTGATAAACCAGCATCTTTATGTAGGAAAACATTGTATTTAGGAAGTACAAATTTAAATCCCTTGACATTTTTCTCAAAGCAACATTTTAAAGAATAAAACTACCATTGTCATTATATACATTCAGAGACTCATATTATCTGAATAGCTTCACTGAAATGTAAAATACAGGCAGCTCTGTCCTCTCAGAGTCTCAAAAGCTCTCTCAGGACTTCACATGTCTGTGCTCCCAGGCCTGCCTGAGCACCTGCCTGCTCCCCTCCTCTCAGCCAGAACTGCCTGCTTGTACCCCCTCCCACTGAAGAGTTTTTTTCCTCCCATTTAATTGATACATATAAGTGCAAAATTTAAGGTTTACAATGAAGTTGAGCATTTTGTGCACCTACGTATCTTGTCAAGGTGACAAGTACTTTCCCACTCTCTTTCTGTCCCTCCCCCTCTCCTCCCCTCCCTCCCTCCTCCTCCACCCTACTCCCCCCCCATCACTTTGTTTTTTTGTTTTAAGTTCCATAGGAGTTGTGCTCTGGGACTCTCATATCAGAGAAACCATTTGATGTTTCACCTTCTGCTTCTGACTCATTTCACTAAGCATGATATTCTCAAGTTTCTTCCATTTGCCTGTAAAAGCCTCCACATTGTTGGACTTTATTCCATTGTGTATAAATACCACAATTTGTGTATCCACTGGTCTGTTGATGGGTATTTTGGTGACTTCCATATTTTAGCTATTGTTAGCTGTGCTGCTATGAACATGGGTACACATATATCTCTGTTACATGCTTTATGTGTTGTTTTGGCCTCTTTTGGATATATTCCCAGGAGGGGTGTTGCTGGATCAAAGGAGATATTTATTTCTAGTCTTTTGAGAGATCTCCATACTGCTTTCCAAAGTGGTTGTATGAATTTACATTCCCACCAGCAGTGCAGGAGGGTTCCTTTCTCCCCACAGCCTCACCAGCACTCATAACTATTTGACTTGCTGAAAGGGTTTTTAATCCTTTGAGACTCGCCTGTATTCTGCTTCTTGTAGTATTTCCTTGATACCTTAGATAAAATAACGTCTTTTCTCTCCCTTCACCAAACACTTCTATTATAATAAATGCTTTAATATTATGTGTTCCAACATGGAACAACTGCTCTCTCTTGTATTATGGAGACCCATCATTCTGTGGGCACAAATCGTGACTAATTAGGTAGAATTTTGTTTTTTAACCATGTTTTTTAAAAAAGCATACCATGACAAAAGCTTTCAAAATGCCAAAACCATGTGAATATGTTGTGTTTTTAAAACAGAAATGAAGTATGTAGGTTGTATAAGTGCTGTTAGCTTATTTTTCGAAGCGTATGAGTCATAATTACCCCTATACATTTCCACAGTCTAGTTCTCATTTTTTAAAAGATGGCATTAAAAAGAATTGAAAGTCGGTTGTAGTTATGAGTGGTCCAGAATGGAGAACAGGTGCAAACAGGCTACCACCGAAGGAGCTGGCCTCCGCGGCCGCCGCTTTCCCACCTGCTGGTAACATTTTCAGTTGGGTTTGAGTAGTGGAAGGGACTGTGTACTTTGTTCTGTAAAATATGAGTCCATAGATCCAGGCCACGTGCTGCTTGTTAGACCACACTATCCTTTAACACTGTACAGGGAGTGGGGAGAGTCCCAGAATGCAGTGTCCCAGGACAGTCTTGCATTTCACGTTGAGCCAGGCTGCATAGCTACTGGCCAGAGTGCCGTGCTCCATGGCATGGCCCATCAGTTTTAAGGTTTAGAATGATCACAGAGGGGGAACAATGGTATTTCCTTGTAGGATGTCCTCATCCCAAGTGACCAGACCAATCCCTACCATGAGTCTGCTTGCTACATGCAGAGTACTATGATAAGAAATTACTAAATCCAAATCACTGCTTGTATTTCCATGTCTGCAAAACTAAGAGAAAAATCGGAGTACTTAGATATTTAAAGCAATAAACAACTGCACACACACAGAGTAGCACCTGTTAAGGAACGCTCATTGTCAGAATGTAGCTGTGTGGCACCTCTTGAGATAGGTGAAACTTTAGCATTGTATCAACATCGTCAAAATATTTTATTTATTCACGTATACACAACTCGATATACTTTAGACTCATCCTAAGTAATAATATCAATGAAATCCTACATTTTTCTTAATGTATGCCTAGCACATATTAGGAAATATATGAAGCTGCCAATATTTGACCATTTTTAAAACCACAGAAACATCAATTCCACATCGCTCAAAGCAAATATAACTATTAAAAATTAAAATAATGGTTTCTGGTTGCACATTCATTCTCCTGACATACTACCCTTGGGGAACTCTGGGGGTTCGGGGCGCCAGAACTGATCCTGTAGGAAGCACTGTAAACGGCGGGCCTTGCCGTGAGCCTGAGCGGAGGTTAGCGTGGAGAGGGGACGGCAGCGCGGGGCTCACGCGAACAGCTCTGGGTTGTGGTGCACAGCAAGGCTGTGCAGAGCGCGCCAGACCGGAAAGCCCAAGGCCTGGAGGGCCAGCTCCTTTCTCTTTTGAAGTGAATTCTCAACCCTTACCTTTACCTGGAAAGCGAGCTCTCAAAGCGTATGAGCACAGCTGTAAGACATTTCTGCAGCCTCCTGAGAAGTTGTTTTCTTGTTCCTATGAGTGCACTGAGCAGGGTCGGGCATTTCTACAGCAGAGCATGTGGGTGTGACCAGGGTGACTGTGGTGGCAGTAACTCTGTAAGTCAGGACGCTGCGCGCCGACAGCTGCGGTGCTAGGGAATCCCGGGAAGGCCCCACTGCCACGGCGAGCGGCTGGGCTGAGACTCTCCCTGGTTCACTCAGAAACGCCCGTGGCCTTCCTGTGGACGTCGTTATATCTTTCTGGTCTATGGTTAGATTCCAGCCTCAGGCCTTTGTCCTTTCCAGGTGCAAGTAATGGGTAACCACCAGCACATGCCTCTGGGCTTGCTTCTGAGAATACGCGGAAGGTCAGTTTCTCAGGATCAGTTTCGATGGCTGTGGGGTGCTGGCTTCGCCCTGCTGGAGGCGTGTTCCAACGGGGAACCCTGAGACGCCGGACCCATGGGCCGTGGAGCAACATGAACTTTATTTTATGGAACAAAAAGAAAACAGCTGAGAAACCAACAATGCATAAGAGGGGTCTGAGCTGTGAAAACGCACCCTCATTACATTTAGAGTTGGCTGTAATTTTTGGAATTTATAAATATGGTGTATTACTTATATTCAGAGGGACTTACCAAGAAAGCATAAGTGTGCTTTTTTTAAAAAAAAAGTTCTTTTTAAAAGAGCAGTTTCAAGTTCATAGCATTATTGTGCAGAAGGATTAGAAGTTCCCCAGCTGCCTCCTGTCCCTGGGCAGGTGTGCATGACCTCCCATATTATCAGTCCTCCTCACTGAAGGTGTGCTTGCTATAGTGGACAAACTGACACGGGCACAAGCTCGTCCTGCCTCCTTAATGTGTATGTGTTTTAGCCATAGTTTGTTGGTGTTTGTTTTCTAGGTTTAGGGATTTCTACCTGTCAGAAGGGATAACACAAGGGCTGTTCCCTTGAATTAATGGTGTTTGAGTAATAATAATAAAAAAACCCTCAAAGGTTAAAGCAAAAGTCAACAATAATACTCATAAAAACAATCCATAAATTAATTTCAGGGGCTAAAATGAAGGGTAAATCACATACATGTTATTTAAAATGCCAAAGTCATTTTACTCGTTGTGTATCTAGGGAAACTAACTTCTAGTGATGACTGTATTTCACTTTCATCTGCAATTACGTGGATTGGTTTTTATTTGTTTGGGTCATTTTACATATGTGTATGTGTGAACTTTAAAACGCAGCTTCTGGAGCTGGAGGAATAGTTCAGTGGTAAAGCACTTACCTAGCAAGCACTAAGTAACCCAGGTTTGATTCCCCACCACCATATAAGCTGGGGGTGGTGGCCTGGATCTATAATCCCAGCTCTCGGGAAGCTGAATCAGGATTGCTGTGAGTTTGAGGCCAGTCTGGGCTACCAGAAAGTTTAGGATCAGCCAGGAATATGGAGCAAGACCCTATCTCAAAAAATATGTAACAACAATAATAAAATGCAGCTTCGATTACTATTATAATAACTGTTATTACTACCTCTAAAATGAGAGACAACTTGAAATAGTTACTCAGTTTTTAAGAGGAGAGGTACTTCATCACACCATACGAGGGAGAGAGGGACAGATACCAGACCCAGGGTGTCAAAGGAGAGGTAGTGTGAGGAATATGGGTAAGCCTTTACTGTGGTTGCTGCAGGAAAGAGTTAGGTTTAGGATTGGCTGGTTCAATGGTTTGGGCAAACTCTGGGCTGACAGACCACCTCTAGTTGTCTGGCTCAGGGCCATGGGTGACTAGGACAGAAGAATCTTGACTCAACAAGTGAGTACCCTGTAAAGGCGGCTGCTGGAGATGTGTTTGGCCAGTCTGCAGGTTTGCTCCCAGGCCACTGTGGCTCCCAGCTCACTGTCTCTTAGATCAGCCGGCCCCAGAGGGTTAAGCCCTCCAGTGACTACAAGGCCCCAGATGTTGGAGCAGCAGGAACATAGAGACTAAAATAGTATGACTAACACATGTGTGCATTCATACATACTCATACATAATCATCATTCAATGAGTCTGATTGTATGTGGGGGGGTGGGGGGAAGGTTGTTTTACATATGCTAAATACCAGGCACTATTCTGACTGTTAAAGATGTAGCAGAAAAAATTTCTTAAATACTTTAAACATAATCCTGCCATCATAGAAAGCTAATTTATCAAATAAACAAGTGTGTACAATAGTTTCTGATACTGGGAAATCCTGTGAAGGAAAACAAGGCTAGTGAAAGGACGAAAGTACCCACAGTTGCCTTGTTAGGTGGAAGGTGGTGAGGTCCTCTGTAGGGAAGACAACTTCATGGAGCAGGCCTAGAATGAAGAGGTGCTCTTGTGCAGGCATCTGCAGGGTCCAAGTACGGTCACCAAGTGAAGATCAGTCAGCGTTTCACCACTGAGACAGAGTATCTGACCCCCACAACTTACTGCAGGAGAGGTTGAATTTGGTGCACAGTTTTAGTGGCTTCAGTTACCACATCTCTAGGGCAGAAGGATCAAAGTGGAAGGGAATGGCAGAGAAACACTGTTCAACTCATGGCAGCCAAGAATTAGAGAGAGAAGAGGAGCAAGGGACAAGAACATACCCTTCCCGGTCACACACCTAGCCCTCTACTTCTTCCGACCAAGTCCTGTCTCCTCACAGGAGCTCGTCCATGGGTTACTTCATCGGGGCATCCATGCCTTCTAGGAGCCCACCTCTGAAAACAGTGAGACTTGGGGAACATTTTTTGTTTTGTTTTTGTTTTGTTTTGTTTTGTAGTACTGGGGAATCCAACCCAGGGCTTTTGCCCTGGGCTACATCCCCAGCCCATTTTTTAGTTTTGATTTTGAGATGAGATATCACTAGTTCACTAAATTGTCCAGGCTAGGTTCAAGCTTGTGATCCTCCTACCTCTCCTTGACTGGCTATAGTTCTGAGGTCACAGGCCTACCACATTGGACATTTTAGATTTCAACCATAGCAGTAGGCTTAAGAAAGAATAGCAAGCGCTGGGCTCCACAAGTGGAAGCTGTAGGGAAATGAGGTTGCCGAGCTGCCAGGGGCTGAACTCAGAAGAGCTTTGAAGATCATCTTAGTTTGGTGAGAAGCTGTTTGAGTATATTTCTGAGACTTTGGTCACTGAGACTCTAGGGAATCCTCTGAAGACTAGAGTTAAGCTTTATTCTCAATACAAATTAAGTAATTATTACCCCATGATATTTTCTTTTTTTCCTGTTATTTCATTTTTGTGGTTTTCTGTGAAGCCTTTGTTTGCGGATAGACAAGCTCAGTGCCTTTCTCCCTAAAGGCCGATGGTTAGAAGTTGTTTTTACAGTTTAAAACAAATCAAACAAAAATTTTCCTTCAGTGTGAAAGGACAGCTTTAGGTCATGACTGAAAATGACTTTCTGTATCATTGAATGCTCTGGTATATATGTGGCATTTAAATAAAATAGAAAACAATTTTAAAAACTGCCACACTTCTGTAAATCTAGGAGAAGAAATAAAGAGCTACGAACAACCAACAATTTGTTTTTACTTTCTATTAAATTGTAGTGGGTTTTTTTTCACATTTGGTATCATTTCCTGAATATAAAGTAAAATCCACCCACACTCAGCTTACTATAAGAGCGCCCACAAAGAAAAACTCATTTCAAATCTAATTGTGGGCATTGTTCCTTCATTAAAAATTCATAGGGTTTGTGAATGTGTCACATAAGTACTGGCAGCGGCCCCATTATTTCCCCAGCTCTTTCTCACTCCCAATTCTGATTGAAATTTTAAAACACCCAGATGTAGAAAGGTGTTCTCTGTAGAACAACAAAAAGAGAAAAACAAAATGAAGGAGGAAAGAAATTATGAATGTAAATAGAAAGACCCACTGAATAAAGACACTGCAGGTCCCCTAGTTTTATTTTGTTATGTACAGATAAGTGGACAGGGGCAGCCAGCCTTCCATTAACCTCTGCATCTTGTTACTGCTGCTGACTTCTTCTGCCCAGCAGCTTGGAAATGTGCTTTTAACGAGCAGCAGGTCAATCGTTTTGCTTTGTGTTAGGTAGAGGGAAGAAGCATCAGCTGTGGCTATTGACCCCATTGCCTCTCTGTCCTACTCCTGACGGACATAGTAACATGCACTCTTAATAATGAGCATGGTGTTTGCTGAAATGAATGCTGTGGTGTTAAAGACTTTGGTTAATCTCCACGCTGATCCCCTCTTTCTTATACTTTGTGTGTTTTTCATGATTTGCTTCAAGAATATGCCAATATGGACATGTGTGATTCAAGACAACTATGGGTCACACATACAGGGACAGTTCTCTGAAACCCCTGAAATATTCCCAAAGCATAGTGATGCAGTCTCCTAAGCTCATAGCACAGAAGATCTTTACATGTTTATAGTGATGCTAGTATAAACAGACTTGGTGCTTCAGCCATAAAAGTAGAGTGCATACAGCAAGGTCTGATAGTACACGCCTACAGTCCCAGCCCTCTGGAAGCTTGAAGCAGGAGAATGCCAAGTTCAAGCCCAGTCTGGGGAACTCAGTGACTCAACAATACCCCGTCTCAGCATTAAAGTAAAAAAGAGCTAGAGATATAGTTCAGTGCAAAGAGCCTGTGTTTTCTTCCCAGTGCCATTCTCACAAGAAAAGAGTACATTCAGTTATGTGCAGTACATAATTCTGTGCTTTTAATGTTATCTTAGAATATACCCAAAAAAGCTTACTGTAAATCCAGATGCCCCATATGCTAGCAGGAGCCTCAAGCATCTGATGTTCTCCACATCTCTCGTTTGCGCTCAGAGGTCTTGATGAGTACTTGACTTATTCCATCTAAGCTTGTGAAGTCCAATTCCATATGTTCATGACACCCAGGCGAAATCACCGAGCAGTGCATTTCTCAGCACACATCTGTCATTACGCCACACATGGCTGTGGAAAAACATTAATAATGTAAAATAAGACCTTGTAACTCTGTAACGAAACTGTGATCACATGGCGTGGAGGAGATACCCTGTTCTGGGTATCATGGGTAAATTTATAGTGATGGTACCATACTAGTGTATTTCAGAAATCACCTTTTCTCCTCATATAAACTGATCTTGGCAATGTAACTCACCAGAATCTGGAATAACTTCACCTACATGTGACTGTAACTGGAGGGATACAACTATACCCTAAATTTTATTCTGCATCCCCTTTTTGGTATTAACACAAATTTTCTCTTTCATTTGCTGCCCTTCTTAGCACAGGCCATTTACCTCCGTGGGTCCCAAGTGTGTGATCTAACAGTAGATGACATGTCCAAAAGCTCCCTGACAGCACTGGTCATTGCTCTGAATTTCAGGTTCAGGATTAAGATGTCAGAACTGCAAGTCTTTCTCCCAGTGTGATCTTCTGGCCACAGAAGTTTACACACCAATCCTGTTCCACACATCGGCTCCAAACGCCTAATTCATTATTCTGCTCTTATGTGTACTGATAATGAGTCAAACCAAAATTTTGATAGAAGAAAACCATAACGATGGCATCTGCGCTTTCCAGGCAGAGTAGCTGCTGTCAGGACATACCCAGGGAGCTGTGCTCTGCAGGGTTTGCGCTGCCACTGCAGTAGAATATTCCTCCTTAAAGACCCTCCTCAGGGGATCTGAATCTTAACTATCCAAATATTTGACAGTTTTGCTAGTAATGTTTCATTTCTTTCAGCTTCTCCATAAGGCAATTTATGTTAGCTCCTCCAGTGACTTGTGAGATGAAGATTGAGAGTGGAAGGTGGAAAAGCTGAAGAAACTGGTCACAGGGAGCCTGTGACAGGATCCTTCCTCTGGCATGCAGCTCGTGCCGCAAACAGCCTTGCACAGTTCACTGGAGAGGCAGAGAGAGCGAGGCCTAGATCAGCTCTCAGGGTTTACGTGTGTCTTAAAAAGTAGCTGCCGCGGTGGGTAATGATTCTGACAAGCACGGAGTGGGACTTTGATTCAAGCTTGACATACAATAACTAACGCATGCTCTCCTGTCTCAAAGATGCAGGTGAGCCCATGGGACAGGAATGAGAAGCCTGGCTTCCTGGCCTAGCACCGCAGTGCTTCCCCTGTCTTGCTTCTGTAGACTTTGTCATGGTGGAAGGAGAACTGAGCCCTGGGCTGGCTGCCAGTGTGCTGACTGAACTTGTAGAGACACTGAATTGAGGAGAGTCGGAAGGAGGAAAGGAGTTCTGGCAGAGGGGGCAGGGCATTGTAGACTGACTTATCCCCTGGGCCAGGGCACACCGTTCCAGAGCCCTTCTGGTGATGCTTATGCCTTGTCTGGACTTAGCTTTCAGCTCAAAATACTCACTTAACCTCAGTATTCATATTTCTACAAAGTTATGCCCTACATGGTCAAGCCCATGTATTATCCTGACCTCACTAAAAACAGTATTTCTACTGGTTTGCTCAAAGTCTTTTTTCTTGTCTACTACTATGATTGAGGTAGAGGGTTTAAGAATGCTGGCTGAGGTAAAGGCTGAGTGAGTATGGATACAACAAATCCTCAGGTCCAGCTTTCTGTACGGCTGAATTTGGCCACCGCAGGCTCCTCCGGTCACATTGCTGATGGCGGCATTTTCCTTCAAGGAATTCTGGCTTCATTTTGCCTTCTGCCCAAGGTTCATCCTTCTGGTTTCAGGCTATTTTTTCTTTTTTGAAGGGAGAGAGGGTATATCTTAGAGCATTTCTTCTACAAGTCTAGCAATATAGTCATAGTTTTATCCAGAATCTAGCTGGGCTCCAAGAGTAGTTTGCCACACATTAGAAAGATCACGCAGTTCAAGTCTACTAATGCTTTTATTTCTCCTGCTACAAACTCCTTAAGGACTACGGTCTTCGTCTTGCTTGCCATTATGTTCTTGGTATCCAGTGCAGTGACCTACATACAGTAATCATTTTAATAAAGATCTGTTGAGTGGATACATCCTCAGGGGATGGAACTGACCTTTTGCCCCACACTCCTCTGTCTTCAGAGCTAGAGAAACCCGGAGGGACTTTCTAGGCCTGGCTCTTTGTTGCAGAGAAACTTGGTTTTCCAAATTTGTGGCAACCAACACCCAGGCTCAGACAAACTGAATCCAGGAATATGCCATTCTTTCTGACTTTGGGGAAATGATCCAAGTCTTATCCTTCTGAACTTCATTTTATTTATTTTAAGTTACAATTACGTCTATCTCCGTGTGTGTGTGTGTGTGTGTGTGTGTGTGTGTGTGTGTGTGCGTGCGCGCGCGCGCGCGTGTGCGTGTGCATGTGTGTGTGTGTGTGTTGCCATGAGATGAAGAATACAGTTACTTACCACAGAGGCTGTTATATAGCCAGCAATTTCCCCTGTGGGTACGTCTATGTTTAGCTGGCAAAAGAAGAAAAGGAATATCATTCCTTTCTTACTATATAAACTTTAGCTCTGTTTCAACTCATTCCATGTATTAATTTAAAATAATTTTCTTGAATAGAACCACATCCTTGCATTTTTATGCAAATCTCACTAGCAAAGAAGAGGACAGTCAAATTAGCTTTTAGTTAGAAATGGAGGCATGAGGTTTGAGTGGGTGTGTGGGGATTGAACAAAGACAGTGACTTCTATTGAAGTAAGGATTGGTGTTACGGAATTATACTGTCGAAAGTCTGGAAACAGTGGTGTATTTGGCTTCAGGTTGTGTGTCTGATTCTTGTGTTTACCTTTTTTTTTTACCTATAAGTAATGGTATGTTAGAGACACTGTATAAGGATGAAAATTGAATAAATACTGGAACACATACCTACTTCATTGTGCAGAGTCATAAAATCATTATTCTAATGCTGTAATAGTCGAGGCTGGTGAATATTTGGAGTTGACAGTCACCACAGTTCCCAAATGCCACCACTTCATACACTGCATGTTTAAGCCTCTACAAACTGTTGTTATTTTCTTAAGTCATTAGTTTACAATGAATAGTAATCTTATAATGAAGTATAATAGGTAGAATTACTCCAGAATAAGAAAATCAGAGCACCTGAAGAGCACATCTTTTTCATTAATACTAGAAATGGGGAAAAAATGTGGTAATGCTAGTGGGAATTCTTTTACAATATTTGTTTAGGTTAGGTTTAATCCATCTGGCTGTGAAAATAATAAACCATGGTAGCAATAGCAATATGCTACTATTCTCACAAAGCACATCTAGCATGATTTCTTTTTTATAAGTAATAAAACCATAAACAAATATGATTAAGCTAACGTGTAATTGCACTCAACAGCATGGCCAGAACTTTTTCTCTCATGTTTGTGTTTTTTATAAGTCCAGTGTTTGTTCCTCCCTAGGTCTCCCCTCCATGTATGTGAGTAAACTGTGAATAAAAACCGAGGGTGGTATTTGACCTTGAACTGAGTTTGGTGAATAAAGAGGAAGAGCTGTATCTAACATGCAGAATACAACAGAGAAGGAGTAAATGCCCTGAGGCCGGTGCGGGCAGTGGCAGATTTACCTTTGTAAGCCTGACTGCAGAACATATGAAATGTATACAAGCCTTTCAATCAGTATAATTTTGTCTGCAAAAACTTTGGACAATATTTTTGCAATTTTGGTTCAAATGCATTTGCCTGTGCATTTCTGTTTTCCATCTAAAACTAGCTGTGATTTCTTCTTAATTGTGCAGACTCAGGAATTTCTGCAGAGTCCGCCTAAAAATCTTATTCAGCTGTATGATTTTTATTTGCCTTTGAAGAAATTCTAATGCTAAATTTATAGGTATTCAATTACATGATTATTTGTTTTAAATAATGCAGTTTTGGTTGTTTGTTGGCACAATGGTCTGATCTCCAGAGTTAGGGCAGGCTTCCATCCCTGAGTGCTTAGGATCATGAAGCCACCGATGGAGAAGCAGCCTGTTTCCTTGGGCCTGTTAGACCAGTGGGGAAAGAAGTTCTATTTGAGAAACCTCCCATTTAAATGTCACCCCCTTGTGCTGAGAGATTTCTAGGTGGTTTTCTTAAGAGATAAATGTCTATCCCATTGACAGCTGGAGTGGTGTTCAGTGAGATGTGAGATGAAGAGTAACACATTTCCAGCTTATTGTAGAAATCCAGGACCAAGATGAAGAGAGAATAGGGCAGGAGTTGAAGCTGTCGCAGCAAGGCTTCATAGCGACCTTCAACCCGTTCTTTAGTGCTGAAGTGTTCGCATCAGCATTGACTTCATCAGCATTATTTACTTCAGCATTATTTCCTGCAAGGACTTCCATGCAATTTCTGTGGGCAGCCATGCTTGTTTCTGATGGTCCCTGGTTCCCTAAAGCAGCTGGGGCATAAACCCCTTCTCCCAGTAAGAATCAGGAAAGCCATTCTATAATCTTCTGAATTTTGTATGTTGCTGAAAGTTACAACTACCTTTATGTGCTCCTCAGTCTGCCCACAGCCTAGGAAACCTGCCAACCTTTAGCCTTGCAGGCCTTCCCTTCCTCCATTGGAGTACCTGTGTGAATGGTCCTGAACACAGCCAGTAGCACTAGAGGCTTGACTTCCTTCCTCAGAATGCTCCCTCCAGAATAGCACCTTCCAGGTGGATGCCCAGCAGCAGGTGCTTCTGTTTGGGCACCCCCCCCCTCCCCGCAATGGGTTAGCCGCACCATTTGTGAGGCCTAAAGAAATACACAGGAATATCCCCGGAGCTGTAGGGGCCCTGTTGTCCTGGCCCCAACGTTAGAGGGCAGAGCAAACACTGTAGGTAGCGTTTAGATGAAGCAAGGGAAAACAAAGTCTGTAGCCGAGGGCAACGCATTCGCTACTGGTGTGTGTCCTACTAGTCTGGAAGTCCTTCTGGAGGTAATGCTTTATTCCCTGGGTTGCAAGGCATCATTAAGAGCACCTTAGTTTAAAGAGTAACTAAGATGTTCTTTGTAACTCTCCTAAAAGAAATGTTAAAACAGGAGCCAGGCCATCTGGCTGGTCTGGTCTGATCTGGATCTTGCTGCAGGTTGATTTTCATAGGGCTCTGCCTGGGCTTTTTGGAAAATGGCTAACTCATTTACAGGTCAGTAATTTACCCTCAACAATTAAAATGGTTTTTGTTGTAGCTTTACTTTGTAATGTTTTCCATGGTTTGGCCAAGGCATAAAATTAGTACATAATGAAAAATTGAGCACAAAACAATACCAATACATTATAAAATGATATATTGTCTGCTTTCCTTTATATAAGAAGGAAGTATTGTTACCAGAATCGTTTTATGTGTATCTGTGTACCCAAAAGGACTTGTATATAACCAGTATGAACTTTCTGTACCATAAATGCATTTTAAAAATTATTCTTTGATTTTTGGCTGTGTCCATGGTTTAAAGAATTCACCTCTTTGAATCAGGCCTGAAATTTACTTGGAATCTTGCTCCAAAGATGTTATCCTCTATCTCAAAAAGGACTCATTTCCAGGTATTTTTTGTTCTTATAGCGGTTTAGAGCTTTGTTGTTTCAAGTAAAGTTTTTATTTAATTATAGCATTCTGTTTACTTTGTCTATTCTTTTTTATTGTGTGTTCTACTGAGAGTGGAGCGCAGGGACTTCACGTAAAGCTGTATCTCTAGCCCATTTTTATTTTTGATTTTGAGACAGGGTCTTGCCAAGTTGCTAAGTCGCCCAAGCTGGGCTTAAACTTGCAATTCTCCTGCCTCAACTTCTTGGAGTGTTTGAATTACAGGCCTGTACCACCAGGCCCAGCTGCTCGATCTACTCTGCAGGATTTTCCAAAAGTGACTGTGAGGAGAATGCATAGAACGCAACCTCAGGACTTAGCAGTGGAGGGACATAGTTACCTGTGTCTTCATTAGCATTCATGAGTGTGTCTATGACTTAGATGGTGGTTGGATCTCCATCACCCTCTCCCAGCAATTGGAGAACTGCTTTCCCGTGGCTTGCATCACTCTTGTTCGGATAAATGCTGAAGTGGAAGGAGAATTTCGAAATTCTTAATGGTGCTTAAAACGACAGGCAACCATATCTCTTAGCTGCCAGCGAAGGCTGGGCACTCTCCATCAGAAACAGTTTTTTGGAAACTTGTTTCTCTGTGAGAAATTTGAACTGTTGAGTTTCACCCAACTCTGATAAGTGTAAATGCTCTGTGAACTTGGATGTATTTGTCAAGAATGCCAGGGCTCCCAGAAGCTTTGCTTAAGTGGGGCCCTAATGGTATCAATGGATGGAGGCCTAGGTTTACTGTTGATGATACCACCATTAGTAATTCACTCAATGACTGTTAGTAATTGCAGAACTGAGCAATGATAACATTTTTCAAAGTAAATATATTTTGGAAGGAAGAAAACAACAATTTAGAACAAATGGTGTATGTGGGTGATTGGCATCCTTTAATGATGGGAAGGGGAAGAGCCATTGCATAGCTCACTGTCCTCAAGTATAATACTATCCTGGCTCTTTCCCAGGAAATTGGAAGTAATCAGCATGGAAGAGCCTAGATTTAAAAACCTGTCCAGACAAAGATTATAGTTATATTTTATCATAGCAGTACCCAGACCTCTTTTATCTTATTTAATGGAAAGAGAGATACTTTATCCTTAACATCTCAAGATTTTTCTTCTATTATTTGTTCAATCAGGGTATATAAAGTATAGCCTTTTGTAAAACAAGATTTTTCTGGGAAAAAAAAACTCACCTTTATCGGTTTTCTATACTTACCTGTGTAATGTTAAATAGTAGTTTCCATGCGTCAAAGGATTTTTGGCTTTTCTACCCAGATTAGATTATTTACCTGGGTGAGTTTACTTGGCAAATTTGGCCATTTTTTTTTTTTTTGGTTGTGTAATTTCCAAGAGACTTTATATTCTTTTACATATGTTGTGGGTAAACCCTTACTCATTCAGTAACCATTCCCTTCCTAACATAAAAGCAAGATGATTTGTTGTTTAAAATTGGCTAGCAGACAAAACTAGAAAATGGAGGATTTAATCAGACTCTTAATGGAATTGTGTCTTTGAGAAATGGCAGGTCTGCCATGCATCCTCTGTGGTATGTACAAATTGAAAGTCTTCTTTCCTTCCAATGATTTCACCTCTTTAGTCCCATACATATATGCCTCTGTTGCACTAATGCACGGCTTAATAGGTCTGGAGATGCAGCTTTTTATAGATTTCAGCTCATTCAAAGAGTAGCTGCCAGAAATCTTACAAGAGACACTGTCCCTGTAACCTGCTCATGACCCTATGGTGGTTGCCAGGGAGGCGTGGGATCTTAAATCTCTGCAGATGACTTCATAAGTGCACCAAAAGCTTGTCCGATAATTGCTTTTTAAAACTATTTCTTTGGCACTTTAAATTCAATCTGCATTCTAGTTTCCAAGAGATGTTTCCCCCATTTGTGTTAACTTTCAAGCTTGTAAGCTTTGGGATTTTGTACCCTAGAACTGAACACTTTGTTGTTGCTCTCCTTTTATTACTTTCTTCTTTTTTCCTCAGCTTTTTTTCCTTTCATCCTACCATGCACCAGTTAATTTGAAAATGTATAGATACACAATATTTACACTGAATTTAAAACATTTTATAGTCGGGATGGGGCTGAAAAAAATAAAACATTATATATATATATATATATATATATATATATATATATATATATATATATATATGGAGAGCGAGCAGCTGCCACCATGCTCCACATACTGTGCTTGCTAGCTGCACATTATGCAAAGATGAGTGGCTTCCTTAATCACACGATGCTTATAGTTTATTAAGGAGATAGAGATAAAGAAGTAATTATAATATGAAGTGACTATCACAGAGTGCTCTGAGAGACCAGAGGAGGAGGCACGTATCCCCTTTGTCTTCTTGCCTTAAAGGAAAGCAAAGAAAATACTTAAAGTAGAAAAGACATCTCTCCCCGAGTGCATTCTGATGCGATGTATGCCGATTTATGACACTTTTGAGAAGAGAGCAGTGCTTTCCTAAGAGTAAGAGGTTAGGTATTCAAGCGTAGCTTTGACCTAGTGGATTTATTAGAAAGCGCTGCAGCGTTCACTCCTTGTTTGTGTTCATCTTTGCCCAGCTGTGTCCTCTCTGCCCACACCATTAGCAAAAGGTGGCTTTTCTTTCCATTACTAAGGAAACTTATTTAATGAAATATTGTTACCGTATGACCCTTTGATAAGAAATTCCTCATAATGTATATGCCTAATCTAAATCATATCTTCAAAACCTCAATTCTATTATTTTCTACTAATCAGCAGATAGTGACCATTAATAATTAATCAGCATCTGTATATTTAACATACTTGAGAACTTCTTTTATCATGTAGCATCCGAAGTTTAGCTCCATTCTCACTCAAAATATTACTCCCAAGAATTAGGGACTGATTTAGACTTAGCTGACATTTCTGTTGGGGAGATGCGTGGAGAATTATATTGTGTATTTTCCAATGAACTACCTAAAATTCTTTTTTAGTCACTTATCTTCTCCATACTCCTCACTTTTCATGACTGACCACCACAAGCCAGTGTTTGCTCTCATCAAAGCACTTGGCTTTGTGTTCTCTTTTATTGTGTTTTACAGAGCAGTGCTACTGGGCCCCAAAAGCTGGAGTTCTGTTCATCTTCCTGAGCAATAAACCAAAACACCCAATAGGTAGCAGGACTTACTCTTCTTAGAAGCCTGTTTAATCACCTGCCACAGTATCTTGAGCATATCTTCTGGTGTTCATTTTGCTTATGAAGAGAAAATAGGGAGAATGATAGAAAAGGGATGAAAGATGTTGTTCTTCAACAGGAAACTGGTCTGTAGTTATTTAGTTCACCATTGTAAGTAGCTAAAATGTCTCTCTCAGTGTGATAAGCAGTTGCCTCCACACCATGGTGTTAATACAGAAGAAGCATCTGTTTAGTAATATTTTCCACTGTTTTAAACTATAGAATATTTTTGTAAACTCAAGAGTGTACATTGCAAATTACATGAAGACCAGAGTTAAATATTTTCTTAGAGATAGAGAAATAAACTTTAGATGGGGATGTAGTTTTCATTTTTTCTTTAAACTATGATAATGCTAATGAAGAGTACCCATAAAGTAATAATGTTTCAGATATCACATAAAATAACTCTTTCGGATTCAACTTCTTATAAGACATTAATGAAGCTGCTTCTCAGACTATAATTTTTTACTGGGCTATGAATGGACTTGAAAAATTAGGTTAACAAAATTTTTTTTAACAAAGAATTTTCAATGCCTAGTTTGTCTCTTCTAGTTTAACTCTAACCCTTTTAATAGAAATCAATGTTGAATGGACAACTATGAGTGGATTTTTTTACTCAGATATGTGCATCCTAGGTACCTGTAAATTGCAAAGGAGTGTATTATAGAAAGTCAAAGCAGCATATGTCCTTTTTTAAGCTAAATAATATTGTCATGCCATTGATGAGCTTCAAAAACTTTGTTCCATTGATATAGCCCAATAAAATACTGAGCATAAATATATCTTTTTTATTAGTTATGAAATTGGGCTTGAGATTTTGTACTCAAGCATATCTTAATAAAGAATAGGCTAGACATAGACAGAGTCTTAGACAAAGCTCTACTTTTCTTTGATATTTTGTACATCTGCTCATTTTATGATGCTCAAACCTGTAAGTAGCAACTGCAATTTTCTAACTGGCCAAGAATCTCTTAGAAACGTTTGTAGTTGCATAAGGAAAAGAACCTATTGAGAAAAAATTTTATATCTTTTTAGAGACATTATATTATTTCATGAAGGAATTGTGGAAAATGATATATATTCAGGTACTCTTTAGGTGTGGCGCAGAAAACTGGGGCAATATTTTTAGAAATATCAAGTGTTATTCAGTGTTTTGTAATTAATTACATAATTATCCACCAGAAAATAATGATCCCAGGATACCCTTGTGGAAACATTATATTTCCAAATAAAATAATAATAATTATCATCTACTACATTCAAAGTGCTTTGTTAGCTATAATTTTTAACTCCCCACATTTCTGTGTATAAGTAAACATCATGAGGAATATTAATCTTTTCTATAGTTTAGGAATAGGAAAACTAAGGTAGATAAATTGATTTGAATGATAAATTAAGCATTGTGGTCTTGACTCATTTAAGGAGGCAGCTATTCGATATGAATAATAGATGTTAGTAGAGTACAAAAATAGCTCTTACAACTATTCATAAATTACCAAGTAATAATTAATTATAAAATCATTGCCTTTTCTCAAAGCATGTGGTCAAATCAGTTTAAATTTTGTAAATATATCATGGCAACCTTGAGATTATTGGAAATGCCTAAGATGGGGCAGAACATACTTTAGAGCCACTATCTATAGGTACCTAGTAGCTACCTGAAGTTTAATGACATTAAAACTATTGGACCGAGAGATTGAAAAAACATGATAAATTGAATGTCACAGAGTTCGAGTAAGGAATAAGTCAAGGTTTACCAACTATGTCTTGTAGTAGAACAAGGATTTTTTTTCAATAAAATACCAACAGTTTGTTAAGATGGCCATAAAATATGTATGTAGAAGCTATGGACCTCCAGAACACTTGATGTCCCTTTATAGGTCAGGAATTACTAAGGTGAAAACTACCCCAGGGAAGGTAAGCTAATGCAAATTCTTACACTGCAGCAGAAAGTCTAGGTGAAACATGACCAATGATGCACAAGCCATAAAGCCTACCAAGAAAAAGGATGTTCTCTGCTATGGCATTGCAGAGTTGCAGACTCAGTAGACAGGGAGGAAGGTGTGATTGATGTTCACGTGGGGAGACTCGGAGCTAGGTGGAAGCCAGCCAAGTACACTTCCTCCGGGGAGATAAGTAAGACAAACGGTGGCCTCCCGATGATCCCAGAGGGCTCTGCTGCAGGGGGGACGGAGGAAGGAGTGAGCGCATTCCGGCCTGCCTCCACTCTGGTGTTCTGAATTGTTTGGCAGTAGAGAAAAGTGCTCAGAGGTTCCAGCATGGAAGTACCAGTCGTCAATGGACAACTGGCTCCAGGGCAGGCACTTATGTGGGCTTTGTATTTCTTACGGTACTGAATTTAAATGGTGAGAATCTGTCCCACGGATGGGGCCCATTGCCAAAGATAATTGAGGCACATTATAGAAGCACTGTCTGGACTCATTTGGATAGTAGTTTAATGGCAAGGTATAAAATATATGTTCTGAAAATAGTTCACTCTCAAAGTTGGAATCATTCACTGCCAGATGATGGGCAACTGAAAAAAATCCCCATAATATCATATTCCCTGGTAGTCAAAGGCTAGAGGTTTGTTGAGACCATAGAACTGACTTGCTCATCACCCACCTATCTCTGAGTTTCCTTTTGAAATGAACTTGTGCAGAGCTGAAGGAACCTCTTTTTGATGTTATCTTGCTGAAGGATTACTGATTCTTGTACCTAAGAATCTAAGAAATAAAAATAAGCTTGAAAGTCTCAAGCTTCATATTAAATACACTGAGAAGCTACAATATTTATCTCTAAAATTAGTCAGCAAGAAAATTGTGGTTTAAGAAAGTGCAAACTTATGCCTAAACAAAAATAAAGACTTAAACTCAGTTGTTACATCCAATCTACTGAAGAGCAAATTTGCCAAGCCATTTTAACCTTGCACTTAAAATAGGATTTTTGTGAGTGTCCTATGTTTTTTGCATTTTAAGCAGGGAGAGAAGGCATAGCATTTTATAAATAGTGCAATATAAAGGAGTCCTTTGTAACTTTAATCTGATGTTTTATTATTTATTAGAAAAATTCTCTAAGAGTTTAATCAAAGGAGTGGTTTAATTCTAAGGAAAATTCAGACCAAACAAATTTTGGCCAGTTACATTTACTTTTCTACAGTTAGAAAAACAAGTGAGATTTCTTTGCTCTTCCAACCTCACTCAGATTCCTTAACAGAAAACACACTATTCTGCCCTTCTTTCTTTTCTGACCATTGTGTTTAGGTGCCTTCCTTTTGTAGCCTCGTGGTGAAAGGATTCTTGCTTTCTTTTATTCCTCCTCTCAACTTTTTTTTCCCCCACTGAATACATTTCACAGAGAACCGTCTTCCAAAATAACAACATCAATTAGTTTTTTAACTTAAGAAAAATCACATTTCTCCCTAAGTCTGGCCTCTGCACTGAGGCACGGTGTGTGGAAGAGGCTGTGCCAGGACTGATAAGCCCCATTTGTGAGGGCTCTTCAGTCAGGGGCAAGGTATGGACACACTCAAAGATGGGGCTGTTTTTCTAAGCCAGCAGGGTACTATATGAGTTGACCCACACACTTCCAGCACTCAGAAACCACCACAAGACAGCCACTAGGGAATAACAAGAAGCTGCTTTATTTTTATTTTTTGCCTGACTGGAATTTCATCTTTGCAATTTATCTTTATGTCTGAATACACAACAGTTTGGTCCTTTGGAGTCTGTTCTCGGTTCTCTGTTACTGTTTCTAACCATATTTCTCTCCCCTTTGATAGGGTCTGATGATCTCCAAGGGGGCCCTCCACTCAACCATCAAAGTGCTCCTGCTCCTGAAGATGCTTGTGACTCAATGGTAGATGCAGGTGGAGTTGAGATCACCACCCAGTGTCCCCGGGAGCTTCCTCAGATGATGGCTGCAGGTAAAGGTCGATGGCCAGTATGATGTACAAACAAAAGACACTTGTGTTCTACTGGAAACTTGATCAGTCATGAAAATACACGTTGAACCAGGAGCCAGAGCATTATCAGGTCAGGAAAATTGGGAAGATCAAAGAGTTTCCTATCAAATTGACACATTTTGCTATTTTTGGCTCTTTTTATGTTATTTATTTATTAAAGTCGGTGCTTATAAGAAATAAGAAATCTGGACGGTCTCTCTAGATAAACTCCAAAATTTCTTCAATGTGATGATACAAAAAGGGGGGATGTATTACAAGGGAACAAGTAAAAAAATTCAGTTAAGACCAGTACGATTCCTTGACAGCTGGTTTTCTAGTAGATAGCTAAAAGGTGTGCCCAGTCCAGAGTTACGCTTTGTAACAGATGCTCTGATCTCTCCTTAATCTACTAAGCCGGTTATTGGCTTTGCTGGGAGAATGTTGCCTCTAGACCTAATCATTTAACTAATAATGTTTTTTTCCCTGAATGAAGGAAATAATTTTTTGCTGTTTTTCTGGGGGTACCTCGTTAATGGCATGCTATGAATAATGAAAACTATATGTCATTAACTTGCTATCCAAGAATATTTGAAAGCAGTTTGTTTGTGTCTGGAGGAAACATTGCTATAGATCATAGTGCTTTTTGTGTGTGTGTATGCACGGGGTTTGGGGTGTGCTACATGAAGCCTTCTAGCTCTAGAAATGAGGTTTTTCTTTAAAGCCAAGACCTTTCTCTGTGGCCTCTCAGCTGGGGTTTGTTTTTCTCACAGCAGCTGATGGTTTGGGGAGTATAGCGATAGACACCACCCAGCTCAACATGTCCGTGACAGATCCCACGGCCTGGGCCACCGCCATGAACAACTTGGGCATGGTTCCCGTGGGGTTGCCTGGACAGCAGCTTGTGTCTGGTAAGCGTTCTCTGGGTTTCCAAGATGCTTGCCGCAGTGCCAGAGGGTGTGGGTGACAGGTGCTGGTAATCGCTTTGCACAGCGGGTATGGAACGTGGCCTTGGATTTGCGACTGGGGCATGCTTGGCAGGTTGTGCTAGGGGTTCTTTTCTTTGCCATCTTGCTTTTCTGTGTGGACCTCATTCCCAGAAGCAGCCACTGTTGACACTGCGGCTACATGCAGTACCCTTCCTCTGCAGTTTTGCTGCAGCAATTATACTTTACGCATTGGTAAATAAAATGGCTAACGTGTACTTTTCGGATTGGCAGAATCATTCCCATATGGTATCTCATCTGGCAGTAGTCTCCCTTTTGAGACAGGCAGAGGTGTGCTTTTGTGGTTGCTCTCATTAATGTTCCCATTTTACATATAAGGAAGGAGAAGACTAGGGTTTAAGCAACTTTTGTAGCCCCAAAGTGATGCATTCTTCAACTCAGCTCCATTGACATTTCTGCCCATCACACTTTGGAATACTAGTTTGATTCAGTCAACAGACAACGTGCTTAGAAATATTGCCAAGTCAATGACCATTTAAAAAATTTTTATCACTTAACTCTGTGTTTGTTGAGGATTTTATGTGTTTTTTATAAAGTGTGCTTCTGGAAGTAAATATATACATATATAAATGGCCTTGAAAAGCATGCCTCTCAAAATTAAAAAAAAACTTGAAAATAAGAATAAAAAAATGTGTAGAAGCAAATGTTAGTAACAGCAATGTAGTGGTTTCCATATCAGTGAGAAGGCACTAAAGGGAAATATCATATGGCAGCTGAGACTTGAGCTGTGTCTATAGGAGAAATTGTATTTGGATGATCTCTCCTCACTCACTCACTCAACAGGTACTCACTGAGCCACTGTCCTGTTGTGGGAGACCAAGCAGTAAGCAAAACACGGTCCCTGCACTCTCAGAATGTGCAGTGGAGAAGTGGATGTCAGTTGTTCTAGGACTTCTGTTGTAATAGTGAAAAAAACACTTCATTTCTGGCCATCAGGTTAGGTGAAGGTGGGTGACATACTTTATGTAGGAATTAATTGCTTTGGGGGTATTATTAAGTTCTGCCACAAAACTGTGTAATTTGTTCCAAGTTAACCAAACATTTGGTTTCTTATTTTATTTTCTGTTTTTCTTTTGGAAATTTTTGCCAGAGATGACAAAATTCTAAATTTGCTGTATTAAATTTTATGTGTGAATGTATAAATACTAGTGTGTATAAAAATACATATACACATACATATATGAATATGTATGGTTTCTTTTTAAATGTAACAAGAAGGAACATAAATGTAGATAGGACATGGGAGAACAGATTTTAAAAAGGGAAGATAAAGTTGAATTATAAAGGATTATATTTAGGATGTTTAATAAAATTCATCATAATTCTATAAAATCAATAGGTTTACACTAGTATACTGTGGAGGTTGGGTATAATACATACAAGACATTTTCTGTGAGTTAGATATGTTTATCCAGACCCTGTTTTCAAAAGCTGATCTGCGTACTTGTTTTTGAGGTGCTGGAGGTTGAGCCAGGATCTTGCAAATACTTAGTAAACTCTCTGCCATAGAGCTGCTCCTTCTGTGCTTCAAATGCTGACCATTGTGGTTGTATCCTTCTGAAAACTCAAGAATAAAGACTTGATTTTTCCACTCAAGTTTTCTCAGCTGCCTAATCAAAATCTTCATACAGCAAAAATGACTCTACTCTTGTCTCACCTCCTACTTTGCTCAGAAAATATTGCATGCCTGCTAGAGTAAGCTAAAACCTCAGTAACTCATTATTTTTTCCTACAATTTTGAGTCTTCTGACATTTTAACCATGTCCAATTTTTGATTTTCCCAGCAACTTACCATGAAAAGAATTACAGCCTTGCTCGTTATAGGAGATTTACCGTATCTGCCCTGCGTCCCCTTCTCGATCTCTGTATTACCCAAACCGTGTGAACCGGTTCTGAGCCTCCTGGGGTCTGTCCGGGCTTCCCTTCTCATTCCCACAGTCCTGACAATGTCTCCGCACCTGGCTTGGCCTCTGGGGCCGTCTGTGTTTGTGAACCAAACCTTAGGTCTGATTCTGTTGTATTGGTGTCTATGTATTTCCTTTCAGTCTTTTTTTCTATGCAAGTATTTTGGTCTTATTGAATACAAAATTTTCTACTATGTGTTTTTGTTAACATCCTAAACTGTTTCCCATTTAATACTTTTATGTAGGGGTCTCCGTCCCGCAGGGACCTCCAGAACAGCTGAGGAGGGATCAGATGACAGAGCAATATACTCTGGGAGTCCATTTCAGTGAACGCAACCTCACTTTATTTAGGAAGTACAGGGACTTAAATAGACTAGGATAATGTGGAAGTTACCTCGGTCCAATTAGCAAGGTCTTAACTAGCGGGGTCGCCCAGGGGGAGGGAAGGAGTAGAGGAAGGAGGATGGGTCTTGCCAACCAGCAGTTCCTCTCTGGACAGGGTGGCGGGAGGTGTGCTTCTCGAACGCTAACTAGCCTGAGCTAGCGGTGAAGTGTGCTTCTACCGGGTTGTCCTGAACTAGTGCTAGATGGGTTTCAACCCAACCTGAATTCCCTACATATTTATAATTTAAAAATGTAGGTAATCCATCAAACAAATCACTCCAGTTGATGTAAGCATCCTAAATGTTTTTGATTAAAGCTCTTTCTACTTTTTCACGGTCTTGTTTTGTATTGTTTTGAGACAAGGTCTCTCTCTGTAGTGCAGGTTGGTCCTGAACTCACTATGTAGAAATGGCTCACCTTGAATACATGGCAACTCTCCTGCCTCAGCCTCCCAGATGCTGGGATTAAAGGTGTGTGCCATCATGCCCAACTTATGTAGTGCTGGGGAGTCAAACTCCGTTTGGTAGGTAAAAGCTTTAAGCTCTAACTGCTCTGCTACTTTTTTACCTTTTTTTGGAGAACTTTGTCTCTCTTAACATGAAAATTATTTTATTTTTTCCATAACATTGTGGGATTTGTGAGATACTAATTGCTAAATTGCCCCCATGCACATCTCAAATTTACAATCCTCCTGTCTCAGCCTCCTGAAGTGCTGGGATTACAGGCCTGTGCCATGTTAAGTCAAGTTTAACATGGCAATCTTATTTTATGGAATTTCTGTAAGACTTAAGTGTGATAACTTCCAAAAAGAATAACATGTATATATGCCTGTATGTAGTAAACTTTCACCAAATGTTAACTCTTTCTTCATTTTTGCTCTTTCTTTAGATAAATAATATTAAGGTGAGCATTTTAAAACATGGGACTTTTCAGCAGTCAGAATTATTTCCCTTGGATAGATTCCTACATGTAAAACTGATAGATCAAAAGAAGTGAACTTTTAAAAGTTTCTTGGTCTGTACAGGCAATTGATTTCCTAAACACAGAGACATATTTAATATTTACTAATTTGATATGCAAAGCTACATCCTGTTTTTTTGCCTTGAATTCTTTTGAAATCCACATTATTAAAGAATAAAATTTTTTCTTTCATGTTTTGACCTTCAAAGTCCCCCAAAAGTAAAGGCATTGTCTCCAGCCTGTGGTCCTAGAGGGAGGTGGTGGAGCCTTCAGGAGGTAGGGCCTTGTGGAGGCAGGTAGCTGGGAGCGTGTCTAAAGCGTTATTACGACCCTGGCCTCTTCGCTTTCCAGCTGCCACGAGGGGAGCGATTTTGCTGCATTGCACAAGCACCAAGATGTGGGTCTCAACTCAGGCCCAAAGTGATGGGCCTAACAGCCATGGCTGCAGCCTCTGAAATCCTTTCTTCTCTGAATTTTCTCAATATTTTGTCCCAGCAACAGGAAACTAACACATCCTATTTGCCCGCTTCTTCCCTTTTACGTTTCTATTCCTAGTTCCTCTTTGTAAATAGATTATTCTAATACCTACTTTAATTGTTGGTAATTTCTAAAAATTGGTTTACATTTGGCTGTTTGTCACTCATTTTAATCCTTCAACTGCTTATTTCCAGAATGCATCTCTCTGTTCTGATTTTTACCTCTTAACTATTGGTTCTTTTAAAATAATTTTTGTTTAATTTTTCCATTACGAGTTCTCTATTTCAATTCTAAATTAAAGATGGTTGCCTACCCTAGAGGTCATGTAAATTTCTGACCTTCCATGCCTCTATCAACTTTTCTGTCTTTCATTAAGAAATTAAATTCTTATGTATGTATATTTTTGCCTGATTTGAAGCGTCTTTTCTGTACTGCTGATTGCTCTGTTTTTGCTCTGGCACAACATGGCTTCAGCTCTTAGAGTTCTATATTTTGTTTGTGGGCAGCACCTCTACTCTTGGTACCAGACCTGACGGGAGGTACTGTTTGTTTCTTTCCAGCAGAGCTGTTGGCCAAAGGAAGCTGCTTTTGCTCAGCGTTCACCCTGGACACCCCCGGCGTTCTTCAGTGTGACTGTTGAATGTTAGAGGCAGTCTTTAATGTTTCAGAAGGGACTTAAAGATTATTTACTGTAACATTCTTTCCAAGAAATCCTCTCTAAAATATCTCTGACAGGATTATGGAGAAGCTGGATTTTATAAGCACTTGGCTTTCTCCCAAAGTTTCTGGTATTTCTAAATGACCAAGCAGTCTTCCCATATTTGTTAAAATTAAACTGACACTAAATCCCATTTCTCACTGTTTTTTCCATTTATTGAGAGATTAAAATTGTCAGCAAAGCAGGGCATAAATTTTTCATATTCTCAATTCTATCAAAAGGGTTTCCCAGGAAATCCCATCACTTGCTCCATCCGGTCCTACCTTTTTGATGTGCCATTGTATGCCCCCCTCCCTTATCTGCCCTTCTTCCACTTTCTCCCTTCTTACAGTCTTGATTCCATTACACTTTCATGAACTTTTTCACCGACTTTCTACCTGTGAAATGGTACTCGCAATCATTACATTGAACTTGTTTGTTTTGTTCAAAATATACCATTTATTATACCCTTACCCTACATTCTGTGCTCCAGAGTTCTGGGTTCTCTATCAAATTGACTTTATCCCCTTCTATTGCTGTTTCATGTTTGTTTTATCTTTATAATTTGCTTCAGTTTTGTTATTTTGCTTTGTTACTGATATTTTGTACATATTTATAGATCCAGATTTTCTAAAGTCTTCTGTTGGAACCTCAGTGTCCCATGTTTGTTAAGTGGGATCTCTGTCACCTGATTCTTTAGGAACCCTTACAACCTCTCTGACTTAAACATCAGTTGGGCATGTAGCTCAGTGGTAGAGCACCTGCCTCACAGGTGCCAGGCCCTGAGTTCAATCCTCAGTGCTGCGATGATGATGAGGATAAAAATAATGATGATGATGACAACAACAACAATAAACAAGTTAAAACTCTAAGTAATTTATTTTATTTCTGGGTTTTCTCACGGCCTCCGCTCTGCTAATACACAACGTGTAGTTTCCCAAGAGTGGCAGCCGGTGCATGGAATTTCCCAAACTTAACTTACCCTTTAAACAATACCCACTAGCACTTCATGAGCTGCTGAAATACAGCCATCTGCGGCAGGCCTTTCCTGTTAACTCAGGCCCTCTTTCACCAACACTCCACATCTCCTTGCTGTATATGTTGTTCTACATGACATAGTTTATAATTTTGTGCTTGTGCTGAAAAGTTTCACTTCCTAATTTCAATTTTCAAAATAACTCTTTCATGGTGAGCTGTTGCCTGAAACCTTCTCAGTTTTCTGCAATACACGCTGTCCCTTTCCAGGGATCCACTTCTGGCGTCACAAGCCAAACTCTCGGCATCAGATCCTGAGTTATGACACCATCTGTGCGAGCAGCTGCTCCTTTCCTCTTTGTCCTAGTTTCTTTTCCAAAGTTGTGATCATCAGCTGGGTAGAGCTGGGGAGCAGGACTGGAGTCCTCAGGTTTCAGTTTTCTGGCCCAGGCCCACTGAGAATTGGTAGTACTTTCTGGATGTTCTCTGGCTCTGATATTTAGACCTTGCTCTTTTCTACATTTTTGAAATCTCCTTCCTCCTTATTGTCCGCACTCTTTCCGTAGCTGTTATTGACTTTAAATTGGCGTACATCATTCAGCTTTCTTTGCATGCCTTTTGTTATAATTTAAGCCCTGTTGCAAAAAAGGCATCACGTCTCTCTACTAACTCCATGTTAAAGAGTGCCACCTCCTCACTAGGAATTGACCTGAAGCCGGCAGAAGACATCTCCATATTGGCATATAGATATTAATGTTCACAATTGTCTGGGCTCATCCTTGCTGTCTTTTCTTCCTGTATGCTGAAAAAAAAAAAAAACTTTGCTTTCTAAATCATGACAGGCTAAATGGGGTATAACCCCTCCTCCCCTTCACTGATGTTTTTTACTCATTTTTATTCTTCTCTGTTTCTGTAGAATTTTTTTTTCTAGTTTTCTTCTTGGGTCGTCTAATCGTCCAAGGAACACCTTTATCCTCTTTAATGTGCCCAGATATGAAGAGGCATTTGTTAAATCCTTTGATCTCCTCAAGCATCACCCTTTTAACTGGGATTTACTGAGCCAGATGTTGTGCTAAATACTGGGAATACAAGACATGGACCTGACTGTCATATTTTAAAGTCTAGTGGGAGAAGCAGAAGAGAGTAAATAAGCAAACAGAAATCAACATGATAAGTGCTTATGTTACTAATAGATAAAGGACAGTGTAGTTTGTCACTGCAGGGCGTTAAGCAGGAGAGTAATAGGATTAGCACTGTACTTCTGCGAGGCCTTGTGTAAGCTCTGTAGCACTCCAGTGGCAGTGTGGAAAGGTTGGCAATGAGGTCAGATGGGAGGATGTAACAGTTACCCAGATAGAGATAAGAACAGCAATACTGCCAGTCGTAATCCTGGCAGTGGAGGTGAAGCGATGTGAAGGGAGGTATGAGACATTGCGTTGTTATGAGGGCAGGAGTGCCTGTCTGAGTCCACATGGAATATAAACAGAATCATCATCATGACTCCTCCATGTCTAGCCCTGGAAATTAGGAAAATGGTGGAATCATGGGCTGAGAAGTGAGGAAGATGGCTGGTTTCCTTCTGAACGTGATGACTTGAAAAATCTGTCAGGGCAAGGAGGCAATGAGCTGTCTGCTGTCGAAGTCTGGCACTCAGGAAGTAAAAATGATTGTAGATCTGGCTTTGGCCGCCGCAGCACAGGGAGGTGGTAGATGCCCAGAGACCCTTCTGCCCAGCCCCATTTCTCCTGTGAAGTTAAGATGAGACCTGCGCTGCTCACCCCGGTGTCGGCCTGACCACCAATCACATCCTCAAATCCTTCTCTCGTCTGTTTTCTTTTTTGTGACCCACCAGCTCCCTGTCCTTTGCTGGGCTCCAGGGTTTGAAATGAGTGGTCAGAGATAACAAATGCAATCTGGAAATTCTGCCTGAAGCTATCTCTTCAGCTCCCAGAGGCACTCAGGGCTGTGTTGATAAACCAGCCCTGTGCTTACTTTAAAAATGATGATGGTACTCAGACCAGCACCATCCTGCCTTGAGTCTCATCAGATATTGATGATAACCCACCCTGACCTAGGCACAGTTAGGGGCAGGCTGCAACCTCATGCACAGTACTGGGGTTCTCTCAAAGATGATGCTCAGAATTCACTTTTGTTTTTATGTTCTATCTTGTTGAAAGATTTCTTATTATCTGATGTCAGAAAGCAAATAGTACCTTGACTTATGTTTCACAGTTTATGTTCCTGAGTCCATGTTTATTTCTGACAGTTCTGTTATATTTTGCACAGTTATTTACCTTTTCTTCCTCCCAGGATGTGAGAATAGTACATCGCTATATTTATTCATTCATCAAGGTGTTACTGAAGGCTTAAAATGTACAGTGCATTTTACATGGAACTAGAGAAACAACAGTGTGCATAACAGATAGATGATACTCTTACTGAGTGTGTATATTTCTAAAATAGATGTTATCTAAATAATTATGCAGCTGCTTAATTGCAATTGTTGCACATTCTAAAGAGGGATGGGGAGTATATTTTTGCATAGAGATATAAGAAGGTTAAGATTTTAGAAAGATTCCCTTAAAGAAGTAATATCAAGTTGAAAAAGCTCTGACAGATAAACCAAGTAGCAGAAGGACAAAAACAGGAAGAAAACAAGAATATCAAAAGATGAGAAAATTTTAAGAACAGAAAATGCTCTGTATAAGGTTTGAGGTGATGGGATCCTGGCTCCTTCAAGGAAGTTAAAGGTCAGTGTAAGGGGGCAAGAGGCGGTGTTTGGGATGGAGTAGGGGCGGCAGGTTGTGCTTTGTGTGAGTCCACCCAGGTTGGCTGAGGTCAGGTGGAGCCTTCCAAAGTAAGGAGTATTTGAAGGGCAAATGATTTTAAGCAGAGTGGTGGACTCTTACTCCATGGTTTTCTTTCTTTTCTTTTTCTAAGTTGCCCCCATTGTTTTATATTGACTAGATTGAATAGTGAAGAGAGGAATGATGCACCTTGCATCTGGAAGGTTGCTGCCGGCCCAAAACCATGAGGCAGGTAGAGGCCTGTATGCATCCATGTAACACTGGTGTAACACTGATTTCTCCTATGGGTGTTGTACATGCACTCTCTCCCTTGGAATTTTCATTTCATGCTGTGTTTATGTTGTACGTGCCTGTAGTGTTTTTAGATATAAATGAATTGTGGAAGCCTGTTTCCAGAAAATACTTGTTTGTTTGTTCTATGTACTGTACAAGGTAATTGACCTCACTTAATGCAAACCAAGGCTGTTCCCAACACTCCACAGTGAAAATAGCCTATTATTTGTGTTAGCTAGGGATGATATAAAATGAAGTTTCTTTCCAAGTGCTTAAGAAAATATAGTAATTTTTCTCTTCCATGGAGTTAAAAAGATAAATTTACTTGCTTCAGGTTGACTTTTTCTGTATTGTCAATGTGTAATATTTTCTATGTATATTTCTTTTTAAAAAGTCTACATTAGTATCGCACTCTTGGTTAGTGTAATCTTTGCTTGTTCTGCTATACTCTGGCATTTGTAGTAATTACTTCTTTAGCAACTAGACTATGACTAGAGAAAGTATTTTAAGTAATTGCATGTATATTTTTATATGTGCATTAGATACATGCATGTTGTTTGCAACAGGTAATGTGTGTGTTTATACATCACCTGTTATTTAATTCTAGTTTCCTAAGAAAGAAACTTCAGTATCTTTAGTAGCTCCATGAGCTGGTCAGGCATGTTTGCATTCCATGCTAGAAATCTGTATTCTCCCCTGAGGATGGACATTTTAATTTATCAGAGAAGAGGCAAAGCCCAATGGCTAAATTTAAATTCCCATATTAAAATCAATTTGGGTCTAGAGGAATGGCACAGTGGTCAAAGTGCTGGCTTTTCTAGCCCTAAGTTCAATTTCCTGGCACCACATAAAATTGGGCATGGTGGTACACACCTGCAATCCCAGAACTAGGAAGGCTGAGGCAGTAGGATTACTGTGAGTTCAAGGCCAGTCCAGGGAACATAGTGAGCTCAGAACCAGCCTGGGCTGTAGAATGAGATCCTGTCTCGAGTAAATAAATAAATAAACAAACAAATAAATAAAATCAATTTAGGTGTTCTATCCTGATATGTGTGGTGTGTGTGTGAGTGTGTGTGTGTGTGTGTGTGTGTGTGTGTGTGTGTGTGTGTACATGAGGTTGTTGGATTTTTGTTCTGGGTCAGTGTCCAAGTTTTTTATTTGTGAATGTGGAATAATCGTATAGCGACTTCCTCCCTTCCATGATGCATCCTTCATTTCCTTTTATTTCCTCTTATGATTCTCTAGCCGTAGCATTTACTATGTGTTGAATATTGTGTTTTTGAGCTGTAGATACATCACATTATGCACTTACATAACTATGACTTATTTAATAGACTGTACTGATTTCTATGAGCAAGAACCATGTGTAATTCATCAAACACAGAGCTGAATGCTTAGTAACCATATAATTGAATGAATGGGCCATTTGATTCATGCATAGAAATGATTTTACAAAGATATGTAAGATTTGGAAATGTCACTCTTATACCTCATTCTCGGGCAACTTTAGAGTATAGCTTTTCTGTCTTTAATCATGGTTAAACATAAAGGCTGGCATGAAACACCAACCTCCTTATCTGACATCTGTGACGTGTTTCTTTTTCATAATTGAGCATTATCTTTCCCAGATTACTCCTTTTGAAAAACATACCTATCTTCTGTGTCTTTCCTTACCATGCTGATGCCTTCATCTGTTTTCTTGCACATCTGGAGAGTATTTCCAAGAGCTGTCTGTTGTACTCATCTGCTAATTTGATTATCTGTCACATTTCTGAGTCTCTTTCTCTTGACTGATTTCTTTACTTGTGATAAGCCTATTTTTTTGCATATCTAGTAAATTTTTTTGGTTGACAAATACTGTGATACTGTGAATTTTATATTTGTGGTGCTGATTTCTGATTTCTGCATTTTTAAAATTTGATCAGTGATATGGTTAGGGTCTTTGAAAACAGTTTGATTCCCTTAAGATTTGTTTTTAAACTTGGGTGAACAGGTCCAGAACAATCTTCAGACTAGATACCAGTTAGTCTTTTTTTTTTTTTTGAGGTATAATTCTTCATAGAAACTTTCCCCAGTATATTGCAAGGTTCTGTGTACTGTACAAGGGATCTTGACCTATTTCCAGCCCTAGGTGAACTGCAAACACACTCCTTTCCCGTGGCTTTTGCACAGCTTGCCCCTTCCCCCAGGTGCCCGCCCTGTCCATAGCTCTCTGATCCCTCTAAGAGGAACCCTCTGAAGATTGCCCCATTCACCTCTGATTGGCTCTTTCCTTGCAGCGCTCTGCCCTGCAGTTTCTGGGGACGTTGGGCCGAACTCAAGTAGACCTCAGGCTCTGTGTGGGTTTTCCTTCCCGCCTTCAGTCAGGGACACTGTCTAGACAGTGGACTGGGGCGAGCACAAGGCATTTTTCACCTGTTCCCTTCCTCTCAGTGACCATTGCCCTGCATCTCCTGTTGTCCAGTGCCTGAAAGCTGTCATTTCACATATTTTATTTCAGTTTTTTTCAATTGAAGTAGGAGATTTAATTCCATTCCTGTGGCATTCTCGTGGCTGGAAGGAACAGCAGTCGGGCAACCTCTGTTTTAACGTTTGTATGTATTCGTTAGTTATAGGATCAGTATAAATACGAGGCTGTGGCGTGAGTGACTTTCCTGGGCATGCTAAGAGACAGGAGCTAAGCCCGTCAAGTACTGAGTACCCTAATGTGCACCACATATGCGGAACATCTTGTTTCATTTTACTTCGTACTAATGAAACACTGGTAACCCCATTTTATAAAGGAGGCTGAGCAAGGGTGACAACAATTAGCTTACCCACAACTGTGGAAGGAGGAAGGGCTGGAAGAGGCATTCTGCTGTGTGTGTTTAAATCACTTCCACTCGCAAGAGTGGGGGAGGGGAGATAGAATTAAAACAAAACTACTCATATATATTTTTTTGTCTCAGTACAATCTACCTTTATTCTTTAAAAAAAAAAAAAAAAAAGCAAAAAGCCATGTCTGGTGATACAGACTTGGAATTCCAGCATCCTAGGAAGCTGAGTCAGTAGGATAGCAAGTTTGAGTCCAGCCTGACCAACTTACTGACTTAATGTGACCCTGTCTCAAAAAATCAAGACTAAAAAGTGGGCTGGGAGTGTAGTTTAGTGCAAAGGTCCTTGGTAGGAACCCCAGTCTAAGCACTCTTCCCCTGCAAAAAAAAAAAAAAATTAAAAAGTGCAGTTAGGTGAATATATCAATACATCATTAACAAATGGGGAGGGGGAATTGTAGAGCTGTTTGGGGTTCTGTTTAAATTTAAAAGTTATTTAATGTCTACATGTATCTTTTTTATTATTATTATACTTGAAATCTGAAGATTCCTAGAAGACCTCAAGAATTTCAGACCAATGACCTAGAATTTTGGCTATAGTTTAAACAAGAATTACTTGATAACATAAAGTAAACTAGCACTCTGGAAGGGCAGGAGGATGACATGTCAGAGCCCAGCCTGGGCAACTTAGCCAGATTCTGTCTAAAATTCAAAAACCAAAAAATGGATGGGTTGTATAGCTCAGTGCAAAGGCCCTGGGCTTGATTCCTAATACCAGAGGGTGGTGGGGGTGGAGGAAGAGAGAGAGATTATACTGCTAGGTATATGACTATGTTAACCACACCATCAGGTTCATGACCTTTGCAAACATCAGGTTCACAGAATTTGTACTAGTATGGGGATAATACACACATTTGCATCTAAAAATGAGTGAAGAAAGTTTTCTCAAGGAAAAAAGGACCTGAAGTTTTTGGGGATTAGTATAGATTAAGTGGATTTAGGACACCCTAAACTCTCTGCACAGGAAGTGAGGAGGCCGAGCAGCTGGGGAGGTTGCTCTGTGACTCAGGTGGCAGTGCCTCCTGGGTGATGGAGCCCCTCCCTGAGAAAAGCTGGAGACAAGATCAACTGGGGGTGATTGCGTAGATGAGAGACCGCTGAGAGGTTGTCTCTGGGCAGCAAGCAGCAGCTAAGCAGACAAAAATACCAAGAGTGCGCTGACTGCTGTTTAGAGCCCTGCGTGGTTTTCTCCCTCAAGCCGTGTGTTCCCAGGGATGGGCATGGAGAGAGGAAGCAGGGTTCAAACAGAGTGGGTTTCAACCAGAAAGGCAGGGTTACAGCAAAGGCATGAGTATTTGCAGGAAAGCAATTCCGTAGCGGGCCACATGCTGCCGTAGGAATGGAGGCTAGAACAACAGGAAATGGCAGGACTGATGGGGGAATAAAATGAAGGATTGGCAGGAGAGAAGGAGCCCTTGACAGGAAGCAGGAAGTTGGAGGAGCAGGAAAAGAGGGAGGGCATAGCCACTTACTACAACAGATCGGGACCCTCCCCATGGCACGTTTAGAAGAAAAACATGGTTACCTTAGGTCTGATAACCATCTCTGAAAGAGGTAGAGGATGGCTTCAAAGCCGGCAGTCTTAGATTTAAACCCAGGTACTTCCCCTTAGCTGTTTAACCTTGGGAAAATTCTGTAACATCTTTGAGTTATTCTAAAAGGAAACGAGAATATCAGCATAAGAGAGTCGTTGCAGCTTCTGATATAAATTTCAATATAAATTGTTATTGCAAACTACAGAATATATAGAAAGGATACAAACACGGTCATTTCTTTTATCCTTAGCAGACAGCACTATGGGAAGAAGGAAGGTTGGGGGGGTGGGTAAAGGGTAACTTGAGATAATTTTCTGGTAGGGAAATGAAATAAGAAGAAAGCCTCTGTGGGAAATGTTTCCTTTTTCCTGATTTCTCCCATTTGGTGAATGACAGTTGTGTTATTCTACAAGTCACTTGCAGCCAACCCGCACGTACCAATGTGCACCTGTAACTCCAAGCACTCGGTGCAAGTCACTTATGTGTGCTTAATCTGGACTTCCTGAGCCTCCTTTAGACCTTCCAGACTTTGAAACTGCAGCTGAAGTCGAGATGAAGCACTTCAGCTACCGGGCTAGAGGAAAAAAAAAAAAATTACCCCATTTGGCCCGGGGATGTGTACAGAAGCTTGTTACATACCAAATTCCAGCAGTCTTAACGACAGCACAATTTCACAGTTGTTTTGTTTTTCGTAAAAGTAGCTGAGCTGGAAAGTATCTAGAAGATGCCTACAAATTTAAACAACATATGTGGATTATCAACTATGCTCAAACCCTGTGAATTGGTCTGAATTTTTATGCCCCCATCCCTATTCACAAAGTGAAATTCAACCCCACAAGATGATGATTTTGAGAGGGAGGAATTTTGGATGCTGCTTAGGTCACCCTCATGATTGGGATTAGTGCTTCAGAGGTTCTCCTGCCTGTCCACTGTGTGAGGACACAAGGAAAAGAGATTTTTGTGAAAGAGGAAGCAGCCCTCACCCTACCACCACCTTGATCTTAGACTTCCCAGCCTCCAGAACTGTGAAAAATAAACTTATGCTGCTTATAAGCCACCAGTCTATGACATTTTGTTGTAGTAGACCACGAATGTGAAGACACCCTGTATATAATTTCATTTAATCACTTTCTACCTTGAAAAAAGATGTCCTAGACATCAAGACTCACACCAATGAGCTGTAATAAACAATATTTTCTTCTTCGGGGACATTTTCTTGCTACCATAAAAGATACAGCATTGACCTTGAATCTTTGTGTCTGAAGTTTATTGCCTATAGAGCAAAAGGTTACTTTACCCTTAAGGGGACAAAGAAAGATTATAATCTTCAAGTTCCACTAAGTCTTTCTGACCACAAAGACATCTTTAAAGAAATATTCTTCACTGCGCTTGATGGGATCCTTATGACCTCCATCAGTTAATGCGTCCTAGCTATTTATTCTAACTCAGCAGGAAAAATAGGCCTCAGCGCCCTAATGGGAAGCAACTAAAGCCTCCACAGGGGACCCCTAGCCCAGAGTGAATCACCACTGATGAGGTTCTAACCAGAGACATTTGTATGAGCTGTGCAATCACTCAAAAATGCTCATTTTATATTTTTAAGACTCAGTGGCCTCTCTCTTGGAAACTATGTATTTGAGAACATCTTTTGAATGTGTTCATCCCCAGCTGTGAGAAAGTACTGCCTAGTCATGGGTAGCAAAAAGGCAATTTAGAAAAATAATAGAGGAAAATAATGATTTCATCTTTGTCTAGATTTTCTGTCATCTTTGCTGCAACTTGGCCAGATGGTGTGAGGATGGGGGCAAGAGAAGCCCGTGTCACAAGGTCCTGACTGGCTATAGATACCTGAAGAGGGCACAGATGGGCAGAAAAGGTCAACTGGTGCAAGAAGGAGGAGATGGAGTACCATAGGGCTGCAGGCTGGGCATTAACTCCTACTCTGCCCTATTGTGTGGTGGCTAACAGTGGGAAGGTCACACAGGGGTACAGCATCTCGCCACGCCCCCAGGCAAAGGAGCACACTTAGCTCCCTTGAAGGTCTGACAATCTATAACTTTGAGAGCGTAAGAGATTAATATGTTCTATTCAACAATAAGTAACATCTAGTTAATACCTTCAAGAAATAAAGAAGCATAGAAACTTTAAAAGGAAACACAAGAAGAGTATCACTATAATTAAGAGACTCTTTTGGCGATGATGATGTTTTGTGTTTGTTTATATATTTGTTCTTTAATAGATCCAGAGAGCCCCTGCAGAGTTAATCACACATGTAGCCATGTGAGTATTGTGGGAGAATGATTCTATGAAGCTCTAATCTCTTCAGGCTTTGAAGCAAGTTACAGAGAGAGAGAAGGACAGATTCCTGCCAATTTTGGGGGCCCTTTGGCTTAACAGTGGCATCTACTGACAAAGAAGTCCAAGAGGACATATGTGAAGCTACAAAGAACATAAAGGGACATGGTAATTTAGATGCTTGAAATTACTTTCAGTTCAAGTGATCTTAGGAAAAGAGTCCAGTGTTCTTATTAGTAAAAGATAAGTAGGGTACAGACTACCAAATCCCTCATCAGTTGCCTCTTTGTCTTTGCCAAATTATATCTGATTCCTGGATTTAAAGTTCTTGAAAGGAAAGTAGGAATTTTGTGAAAATGTGAGCAGGAAACAACCAGGAATGTGCGTTTGCTGACCCACTTCCCTTGCAAAGCTTGAATTGAAGAAGAGAGCCAGCAGCAGGGCTACCTTTCCCTGCAGTATGTGTAAGAGGGCCTCAAAGCTTCTCCAGACTAAGTGCCCCACTCTAAATGGCCTCTGCTGGGCCACATGCTGAGGTGGGAACAGCAGATAAGGACTGAAGTCTACAACTCATACAAATGGGACTGGTAAGCAACACTTGAGACCAAAGAACAGAAGTATGGATGTAGATGAGCATCTTCGTTAGGGCTGGATGTGTTGCTCAGTCGTGGAGCACCCATCTTGCCTATGTGAAGGCCTGGGTATGGTACTTATCACCACCGCCTCTAAGAAGAAGGAGGAAGAAGGAAAGGAAGAGAAAGAAGAAGACAAAGCAGGAAAGAATTTATTGTAATATGCTACCCACTGGGCAGGCAAATGGCACTCCGAGTCAATGTTAATAGAAGCAGAAGACTCTAGTAAGATCTCATACTGGTATTTAGAATTTCAGTGGTTTTCAGAGCAGCTGGGTGTGGTGATGCACACCTGTAATCTCAGCATTCTGGAAAGCTGAGGCAAGAGGATTTTGAGTCAGGGCCACCCTGGGCAACTGTCTGACTTAGTAAGACCCAGTCTCAAAATCAAAAAAAAAAAAAAAAAAAAAAAAAAAAAAAAAAAAAAAAAAAAAAAAAAAAAAAAAAAAAAAAAAAAAAAAAAAAAAAAAAAAAAAAAAAAAAAAAAAAAAAAAAAAAAAAAAAGAAAAGAAAAAGAAAAAGAAAAAAGAAAAGAAAAGAAAAGAAAAAAGACTGAAGATCTGTAGATACTGAACAGTGTGAAGACTCTGGGTTCAATCCTCAGCACAACATAAAAAGAAAAACAACAGTTTTCAGGGTGATTTGAAAGATAGTATGCCATTTAATCCTTGGTGATCTGCACCACAGTGCATGTGGCCTGAGCCATTCCTGTCCTCGTGGCAGACATTACTAAACTGACATAGGAGCCTGTTTGCTCGTAGGGTACTCTGTTTATCAACATAGCACTCCGAGAAGTTGACACCAGTGTGTATGTGGAGAAGTCTTTCTGCTAGCTGTGATACAACTCTCCTCTTTTGTTTTGTTTGTATCTTTTGAAGGTTTTATTGAACATGGAGTAGAGGAGGAGGGATTTGTCTTTTTTGGCAGCCACTTTACTCCGGCTTCCAGGATACTACTCAGCTCCTCTCACGTCCTCTTGGTGCAGATGTATGACCTGCCTCCTTCCCAGTGTACTTGAGGGCCTGTTATCCTTTGCAACCTTTAGCAGCTCTGTTGTAGCCCACATAGAGCAAAGCCAGCACCTCTCAGCTTGTAAGGTACCCTGAGCTTGGTAAGGTACCACGGTACTAGTTGTGTCTCAGCCTGCACAAGTTGTTCTTGGTCACTGTGGGCCTCACAAGCCCAAGGCACGGAGGAGCACAGAGCTGTGACTGCTACTCAACGCTGGCTGTGTCTGCCCTTCTACTTCATGGGCAGCAAGACAGTGATCTAGAAAGAGGCTTGGTCAGTCCTACAAGACTTGCTGGTTTTCTTCAGTTTTTGTCGATTTGAGAGAAATTCCACAGACATTCTTGCCTCTTCCCTCCATAACTGCTTCATGTTTGAGAGTGCTATTGTATTTTTCACTGAAAAAAAAAAAACGGATTAGTCCTAAACCTTAAACTTGGCTTCTTAAGGAATGCACCTGACCAAGAGAAAGCTGCAGTTGTCCTTCATTCACTATGAGAATTTTATAGACATTAAAATAAAAGAAAAGCCTATTGACATTGTAGAACTTAGGTGAAATCAAATTAATAAACTCATGCACGTTTCTTCACATTCATAATCAGTGTCTTCCACTCTTCTTCGTTTTGTTCTTAATTTTTATTACTTGTGTTCTGCCAGGAGACCACGTTAACCATTCAGCCTTTTTCATGCTACCCTTCCATCTGTGTGTCCATCCATCCGACTCCATCTTTTGTATGATGACAGGTGTCTTGAGGATAGGAGCTGTGTTTTATTCATCTCTGTGTCCTGCATGCCTCTTGACACAGTTCTTGCCATGAATTTTTGTTCTGTATCTTTGTAGGAAAGAGTCTCTTGCCTATGGTTTCTTGCTCTCTTTACCAGCTCTCTTTTTATTGGAATACTGCAAACCATTGTCCCCTTTCCAATTTCAAAAAAAAGAAATTAAAAAGAGCCTCCATTTAAAGGCTGATGATTATGTTTTATCTGGTTTCATTCCTGTGTACCCACAGCAGGGAGCTCGAAGAATTTATATGTAGGGTTCTTGGAGCCACTTCCTGGTGCTTGCAGCCAACTGCACGTCAGAGAGGTGAAGTACTGTTGTGTTTTTGCTGAAAATGAATTTCCTTCCAACAGTAATTCAAAAACATACAATGCTTCACATTATTTTCTCTTATTATTTGCAATTCATTTTTGTGAATTATTTATAATGACTAGAATAAAATAGCAGAAATGCCTGCAGAGCTATTTGCCTCTCACTTCTTGGCACTGACCTGTCTGCACTGGTCAGGATAAGGGCTTCCGTCCCACTGTCACAGCCTGGCACCTCTTTCTTTTGTCTAAGAGCAGAGGGAAGAACACATGCAAAAAAAAGTCTAAGATACTTCTTCCATACAAGAACTACACAGGAACTGCTGTGCTTAGTTTCTGAGATCAGATGAGATCTAGCACTTTCAGGGTGTTGTAGCTGTAAACTCTTCAAGACACCCAGACAGTCCTTTGTCTCATATTTTGAATGAAAAAAAAAAAACAAATTTGCAAAAAAAATGTAATGGAATTTAAAGAAAAATGTTATGATGTTTTAATGTATATATAAAAATAAAGTCAGAGCATGCAGAAAATACTGAAAATTTTTATTCTCAGGAAAAACAAGTAGATTTTTTCGATTAACCTTATGTCTCCCACCCTAGTTTGATGTTTCACTGTGAAATACTGAAGCTATTTCTGTGGAGCTCAACTCTGTTGTGGAGACAGGGTAAACAAGTAATCTTGTGAAGGAAATATTATAAGGCTGCAAAGGCAGCACGTGAAGGGAGGAGTATGCCCCGGCCCTTCAGGTGACTAGGAAAGGCTTTTCTTTGGGGATAGCACTCAAGCTAGGAGCCATCAAGGTAAGAAAGAGCTAGCTCTGGGGAGGTAAAAGGGAGAATTCCCGAAAGCAAGAGTGTGCACGAGGGAGCCTCAAGAGCAGAAGAGGTATGACTTGCTTGGAGAGGTCCTTGGGAGCTAGTTTGACCTTGGAGGTCCTTGGAGGCTTGGGTACAAGCTAAAGAGGAGAGTTAGAAGGGGTTATCAGAATGTCAGTGCTACTAAAGGACTTGAACATAAAATTTCTAAAATTAGTTGAAGGTAATTTGTTTACTTATTTATTCCCTTAGCAGACTGGTTTTGTGATTATACCTAAATGTTTGAAGAGAAGTGATGTAGGGGTAGGAAAGAAGCACTGAGGTGCCTTAGGAGTTGTGTCCAGGAAGAGGGGCTATGACTGCAGCTCAGAGATAGCCGTGAGTGGGAGAGACGATGACAAGTCTGAGGAGTATCTCTGAGGTAGAGGTCTTGGAACTTGGCCATGGATTTGATGAGAAGAGAATGGGAAAGAAGGAGGATTCCAGTGACTTCCAGGCTTCTAGTTGGAGCAAGCAGGTGAATGAGGGGGCATTTCGTGAAATGGGAAACGCAGGAGGAGCAACTTGACAGGAAACCAGGCGTTCAGATGTGTACATCTCTGGCTTGGTCTCTTGTGAGACGTTTCAGAGGTGATATTAAATAGGCAGAGATCTATGTGGGTCTAGAGGCTCCAGATGGCCAATGACTCTGGAGATGGCCTCATATGGAGATACTTATGTTCACCAGCATACAGAACATACATGTTGGCACCTTGAACAGGCGTGAGAATTTCATAAAGAGCATAGAGGGAGGAGGAGGCATAGGAGTTGGCTTCGAAAACTTTCAGCAGTTACAGCTTCACAAGTTGATAAGCCAGCAAAGGGCGTTGAGAAGTGGAAAGCCCCAAAATCATAAAGAAAGTAGGTGTGTGCAACAGTATGGGAGCTATTGTGGTTTGGATCTTGGTGTCCCTCAAAACGCTCATGTATCTGGATATTATGGAATTATGGACTATCTAACAGAACTATGTGCTATGAGGAGATGGGGACCTGGTGTGGAGGGGTAGATTATGTGTATGTGGTAGATTACAGGTGTGTCATGGAGGACAGGGATGTGGTAGATTATATATTGCAGATAAGTAGTGGGTTAGGGGCTTAATCTAGGAAAAGGCAGAACGCTGAAGCTGGACCCAGAAGGGGCAGATCACAGGGACAGAACCTGGAAAGATACATGCTACTTCTCTCCTTCCTTCTGGGACTTGGCTTCCTGTGTACAAGGCTGCAAGGGTCTGCTTTCACCTCCACCTCTGCCATGTGCTTCAGCTGTTGCTGGCCACCCATGAGTGGACTGGGACCTTCTGAAACCGTGAGCTGAAATAAACTTTTCTTCCCCTAATTTGTGCATGTCAGGTATTTTGTCACAGCAATGAAAAAGCAACTAAGACAGGAACCGAGTCAGGTATCCCAGTAGTTATATAGCAGCTAGCAGGATGGATTTTTTGAGAGGTCAAGTCTAAAGGATACAGCAAATGGTGGAGGTCATTGATGACTTTCATAGTAGTAATTTTGGCAGAGTCTTGGGGAGGGAGGCCAAGTTGGTCTGTAAAAATTGAAGAAAGGTGGAAGAAGATGGAAACTAGCGAGGTCCCGTGAAAGACCAAAGGGGTATTTAATACTTGCCTGATATTGATGGATTCACTATTTTTCATTGCTGTTTCACATTTAAATTTGGATTAATTATTAAGCATTCCTCAAAAAGAAAGAGAGAAAGGATAATAAAAAATGAAAATTGGAAACATAGGCAAAACTCTTGAAGTATTTGTCTGGAATTCAGGCAGACTTATTGGAAGATAAGCAGAAGGAAAGCGAAAATTGTGTTAAGACACACTATGATGAAGATGATACACTTTCAAAAGTGAACCTTTAGATAGGGAAAAGGGTTGGACTTAGGACAGAGAAACTGGGGTAAAAAGTAAAGTCCTTCAGAAGAAAGCATCCCAAATGTCCAGTTTTTGGTAGAGGTTTCCCAAGTTATAATACACAGGGTGGAACTGGGATGGAAGAATAATGAATTATTGATCTATGATCAAATAATTAACCACCAAGAAGGGTTTTTTTTTTAACTCAATATGCAATGCATTATTGGCTGGCACAGTCTTGTACTCGCCAAAAATTTTAATATCGTCCCCAAATTTTGGTAGGCATTCTCTTTAATAAATAATTTAACAAGTATATTTTGTGTCCACTGAAGTTATTATCATAGAACACAGCCTTCTGGTGCGAGCCATCTTTCTCTTTGAGCCATCTCCCTTTTGAAAGAGTGGTATGCATGCTTAAACCTCATTAATATGCCTGATTTTGTATCTTTGTACCATAATTCATTTCATGTAGTTGCTTTAGTTAATTAATTGATTATTGTGAAACACATTGAAGTCCACAAGGCTTTTAAAAATGACCAGATTTATTACTTCTACTGCCACAAGATACTAACAACTCTTCTGTTTTGAATGTGCTCTCTAAGCACAGGTCCAATACGTATGAGTAATAGTTCTTCTGCAATCTTTGCCATCTTTTAACCTTCCAGATTTCATCCTATGTTTGCATATAAGTTATTTTTATCTGTTCTTTCACACCAGTTGGGTCAGATGACCAACAAATTTCCTCCCACCCTCTCTCTCTGCCAAGTAGAGTGGAAACAGTGTCATCATCCCCAGGAAAGAATAGGCCAACCACTGTTTCCTCAGCCCCTGGTTGTTTGCCTTCATCAAATGGGGTCCTGTGCCTAAACAGAGAGCTATTTTCCCATGGACAAGATGACTACATTATCCCTGTGAAATGCTCCTCAGTTCTTTGGGGGAATACCATTGTTAGGCATGTGAACTTAGAGCTAGTGACGGTCAAATTCCTGTGTATTTTTGATCTTTCAGTTCCTCATTACAAAACAAGTCATCCAGTAACCCCAGCATCCTGGGAGGCTGAACCTGGAAGACCACAAGTTCAAGTTCCCTGGGCACCTTGGTGAATTAGCAAGACACTGTTATTATAACAAAAACAACAACAGAACAAAAAAAATACTGAAAAATGGTATGGGGATATAGCTTAGTGTAAAGGTTGTGGGTTGGATCCCCGGTTCAACACACACACAACAAGCCTATTAGTAACATTTATCTCACTGGTCTTTCTTTCAAGGATTAAATGTATTGTGGATGATCTAAAATGAAAATAAAATTAGAAGGTGCCTTAGAATTAGTAAAACCCATACACGCTTTAGCTTTGCAATAAACTCTTAAGTTTCTGGAACTGACCCAGAGGAACAGATACTTGAAATTTTGATGTTGCCAAAGTGCCTTCTGCAGAAGTTCAGCCCATTTTATGCTCTCACCAATAGTCAGTTTTTAACCCCCTCGTCCCCTTTGACCTTCCACAGATCCATGGTTAACAATGATCACATGCATGCATTCCCAATTTTTAAATTGTATAAATAACTACAATTAAAATCCTTGACTCACTCTTTATGTCCCCATTGGGCTCTTTCTTTCTTTCTTTTCTATTTATTTATTTATTTATTTATTTATTTATTTGAGACAGGATATCACTCTGTAGTCCAGGCTGGTCCAGAACTCACTATGTAGCCCAGGCTAGCCTTGGACCCATAGCAATCCTCCTGCTTCAGCCTCCCAAGTGTTGGGATTACAGGCTTTACGTGGTACAGGGAAATCAAACTCGGGGCCGTGTGCTTGCTAGGCAAGCACTTTAACTGTTGTACCATTCCCTCAGCCCCCTGGACTGTTTCTTTAAGATCAGTTTCCAGCTCAACAGATAATACGGTCCTGTCAGTTAATCTAGAGACATTCCCACATTATTTATGAAAGGGTTATTCCATTTATACTAGCATCAAAGAAGCCGGAATGTTTTCTCTTTTGTGTATCCATGCTAAATCTGGGCATTATTAATTTTTTGATAGCTTTTAAGCGGAAGATGCTGTGTTGCCCAGGAACTGCAGCAGAGAGGGCCCCCCAGGGGCACTCCCCCAGGTGGAAGCCAGGCAGTGACTCTCGCGATTGGCTTCCTGTTCTTTCACCTGCTAGTTAGTAATTAGGTATTTCCAGACTCACAGTTGGATCAGATTGAACTGCTTCTTGTTCAGCTGCTAATGATTCAGGGACATGTTTCCCTGCCTCTCCACCTGTGCCGGGATGCTGTGGCGCCTTTGAGGATGGCGTAGTCACTGCTGTGCTTTCCTACCCAGCCCGAGGCAATTTTGCTCTTACCGCAAGGTTTGACCTTAGGCTGTACTCAATTTGTTCCCATTATTTGCTCTGTTGATGGGACTCTGTGCAAAGGATACTCTCTGCATGCCAGGTGGTGTTAACATCACGCCTTTTCTCTTGAGCTCCTTTTACTCCTTCTGAGCAGAGACATGTCTTAGCTTGGTGCTAGACACACAGAGATACATAATTAATATTGTCAGTCATATCAAACTAAATCTCTTCTCAAGTGGATTTTACCCCACAAGGTAACAGAGTACGAGAATCACTACTTTCTCCCACGACAAGTTGTTTCTGTAACTCTGACCAACCAACCAGTTTTTGTTGTACTTGGTTTTCAGATATTATTTGTTTCTGTATTGTTTTGATTTTTTCTCTAGGTACCTGTCCCTAACAGCCTTTTCCTATTCAGTCTCCTGGCTTATTCCAGTGAGTGAGATGGGTTTCTCTTCAAGCAAAACGTCTTGTGCTTTCTCATGCAGCGTGCTGAGTTTCTTTCTGTGTAGCTCGTGTCCCTTCAGTGACACCGACCCACTTCATTTTGGCGGCCTTCGTTGTTGTTATTGACTCTGTCTCATGTTACCATTTTCCAACTCTCCTATTTTGAGAATATACCTGCTCATGTCATTCATGTGTCTTTTATTAGTAACCCCTGGTTTCATTGACACACTGAGCTTCTCCAGCTGGGAAAAACTTCCACCTACTTATGGCTGACTTTGCCCCTGCAGTTTAAACTACTTCCAGATCATTAATGTTCAGTTGTGTCTCCTATACCATGATTTCTAAGCCATTGATTCTCTCATGCGAATCCTTGACCAGTGTTCAGAAACAAATATGTATATGTGTTTGTCTGTGTATGTTTAACATATGTGCCTCTAATTTGTAATATATATATATATATACCTGTACATTATATTTATATATGTGATATGTTTATATGAATATATGTCTATATACGTATACTAGTTCATAAGTATGGGTATATATTATGTAGTAATTGGAATATAATTAAACTTATTTATGTTTTCACAGTTTTCTTTTGAGTCTTGGGGCATTTTGAATGAGTACCCAGCAGAAGGGCATAGGAGACAGTGACATTCCATTCAGTAGTGAAATGAAGAGGCCCTTGGGCACACGCTGTTAAATCTCACATCTCTTCACTAGTACCTTTGGGCCACCATCTAGGCTTCATCCAAACTGGCCTCCTCTGAGTTCTAGAACATACTAAGCTGATTTTTACTCTTGGGTCTTTGTTGTGTCATTGTCTCTGCCCAGAATTACCCCATCCTATCTATCCACCACAGGTTGGCTCCTTGTTATTAGCAGTTTGGCTCCTAAGTCATGTTTTCCAGGCAGACTGTCCTCAGCCAACCAAATGTCTTCACCCTCCTCTTATAGCCCGAGGCAATTCTGTTACATTTCCGTAACTGGCACTTGTCAATGTGAAAGTAACTCTTTGATTCTGCTCTATGTGTCCCCATAAGGACATCAACTTCTAGAGAATAAGCAGAAAGTCTGTCCTGTCCAAAGTTATAGCTCTAGTTCCTAAAATAATGCCTGGCACCTAAAAGGCCAGAGTTACGATTTGCAGGTGGAAACATGTTAGTATGTTTTTTTGTGTGTGATATTTCTTCTCTTGTCTATAAATTCATTTTTAAAATATATCATATTTTATTAAATTTTATTTTTTCTATATTTAACAGGTTTTGATATTTGAACTCCATTTCTAAAAACTTTGAAAGCTCATGTTAAAGGCACTGCAAACAATAAAATGTGTTAAAAATCAGTTTGAGACACACATACATACACACACATGGCTAAGGGAAAATTTTTGTTTATAAACTCAGTAACATTTTAAAGTTAACTTCCTAAAAGGAACCTTCAAGTTACCATGTTCTTAAGCCATCTAACCTCTGATACCAAAGGTACTTTTATTTGTAAGTTTTTAACTGGCCCCAACTAAAAGTGAACCCTTTACATCCAAATCAACCACGAGTTATAAAAACGGTCTTTTACAAAATATCAATCTATTGTTTCTTAGTGTATAGATACGCTGAATTGGAAGCAGCTGTTGAACACGCCGTTTGCTTAGGAAAATAACCCTAATATGATACTGTGGTTTGTATTGTCTTCCCTCCCTTGTCATGGAAGAGACTACGCAGGCTGAGGTAAACTTTTAAACCTAAAAATTATTTTATATAAAATTAAAATTTCCTTCAGAACAACCTCCTGGTGCTAAATACCCTCACAGGAAGGCAATAATAGTGTTAAGAAGAAATTTCATGCACCCTCAGCCTGTCTCCGTCGTGTCAGCTGGACAGGTGTGTCACATTTCCTGCCTCATCCATTCAGTTACCATCACAGATGGACAGCGTTTGGGCTTGTTTTGTTTTTAAGGCACTTAGAATATGGTTAAGAAAAGTTCATCACCACAATTTGATTATGAAATTACTAAATACAGAAAGGCATAAAGTAGAAAAGACATGTAATTTCAAGACTGAAAAAGAAGCACTATTTGTATCTTGGCATTCTTTCATTGCTTTGGCTACCAATGTATAAGCAAATATGCTTAATTAAAAAAACTGGTGCTATTTTGATTACACAGCTATTTGTCTCTTTTTCTCACCAGTGAGGAAGACATAGTTTTCTGATGTCAGTAAATATCTTGGGGTGTGTTATAATTGATTTAGATACAAATAGTGTTGATCCACTCAAATCTTCACTAAACTTTTAATTATTACTTTTTAAGTATTTGCTAATGGTATTTGTGAAAAGTATTACTTTTATTTGAAACTTTTCAAGTCTAAATTGACTTTTTTCTCTTATAAATTTTCTTGTTTTACCTTTATTAAAATATTTTCTTTTTATCTTGTTGGCTTATTAGAGTTCTTTGTAGGTTGGAGGTTTTACCTATTTAAAATATATCATGCATACTATACATTTTTAGTAGCCAGAGGTCTGTATTTGATTTGTACTATTGTATTTTTATAAAATTGTTATAAGTTAATCATTATAAGTTTCCTTTCAAAATCAATCTTGAGAATTTTCTGATAGTGATGAGCTTATGAACATTATAAAACTTTATCTTGCCTGTCAACAGTTTTAAATTTTTATCTCGAAATACTGCATATGCACATAGACTCATCAGGAGTCCCTCAGAGACCCTCTCCTCCGGCCTAGGAAACAGAAACCCTCCGCTAGGGCTCAGTGCCACAGTGCCTCTGCGCTTCTCGCAGGATATCCTCCCTGAGGAAGTGAGCACTGAGGGCGGGGTGTGGGTTCCAGTTCCAGGTGCAGGCTGAGAAAACACCCCCAGGAAGCTTGTCGTTTTCCTTGCAACTATGTTACCCTTCCCCCTGGAAATGACGGGTAATGCTACTTTTTCTGTGTTCTCGTATGACAAAGAAACTATGTTTCACCCAGTGTTTAGGACTGCCCTTCTTCCATGGTTTCCAAGGCTGGGCACTGTTAGAAACTCCGCCTTTTAGCAGAATTGCTTTCTTCCTGGATGTGTTCGTTCAGTCTATACTACCTTTTGGATTGAAAAGCTCCATGCATGGGCTGAGTGCTAGGCATTTCCATCCGTAAATGCTATTACCAGTAATCAGGGCTGGGGCAAATTATTTATATTCTTTGGGTTTTAATTTCCTTATCTGGAGAATCAGAGTTGTGTCATCTCCTCTGTGTGGTTGTTATAAAAATTATTAAGATAATCTTATGAGATTCCCTTTGAACACTGCGGTATGTGTGTAAGGTGTACGATAATCAGTGATACTAGTGTAGTTAATCACCGTTATTTGAGAGACGGGTCTTGTTCCCTTTTGCAGAAGATTTTACTGCATCGTTAGAGGAAGCACTTGTGTTTTTCTTCCCACTGTGCTTGCCATAAGGAGGCAGCTGAGATGTGCTGGCTTCCCCAGGTCTGCAAGAGCTGTTGTGCCAGCAGAACTGTGTTAATAATAAGCATTGCTTACTTGTGTTGTGTAGAAGCCAAGCTTTTTTTTCTTTTTAAAGCTTCTTACCGTCTCTATCTTATCTAATCCTCGCCCAGTGAAATAAGTGCTCTTATTACCTCCTTTTTACAAACAAGCACAAGAAGGCACAGAGTGGCTCAGTGATCTGCTGGAGTCACAGGCTCCTGAGTGGCCTGACCTGTGTATGAATACAAGCAGTCCAGCACCGTTGTCTAACAGCCTCCTGCGTTTTGCTCCGTTCTCTTTGCAGTGGCAGCCTTTACCTTCTGGGACACTTAATTTAGAAAGGTGCAAGGACACCTGCTGGAAGGAGAGAAGAGGGATGCTCAGAATTAAGTGCCACTAACCTACAGGGGGTGTCCAGAAGGAGCAGCACCACTGCCAAAAAAAAAAAAAAAAAAAAAAAAAAACCCATGCACTCTACTAACAGCAAACTGGTTTTGTGTTTCTTTTGATGAAGAATCTTCACAGTGCCAGGGGAGTTCCTGTTGAAAGCAGTGGTGTCATTTCTTGTTTTCGCAGAATCCTGACTGTAATTGCAGCTCTAAAACAGTGGCAGCAGGAGACCACCATGAGGCAAGCCTTGGTAGATAGTGCCATGGGGTCTGTTATTTGGAATAAGTAAATAGATCCTGTTTGTTGAGCATATAGAGTTTATTTAAACTACCAGTTCGACATGGAGCAATAGAAGGATGTGTGTGCCTTTCCCATGGGTTGCACGTTCCGATTTGTGATGGTGCTTTATTATCAGTCTCTAGCTTGGGTCTCTCCTAATCTCATTTTAGCACCCATAACGGTGATGTTTCTCTTCCTAACTCTATTTTAATATGAAATACAAACAGTTTAACATTTGCTTGCCTTGAATTATTTTCCTGCAAGGTTGAGCCATCTGTGTTTTTCTCATTCCACTCATGGCTCCAAGGAAAAGTCTTGAGATTTAACACATTGGAAGAAGAATTTCTGCAGAGTAAATTCAGATATTCAGTGACATCTAAAACCCTGCAAGTTTCTTTTATGTTACTTGGGAGACATTTTCTCTCTTGGATAGAATTGAAAGCGAGAATTAATCTCACCCTACCAAATCATCAGCAGTTTTCAAATTCTTTCCAGGTCTGAGACCATGTTTCATGCCAAATTGTGCTCAGTTCATCTGTAATCCCCAATATGCTTCCTGTAGACTTCTAAGATTGTACAACTGGCATACAACTGCTGTTTGTTTAAATTGAGATCTATCAAGTATGTCTCATTGGGAAACTAAAAGGCTTAAATGTAATATTTTTAAGTTGCTGTCAAGAGGACAAGCTGGCCCTCCTCTAATGGATTTCCTGGCTGAGCAAAGGCGTAAGTTGCATTTTGCTTGGGTCACAGTGATAATACCTTCATTTTTCTTTTTTCCCCACATTTTATTGATATGTATACATGCAAAATTCAAGGTTTACAATGGAGTTGAGCATTTTGTGCACATACGTATCTTGTCAAGATGACAAGGGCTTTCCCACTCTCCTTTTGCCCCTCCCCCTACCCATCCCTCCCTCCCTCCTCCCCCACCCTACTTCCCTCTTTCACTTTGTCTTTCATCTTTGTCTTTCATAGGTGATGACCCCAAGCATTTGTTGTAGTTTATGATGTTAAGGAAGTCTAATTGGCATTCATTAAGCAGTGAGTAGGTGCATAGCTATAGATGTTAAATACTTTACTGTTATTCATGTTAAGGAAGTTTCCTCAGATTTTAATTTTGCTAAGAATGATGATGAATTTTAGCAAATGTTTTCTGTACCTATTGAGGTGATTTTTCCGTTCATTTTTCTTTGTGGGTTTGTTTTTCCCCAACTATTTTCCTTAATATAAGTTTGTGATGTATGTTAATAGCTATATTAAATTTGAGAGATTGGTGCTTGCTCAGCCTCTTTGCATTCAGTTCCCCTCCCCCTGACTGCTCTCCCCCCTCCCTTTCCATAAATGCATCTGCTTAGTCTACTGTGTTGGCAAATGACATTATCTGATTTTGTCTTTTCTTCCCTAATCGGTCATATTGTATTGTCCTTCATATACATCATGAGATTCAATTTATGAAAACTTTGTATAAAATTTTGCATGTAGGTTTCTAACTGTTATTGTCTATAATTCTTTTCATTTTTGTCTGGTGTGG